>VXAZ01000301.1:125389-173854 GCA_013399875.1 Gymnorhina tibicen | reverse complement strand
CTTAACAAACTGGTAAGTAATGGAGAAGAAATATTTCAGCACTGTATATAATCCAAGAAAACTTTAGAGTTCTGTGTATCTTTTTAACTTCCTCTCTAGAAAGTAAGCCCTGTTTTGAAAAGGTACTATGTAAGAGCTTTGCTTAATGATATTTCACTGAATAGGGCCTGTAGAGCCATTGCATTGAATGTGCCAAATTTGTCAATATACAGTTAACTTTTAAAAGACTTACAGTTCCTGACCGTCCTGTTCCTCAAATTTGATGATGTTGATAAATCACTGTCAACATTAAAGTTACTCTAGTAGTCTCAATGATAGAAATCACACCAAGCAATGTAATTAATTCTAGACTCACACAGTTTAATAACTCTGTTTTCTGACTCAGGACCAGACAGTTCGCAAATGTCTTACATATTTTAAACCCCCAACAGAATTAGAATTTGGAGCTTCATAGAGCCTGGTCTAGACATAAAACAGACATTGCATGAAAGTCCAAGAGCTACTACCTAAAAATAGGAAATAGTGGTCTCAGGATCTTAGATCTTACTCTAAGATTGAGACCTGTCATAAAACATAGAGGATTTATTTTAGTGACGTCTATTATAAAGTGCTTTAATAGAGATTTTGATAACAAAAGGAATTGTCCTATTCTGTTTTTACAACATAACACGCTCATTAAAGCACAACAATGAAACAATTGTCATGTATAAAATTGGTACAGGATAGTATTTTTTAAGAATAAGAAAGGTTCATTTAATTTGATTGAGGTTTTCCTACCCAAAAATTTCAATGACAACAAAAATATTTTCCGTCATATACAGAAAAGATGAAAAGATGAAAAAAAAAATGCCAGGAAAAAGTATTGCTACAGATTAACCTGTGTGTACAGTGATTGTAGTGTAAATGGACTTTGTGCATACAATGATGTTATCTTTAGCAACCTATGTTGCTTAGTAGAAGCTCCTTAATTTACTACCATAACTGCTTCAAAACACTCCTCATTGCTTTCTTTTCAAACAACCATTTTTTTTGTGGTACAGTTCTGATGACCTTGATGGGTATTATATCCTGTTTCTATCGTCCTAATGCCCCACTTAAGGTCTCTGATAGGTTGTTGCTGATAATTTCCTTGCTGTGTTTGTAGGTGATGACAATTTTGATAAGGTACTTAGACTTCTGCAGTATTTCAGATTAAAATTTTATGTGGCATCTCCTTTGATTCTTAGTTTATTAGTTCTAATATTTAGTGAAATGTCAGTCAGGTCAAAGTGAAGGCAGAATCAATAAAGAATAAATAATGAATAAAGAGTTATTATGCATAATGAGACATTACCACTCTTTATGAATTATTTTTTCTGTTACAACAGCAAGACCAACTCTATTATTTTTTCAAGGACACTTCACATACTTCATACATTTGCATAAAACCATTTTATTAAAATTAATAGAAAAAATATGAGAGTTAACCATTAAAATAAATGCTCAATTACTCAGTTATTAAAGAATGTGTTCAGTGTATCCAAATGACCTCTGTACCTAAAAAATCCATCTCAATAATCCTTTTTTGTTTTGGTGGAATTTTAAGTACCTAACCTGACAATGAATTTTTAATTCAGTAAGCCAAGAATTTGACTAAAAATCCATTGATTGTGAGGAATGTGGCAAAGGGAAACATCTGATAAAAACAAAACCACATTGAATTGTCTGCTGAATCTTCACTTATATATTCCAAAAGAGGGCAGCAAATGTCTGCCTATCTGGTGCTTTCCAGTTGTGGTCAGCAGTGGTCACCGATGGCAGGCTGATACAGACCTTTCCTATATTCACATCTTAAAGCACTTGGTACTAACAGGAAGGATTTTTTGGGGAAGGAATGAAAGCCTGATTGGCTCATCTGCACAATCTTTCAAAATATTAACAAGAGGAAGTCACTGCATGTTAGATGATTCCTTTATCTTATTCCAGGTCTGGTAAAATGCAGTTCAGAGCAGACACAACAAAATTATTTGTGCAGTTCAAAATAAAAACTCTCATCATTTCTTTTACACCAATATACAATTTCCCCTTTTGTTCTCTCCTCTAATAGCGAAAATATTGTATAAATATAAATAGCCAGTCCTCCCCAAGCCAAAGATACACGCAGAAAACAAACAAACAAAATTATCCTTTCCAATATGGAATTGGATTTACAGTACAGTAAGGGGCTTGTAGAACCAATGTGCATTTTCAAAAAGGCTGACTAGAAAAAGCAGGGAGGAAATTAAAACTTCCCTATTATAATTTAATACTTTGGGTCCAAAATGCTTCTTCTCAGAGAAAAATCTGGAAAATAAATTATTGAGTATTTTACTGTTCACATTGTTACTCCACCTAGAGATGGCTTACTAACTCTCATCACTGTGAATGTATATTGTTACGTTCACAATTGTGCATGCTTATGCATGCTTTTGTGAATTTCCTTTCAACTGCTACATTTTCCACTTGTTTGCATGGATGCTCATTACCAAAGTAGCTAGTCTTTAAACACAGTAGAATAAAAAAGGAAAAAAAATATATACTATCACATGAGAATACAGAAGTAATTAAAATAATACCTCTCTTTTTAATAAAGAGAATAAAATTGGAATTTTTAACAACTCTAGGATATCCCTGATTTTTTTCCAAATCTAGAGTGACTCTTTAAAAAAACATAGAGTCTTGAATATAATGACACAATATGCTGGCTTTCGCAGATTTGGAATGCATTTTATGGAAAAGTGTGTAGGAAGGGCTTGCAAGGATAGAAGGTACAGCTATAAGCTAATGTCAAAAGATACATGATGCATTAGGAATAAAATACCTTGAAATATGTTGATAAGTTCTTGTAGCGTTGTAGTATTTGAATTCTATACATTTGTTCAGTATGTGAGAAGGATCTCACCCTTTCCATTTTCAGTCTGTTTCCCAGTGTATTAATACTATTTATCTCTCCACTAAAAGCATTTGGATTTTCTGTCTCTTAATTTACTTGCTACTAATTGCTGAAGGTTATGATTAGGACTTCCTATACCTTTCAGAAATGCTCAGAGCAGGGCTAAATTCGGACTTAAATCAGCTCCCCTGGGACCTTGTCCAGCAGAGGTTTCAAAACTTGCAGGAATAATGGAGATTTCATAGCCTCTCTGAGTAGGTAACCTGTTCCAGTGTTCCTGTTCAATTTTATGGGGAAGAATTGGCTGTATGTCCAGCTGGAATTTCCCGTGTTTGACTTTGTATCTGTTGAACCTTTGTATTCCAGTCTGCATCCCCCAGAAGAGCGATCTGTGTCTTCTCAGCAACTCCTTTTCATACACAAACACATCTATGGAAAGACTCGGCTAGAAAAACAAAAGATGAACTCATTTTTAAGACATTACCCAGTGGGTCCCACTCTGTATAGCTGCTACCAAGCCAGCTGTGCAGCAGACTGCGCAGATGTAGGAAGGTAGTCTCCCTCAGGGGCAGGGCACTGCGTTTGCCTTTGTTAAGCTTCATGAGGTTATTGTCTGCCCATTCCATCATTTGAGCGTAATGACCTTCAAATATGCACAGACGAAGGAGAAATGTACTGTCCATAACTATGATGGACAGAAAAGGAGGTCATGGCCTACATTGTAGCAAGAGAGGCCTAGGTTGCCGTACAGTCATGGGCTGCTATACAGATAAGTCAAGTATTAAAGAGGGTAAAACACCAAAACTGTTGGTATTTTTAACTTCTTCTGAGTTAAAAAACTTCTCCTCTTAGAAGACCAGGGGTTCAGTAAAAGGAAACATAAATCAGATCCCCTCCAATACAGCTGTTTTTTAAACGGGCCCTAGGTGTTTGCCCTCAGGTTGATTCCCCAAGTGATGGAAAATTTCAGATTTCCTGATACCACATATTTCCATAAGAAAATGTTTCTTTCTTATAAATATAACTCTAAAAGAAATGCTTGTATTTCATTTATTCAGAGAAGGAAAAAAATCCATTTTCTAATACCAGACTAAAATTATCCATACCATCTAAGCAAATGAAAATTAGTTTGCTTGGTTAGAATTTGAAGTTTTCTTGCTTTCCTTCTTAATTTTTTTTTTCATTTATGGAACAATTGCTCATTTCATTCAGCATTTTTTAATTCCCACTCAGTAACTAAATAAATGTAAACAATTACAATGCTTATGTTGCTACTGCAACTAATTGTAATATTAAATTCCCCCTGTGAATGGAATTTTAATGTTCTTGGTGGCATTTTGTCAGCAATTTTCCTGCTGTTTAAAAGATCAGTGTCTAATGGGATTAAGGTGGATAATCAAATCTCAAACTGGAATTAGGCTATGAGGTTTGAATGCCTGGGGAATACCTCCCTACTAAATATGAATGAAAGATGTTCAGTGCACGCAGAGGAGAAAAATAAATGGAAGGCCATATTTTGATGCTATGGTGTTACCTCAAATATCTTGACAAGAAACTTGGATTCCTTTTCTGACAGTCAGACCATTAGACAATATATTATTCAATGTCTGGGACTGAAATATTATTTCAAGAGATTTTATGGTATATTACATTAATTGGGGTATGTTGCAACAGGGCTTTGGCTACAATTTTTAGTGCAGCATTGAACCTATTGCTGCTGTTTTAGTAAAATTTTAAGATTACTTATGGGCATACAGTATTGTTGGGAATTAATTTAAGTCCACTATCTCAAACGCAGTTCTGGGCTCTGTACATGTTTGTGCAGGTGAAAGAGCTGAGGCGAGAGAATATGCCTGGTGTTAGGTGTTCATTACTTCATTCATGTGATCTGCATGTGGGAGCTATGAAAGTTACTTTTTAAAACTGCAAAAAATAAGTTGTAGCAACCGATTTCCGTATGGGAGTATTATCTTACGCAAGTTGAAATAATAAAAAGAAAGACACACCTGCAAACGCCTGTCAATTGCTATCAGATCTGTTTGCGTACAGTTTGTAAGCTGGAACGCATTGATAGACAGAAGTCAGCCTGTAGAAGAGTGTAGGCATCAGGAAACCGTCTTTTGTGTTTGGTTTGGTATGATCTATGGCTATAAATTCTGTGTTTTCTCCCCCAGCTTCCCTTGCTTCAGTGTTTATCCAAGGAAAATAATTTTTTCCACCAGAAATAAAAGGATAATAGTTTTTATTTAGATAATTGTTATCATAGTAGTTGACACAGGTGTTGAATGGAAGACCAAAAGACACATTCGGGGAAAAAACTTGAGCTGAATGTTTGTGCACTACAGCTGAGATTGGTAGATGTGTCCTTTGTAGTATCTATGGAGAAAAGAATACCTAAGACATGTTCACTATTGCTCAAATGTAATTTTCCAGAATATTTTCTAAATTATTCAATGCAATTTTCTTATTTCTAAACTAAGAATTGTCCTGCAGTAATATAGAGGCCATCTTCCCGAAGATAATAATTTTTATCTACTAATACCTGAAACTATACTGACATATAGCAGCATATATCCTAGCAGCAGTATATCTGTAAATAACTGTAAAAATTAATTTAATGTACATTAAAAGTGTGATTAGATGCTGAATTTGTAATATATTTTGTCAGGTTGTGTCACAACTGGTTACATTCTAATCTTACAGCAGGGCAATTTAATGAATTTCAATTTCAATGCATTTAGTCTTAACTCTTTTAATAGAAGTATTTTGACTTAACCAATAGGCTGATTGTTGTATCACAACTGTTTAATACTTACATGACTCCTCTAAAACATTAACTTTAGGCTTGTTATTGGTTCCTGTAATGCAGAAGAGTGTGAGACCTTATGTATCTGTTACTCGACTAACCTTGTTTCTTTTCTCTTTCTTCCTTTCTCTTTTTCTTGCTTTTCTTTCTCTTCTTTATTTTCTTTCTTTTCTTTTCTTTCTTTCCTTCCCCAAATGAAACAAACCAAAACAACTGATTTTAAATTATTTAATTTGAAAATATATATTACAATGCTGACAATAGCACTTCTTCCTACATTTCTCATTTTAAGGATCGAAATTTTGATTTTTATGGGAGGTCTGATTAATTGTGGAATTTTAAGATTTTCTACTGAAGGGATTTGCAGGCATACTACTAAGTGAGAATTAATATTTACAGATGTAATTGAGACATAATTTCTGACACTGAAACCTAAACCACAAATGAACCCTTGCTTTGGGCTTTGAACATTTAATGCCTTTGATGTGTGCCTGATTTTTGCAAATTAGAAGAAACTACACTAATATCCCAGACTGTACTGTGTGCTCTTAAGATATGTCATAAAACATAATTTCCACAAGAATAATTTACTGAGGCAGTATAAAGGGAGGATCAAATGAATGGCAGAAATGGCAGATGTCAGTATTTAAAATTATAAGGATACACGTACATATGTGGTTTAAGATGGGTTAAGTTTTATTAAGGTGGGCTACGTTTTAAAGGAAAAAAAGCTGAGCAGAAAAGTTATTGCTGTCAATTCAGAAATCACAATCTACATGCTACAGGTTTCGGATAAGGACTGCTGCTCTCTGGTAAAAAAGGTTTTGCTTAATGACTTCCCTAGAGCTATATTGACGTATATTGTTTGAAAATATGACCCACTGCTTCCAGACTTCACCACCTCAACACTGCAAACCATGTGCAGTAGAACTGTAAATGAATAAAAATGAACCATCCCATTTTTATGTGGTTGCAATAATACAAAATAAAAACTGATCTACGAAATGGGGTGGAAGCTCTTGGCAGCACTGAAGGGTCAGCAGCAGCAAAGGTTTTAATTTGATCACTGCCCTTTTCAGAGTGTTGTTCTGGTCTGGATATATATTTGCCAATATATACACATGTATTTGCTCTAGATACATGTTTTGCCAAGCACAGGGGAGACGATGGGTACAAAAAACCAAATTTTATATCTTATAATATTTAGCATGTTCCCATACAACACACATTGAAACACACATTGAAACACACAGACTAAATTGGTCTTTCTGGCAGGAACCAGAAACCCAGGGCATGAATGTCTTGTTAGTGCTGTGGCCTTGAAGCTTACAGAGACGTAGTTAAATCTGTCAGTAGAAGCTGAGATCTCAGTCTCATAATTATCAGGTCAATTATCCCACACACTGATGTTCTTTAGCCTTCTAGTGGTCATCCCAGTATCACACAAGTATGTTAGTAATTTAAAGCACTGTGTGCTTTGTCTTGCCTTTTCCAACACAGAACATTATATGCAGTACTTGGATACCTCTTGGGATAGGGTACAACCATGGCCCAGCCATGGTCTCTGTGGGCATTCCCCTGCTGATGTACACGAGAAAATTGATGGTAAGTGCATTAATGCACCTTTTGCTGCTGATATTACTGATTGAACAACCTATTTCTGTTGTTCATCTCCACCATTTTCCTAGGCATTTTGCTGCGCTTCTTCCCCATTCCTGTTTTGCATATCAGCTGAGCTATCCCTGATTGCCGATTAACTCTGTTGAGTCTCCTGAAACATAAGCAATTTTCTCAACTTTGAATGCCATATGTTCAGATTGCAAGTTGTGATGATAATAGTACATTTAGTTCTAAAGTGTTTTGCACCCACTTTCATTGCTTATTCAAGTCCTACAAATAAGAAAATTTGAAATGCAACTCTTTTCTGCTGCTGTTGATTGACTGAGCCCCCTGAGGCATAACTGTCCAAAGGGCTTAATGTGATGACAAATTGTCCAGCCTTAAGTTTTCAGGAGACATGCTATGAACATCAGCACTGGATTCATAATTAAGAAATGTAGATGTGATAACATTTACTAGCTGTGCAAAGAAACAATACAATTTATTGAAACAATGCAGGGTAATAAGGCATTGTAAGTACCTCTCCTCTCCATTTCATTTCTTCCCTCTTAATGCAGATGCCAAGCTTTCACCTAGCCCTCAGGAAAACCGTGAGTTGCTCATGTTCTGTGTCCTTTTTAGGAACATAGTTAATGAAAGAACTTAGCTGGGCCCATTTCATGATCTTAGCTCCTTTTTCGCTTGGTGATTGGCAAATCTCCTGCTTTCACCCAGCAAAGTGGAAAGTCTCACCAGCTGAGTGTGATCTTTGCTTCCTTGAAGACTGCATCCCCAAAGATAAGAATGCAAACACAATTGAAAGGCCACTGATGTTTATTCCTTTACAGAACATGTTCAAGAAGAGTAAGACAGGTGCCACAGTCTCCAGCATTATACCCCAAAGCAGTTGACTGTTGACCAGGCAGAGAAGCATAACGTACATAATGTTAATAACAAGTGCCATTATTAGGGCAGATGATCTATCTGTCTGTCTATCTATCTATCTATCTATCTGTCTGTCTATGATATATATATATGAGATTATGCCACTCTAAAAATCAGATTAAACCAGGAGTTAAATTGTGATCACTGAAAAAGCAGCCAACAGCTGAAAGTGAGTATTAATTGTCAGCATGACCGAAATTTATACCAGAACCGGCCAAATGCAAATACACAAAGAAACAAGGAATCAGAATCACTGTACACAGATCTGTAGCATTGCATTCCCCATGGCAACATTAATTACTTTGAACAATAGATTTTGTTGATGGTTATGTTTCTTTTTTACTTGATTATAAAAACAATTCTTAAGTACGGTTTCATAAAGTGCTTAGAGAATGCCATCCAGAGGGACCTGGACAAGCTCAGGACAGGGGCCCATAGAAATCTCTTGTGGTTTAACAAGACCAAGTATAACGTGCTGCACCTGAACCCCAGTATGAGCACAGGCTGGGCATGAACAGACCAAGACCAGCCCTGCTCAGAAGGACTTGGGGGTGCTGGTGGGTGAGAGGCTGGACATGACCCAGCCATGGGCACTCATGGCCCAGAGAGCCAAATGTGTCCTGGGCTCCATCCAGAGCAGTGTGGGCAGCAGAGGTCTCACCTCTGCTCTGGTGAGACCCCACCAGGAGCACTGCATCCAGCTCTGAGGTCCCAACACAGGAAGCACAGGGACCTGTCGGAACAAGTCCAGAGGAGGCCACCAAGATGATCAGAGGGATGGAACACCTTTCCTATGACGGAAGGCTGAGAGAGTGTTCAGCCTGAAAAGGAGAAGGTTATGGGGTGATCTAATTGTAGCCTTCCAGTACGTAAAGGGAGCCTACAAGAAAGATGGAGAGTGACCGTTTACAAAACATGTAGTGACAATGCCTGACAGCAGGCACTGGCACAGATTGCGCAGAGATGTTGTTGATACCCCGTTCCTGGAAGTGTTCAAGGCCAGCTTGGATGGAGCTCTGAGGAACCCGGTCTAGAGGAAGGTGTCCCTGCCCGTGGCAGAGAGGTGATCTTTAAGGTCCAGCCAGGCCAGTCGATGATTCTGTGATAAGTCACGCTATGTAGTGATTGCTCTATAACTCCAGTGCCAGTGAGTCACTTACATTAACCACGTTTGCTACTCCACGGGTGTATTAATTTATATCGGAGTGAAACAGGGCACCGGGAAAAACTTTAGATTTTAATACCAGAAATGTAAACTTCATGAAGAACTTTAGATTGAAAATCTTACTAGGCATCATTTTAAGGTACACATCCTTTAGATTTCCCCTTTACTTTGGTAAAGTCCTTTAGATTATGATACACTTCCATGAAATGTATTCCTGCTCACCTTTCCTATCAACCCCTCCCCCTGCATCCAAGAATAAGAAAAAGGGATAAAATTTGAAATATACCATTTTTGAAAATTATATTTTATAATATAATCTTCTATCTAATAAAATGCCACTTTTATAAGAAAGATCTTAATTTACAAAAGATGCCCATTCTGAGGAGATCAAAGGCCACATAAATTTGGCTTAACTTCCTGTCTGGTTTTGGGTTTTCTTTGAATTTTATTTCATTTTTCATAGATTCCACTAGGTTATAAATAAATCCTGCAGGATAGTATTTTTTCCTTTGGAGAAAAATAGTTTAAAAAATAGTTAAAAAATTAATCATGCCATCTATTTTTAATTCAATATAAGTTCTCTGAAAGTATTTCTGAAAGCTAAATATTTTGAATATTTTTGACCTTTAATAATACTTTTTAATCTTCATTAAGCATTCATTTTACACAACAGTAAACTAGAGTGTTCTGCTGTACTAAAACTACTGATCTGGGGAAAAAAATCATAACTGTTGAAAATCCTTATGAATCCCTAGGCAAATACACTCAGTGGGACAAATGCTATTTTCACTTACACATCTATGTACACAGAACTGCTTCACTGAAAACTGCTTGATTCCTTATACCATAGTACAAGGAAGAGGCTTACTTTGGGCAAAGGTTCTGCATCCAGTTTAAAGTATTAAATAGTAACATTTGCGGCTCAGTATTTATATTAACAAAACAAGGGCATGGATTATCTGAGAACAAATTCCTTTTACTTTTATGAACTAATATCAATAAGTGCAGCACTGAAGGAATTGATTCCTCCCGCAATTGACTGCAATTTCAGTCTGTGCCATGGCCTGTTTCACCTTTGTTGCACAATATAAACTGACCCCAGCTGCATTTCTTCATTGCTATTGGATTTGCTGTCTGCATTCTTTGTTAGGGTTTCTCATGAGTCCATTTGGTCTTGAAGAAAGGTTTTTTCCTTTCTCCCTGTATTGTTTAGTGATGGAAGTGCTGTCTAAAATCTATTCTTTCCTGCCTACCTGTGTTTTCGTTAAAAATTTCCTCTCTCTTTTGCACTCTTTCCTCTAAAAGGCTCTGCCTGACATTTTCTGGTCTCCTACCTTTGTTATACTGGGCCTCCCGGTAGGTGGTGAGTACTCCTCCTTTGAGGGCTGGTAGAGTCAAATTTTAGAGGCCTAAAAATCATGTTATCGGTTCTGCTGCCACTGTGCCATTCAAAAGGGCCGGAGAATGCTTCTGTGCTTTTCAAATGTGTATCAGCTGTGACCCAGATTTTTACCGGTGTCTTATCTGACAGTTTAACAATAAACCCTCTTGTGAAAGTTATGCAGATAACCACCATTAGGAAAAGCAAAAGGAAACTTCTCAAAGGAGTATATCACAACTCAAACTCTTAAAAACTGTATCCATTCATATCTGGGCGAGTATTAGAGGTTTTTTTTTGTTTAACACAGGCTGAATTACCAAATCAATATCTTGAAACTAATCCTAAAATAATGATTAATACTTGATAGCTGACTGATCTTGTATTTTGCAAAGTTTTGGTACTTTTGTGAGAATTACTAAAACTGAATATGAAATAACATTTTAAACTAAGTTTATTTGGAAATTTTCAGAACAGTGAATTTACATTGTAGTTAACAGAAGAGATTAAATTTCCCTTAGTGACTGCACAGCAAAGGCATGTATGTGACTTCTTCCAGTTCCTCTGGAGGGTAATGATCTCTTTTTTTTTTCTACTTGTTCCTACTTCCCTTCTTTTCTGCACTTTATCCTGCAATTATGACAAAAAATGACAAAATTATTTGGTTTGCTTCCTGTAAACCCTCTGAAGATCTGAACATGGAATAGGTCATCAGACTGTCTAAAAAAAGTTATTTCAGTGTACAGACTAACTTTATGCTCATGGTCTTACACAGGATTTCTGAACTAGCTGTTTCATGTCCACCTCTCCTGACACTTGGCTCCCAGCAAGAATATTGCCCTTCTGAAAAGTCTGAACTCAGTCTAGGTTTGGTCTTTCTTCAAATGCCATCTGCCATAGCAGTAATTTGTGGAGATTTAAATTTTCTCTTTTAATGTCAACTTCACAGTTACTGCTTCTACTAGTCAATATTCTTTATTTTTATATTAGCATAAATAATGAAATGCAACTCTTTATTTATCAGTTACACAGACATAGCACAAAAACCTCTTGCATTCATTGGGCTGCCTTAAGCAAGCAGAACACAGTCATTTCTTAAAAATGTTTAATCTAATTTTTTTTCCTAGTGGAAACTGTGACAGGACTGCTTGGGATGTATAAGTTTGCAACAGATCACGTTGGGGAAGACGAGGGCCTTCTGTCCTTTGTTTACCCTTCTTCCTGTACTGACTTAAGGACCAAAATAATTTGATTGCTTTGAATGTCGAACACATATGAATTAAGCATGCTGAAATTTATTTTAAAAAAGTCTAGTATATTTTCACAATTTTTTACACCCTTGCTTTTCCATTCAACTGTGCATATTGCTCTTCAATGCAAGCCCTCATCCAAGCAAATGGAATCCAATTGCAAAAACAGATACTTCATTGAAAAAAAGCCCAACCAACCAACTAACCAAAATTGGAAGAAAATTTATTTCTGTCTTTCTGTAATGGACTTTTGATGAATCACTATTTATTCTGGGTTGTTCAAGGGACCAGCCCAAATTACTAATGACCTTAGCTACTATTTCTATTGCAGATTTTAAGGCAAACTGCTAGTCTTTTGCACATTGCCGATACATGTTTGTATCTCATACTGTTCAGTTACACTTGAAAATTTGTATTTTAATAATGCTTCTTAAAAGAAAGCAAAAGCATCATGTCACTACTGGAGTATATTCACAGCAAAGTTTCACTGAACCCATTTCCTAATCTTTTGATGCAGCTGTCCATTACATAGCCTAGTAGCTTGATGAAAATGTGAAAAACAAAAATAGGTAGTTAGGTATAAATCTTTCTACTTCAGACCTTTCCATGGGCTTGTGTGAATCACAGCTTAAAGCCCCTGCAGACAAACTGGCTACTGCTGGTGGATGCATCTGTTTTTTTCTGACCAGAGAGTAATGACAGGGGCTTAAAAAATGCCACAGGAAATGTTTCAGAATTCAGGTGGAATAGGGAGTACTTAGCTCCTCTGGAAAGCAGGCCTGCTGTAAGTCAAATATTGGGTAACTAAAAGTTACAGTACCAAACACAATGATTTCTTTTGAAAAGTTAACCTCTCTTGCCCCCGTACAACAATAAATTTTTACTATGTTTAGTAGTAATAAACTGTGGGTGCTCTGACACCTTGGTAAAATTAACGAGGAATGTTTTGATCACATGAATAAGAAAATAGAAGATATGAAAATAATTATTATCAACATTTAAGCTGTTATGGCTAGCTACTTTTTTTATTCTAATAGTCTATATTTTGTTTTCTGTGATGTCTTCCAGAATTAGCTTATTTAAATGGTATTTTTCTTTCAGCCCTTTATCTTTATTTTTAGACGGTTGGAGTTTATAACATCAATTTAGTCTCTCTCATGTTTTTCTCCTCTTATTTTAGTAGTAAGAAATTTTCTTCAGGAACGAAGCTTTAATGTTTTTTAACGATGTGTCATTTACAGAAGAGTGCTCTGGTTGTAGCAGATCCACTTCTGGTTTAATTAGACTGCTGCTCTTCTAGGTTCCTTTCATCTTTCAAAATATATCCTACCATTCTCTATTGTCCCCTTGCACTTCTACCTTGTTTCTAATTATCATGACAGTTGAAGAGCTTGCTCACTTTTAATGTTCTTTGGCTTCACAGAGCCTGTATCCTAGCTTGCAGATAACAGGTGCTGGCAACAAACAAACCTGCTCAGCAAACTCAGATATTTGTTTTTCTACATCAAGAAAAAAAAAAAGAAAAGAAACATACATCAGGAAAAAGGACAGGTTCTTTACAATATGAGAGAGAGAGACAGATATTGAACTAATGAAATTATTTATTTAGTAGTCCAATGGTATCTACACTAACATAAACTTTATCGTATTTCTTTAACCCTGGAGAGTAGCCATATGATATAACATTAATGAGTTTCTCCACGTTTTTGAATGTGCTTTGAACACAGCTAAACTCCCAAGTGTCTGTTGATCATGATCTTCATTTTCTGAAGAATATCCAGAGTCACACTTTACCCTCTCTTTCATGGTTAAGATGAAGCATCTGCTGCCTGCTTTCTTCATTATCATCATAAAGAGTGAGAGTTTAAAAGCTGGAAGGATAGTGAAAGAGTGTAGCATGCACTCGAGACGTAAGTGTCCTGGAAAACTGGCAGCCTATGTGTGTGGAGTTTTTACTGGGCTATCTTTTCTTCTCTTCCTCTGCCTTTTTCCCTCTTTCACAGAACTAGGATTGACAGTGGTCTTGTACAACTGATTAGTGCATGACAAATAGACTGTTTATTATTTGTTTTTTGAAACCGTCTTATATTTTTTTTCAAAAATAGTGTTCTCCAACGAAGGTGTGAGAAAATTGACCTTTTTGTTCTGAGTCTTCCAAATTTCAGTTTTCTGTGATCTAGGTGAAAAATTAGAGCATGCACATTTCAAAGATTGTTATCACTACTGGAAGTACTGATGGTTTCACTTCATAAACGAGAAAGCACTGACTAAAGAAAGATTAGTAACCTTTGAATAGCGGAAAACATAAATCTATTTGTTTCATAACAGTATTATCAATAGCTCATATTCATTTGTTGGCAGTTTACTAGATTAAGACTTAACAATCAGAGAACCACATTACTTATTGTAAAATTATTGACCAATAATCTGAGATTAAATTCTATTTCTTTTTTTTTAATCTTTATTACTGAAAAACCTCTAAATTACTCAATTAAAATTGGCAGATCTGGAAAGCTGTGTGATCTTTGGTCAGTGAATCCAAACTGTCCAGTTAAAGTCAGGGTTTCACTGCATTTTGCACAAAGATACAGTAGGTGATCATTTAGGAATAAACAATTACTAGAGGAAAAAAAAAGACAGGTAGAAGCAGTCAGTGTTTCACACAAAGGGAACTGGAGCAGAGATGCAGTGATTTACCTGTAATTCCTCAGAGTTTTGCACGAAAATGCAGCAGGTCTTGCATCTCAGTGTGGTCCTCCCCACAGGGCCATCTTTGCAGAGTTATTCATGGCACATAAAAAGAAAACTGACCACAAAAAGAAGTGGAAGATACAGGTTTTCCCAGTCTTTATGGAAAGTAAAATATATCCCAATACTCTTTTTCAGTTTTTATTTTCTCTGATTCTGGAATGAAATCTACATGGAATTTCTATATTTCCCATCAGCTCTTAAAATTATATTTAAGCAATATATCTGGCCATATTTTTTTTCTCCTTTTATGGAAAATTATAGAAAACAAGCAGTTAAAACATTTCATGAAAAACTTCCTTCTTTTTGGATAATCCTTTCATAGGTGCAACATCAGCAATTTTATTCTGATGCACTGTGTTTCCAACTATAAATGGCAACCTGAATTAAAGTTGTTGCTGTTCCCAAGTGTTAATTTTAAGGAGACAACTATCACACTATTTTTTTTACATAAAAGGGAGGTATAAACAAATCCCTTCTTGAAGTTCCTATCTGAAGTATTGGTAGTAGTGTTTTGCATAGATTTTAAAAATCAGTCTGTAAAACATGGATTCATACAATTTAATCTCTGCAGTCCTGTAAGTTTTCACTAGAACAGAATATTTTTTTTTCTTTTTTAAAGAAAAACTCCAAACAACTCCTGTATCATTGATTAAGTGAAAATTAGTGCTTGCAATCAAGGTTGTTACGTCCTAATGAGTAGATTGGAATCGAGTAGAAATGTATTTTCTAATACTGCTTAAATACATTATGTTTATACCAGTCCAGTTGCAAGATGCAATTGACGACAATGTATTCTGGTAAACACTGTATTCAGCCAAGAGCGAGAGTGACTTAAAATAAAGAGATGCAATGAGTTAACATATTAATTCAAATATAAGCAAATAAGAATAAATTGTTATTCCAATTGTGATATGTATATTAGCAAACCATTTCAAGCATTTTCCTTTCAAAATGCTGGACGAGGGGATGATGGCAGATTGCTCTGTATGAGATGTCCAGCTTCCATTACTCATGTTTGATGTCAGCCCCTTACTGTCATATGAACTTTAACATCAACAGAATATTAATAACCAACTTTATCCCTGATCATGGCAGGCAATGGAACTAGGTGATCTTTAAGGTGATCCTGCAAACTAAAAAATTTTATAAGTCTGTGATTCTAACTTCACCTGTGAATTTTTATCTGAATGAACACTTTTTATTTGGCTACTTGTGACTCAGGAACACTGTCTCATTAATAACTCCACGATGAAATCAAAGCTTAAAGGACTTCAACAACTGCCCTTGATACTGCCTAGTTCCATGCAAATGCCTGAGATTTCCAAATGTTTGGCATATACACCTCTCAAAAATGTATGCAGGCATGTGTACAGATGTAGTAAGTCCAAGATGATACATGCAGTTCATATGCCTGTTTCACACGGCAGAAAGACGTATAGGGACTCTTAAATAGCTATGCTGTCTTCCCTGTTTTTATTATGTTCAAAGAAGAAAAAATCCAAAAAGAAAATTAATCATTTTGGCAATCAATGTTCTATATTAGAATCACAGAACCATAAAATCGTAGAATGATTTGGGTTGGAAATGTCATCCAGTTCCAACCCCTCTGCCATGGGCAGGGAACCTTCCACTAGACAAGGTGGCTCAAAGCCCCACCCAGTTTGGCCTTGAACACTTCCAGCGACGAGGTATCCACAACTTCTCTTGGGAACCTGTTCCAGTGCCTCACCACCCTCACAGTAAAGGATTTCTTCCTAATATCTGACATAAATCTGACATACTCTCTTCCAGTCTGAAGCCATTCCCCTGTTTCCTGTCACTACCTGCTCTGCTGAAAAGTCCTTCTTTAGATTTTCTGTTGGTATTGTCTAGATCTACCTGGAGACTTCTCTTCTTCAGGCTGAGCAGCCCTACTCTCTCAGCCTATTTCCATAGGGGAAGTGCTCCAATCCTCTGATCATCTTCATGGCCCTCCTCTGGACCCATTCTAATAGGTGTGTGTCCTGATCACATTGAGGATCCCAGAGCTGCAGTGTTCCAGGTGGAGTCTCAGCAGAACGGAGTACAGGAGTAGAATCCCCTTCCTCACCCTGCTGGCCACACTGCTTTGGATGCAGACCAGGATAAAACTGGTTTTCTGGGCTGCAAGTGGACATTACCATCCATTAACAGCCCCAAGTCCTTCTCAGAGTTGCTCTTGATCCTTTTTCTGCCCAGCCTGTATTTGTGCTTGGGACTGCCCCAATCCAGGTACAAGAATTTTCACTTGTTGTTGTTGAACTTCATGAGGTTTTGCCCAACTCTCAAGCCTGTCCAGGTCCCTCTGGATGGCATCCCTTCCAGCTGCTGGTTCTTCATTCTCCCAGATCCTGCCTTTTCTTTCTGTTACTTGGGTGGTGTGGCTGAAGCACTTGTTGGTGAACACAGGTGAAAGTAGCATAGCCTTCTCCATGTCCTGGAGAAGCAGGTCTTCTGTCTCCTGCTGGAGAATGCCCACACTTTCCCTTGTCTTCCTTTTATCACTGACCTACCTAGAGAAGCTTTCTTTGTTGCCCTTGACATCCCTGGCCAGATTTAATTCTATCATCATCTTAGTTTTCCTCACTTTATCCTTGGTTGCTTGGACAATTTCTCTGTATTTCTCACAAGCTATTTTCCCTGCTTCCATTCTCTACAGGCTTCCTTTTTAGTTTTGATTGTTCATCCACACAGGTCTCCTGGATATTTTTGCCTGACTTGCTCTTTGTAGGCATGCATTTCTCCTGAGCTTGGAGGAAGTTATCCTTGAATATCAACCAGTGTTCTTGGGCCCCTTTTCCCTCCAGGGCTTTATCCCATGGTACTCTATCAGGCAGATCCCCAAAGAGGCCAAAGGCTGCTCCCCTGGAGTTCTGGACAGTGAGCTTGCTGTGTACTCTCTTCGTCGCTCTAAGGATTTGCCTTCCTCCGCTATTTCAGCGTCATTGAAGACTAGGCTGCCCTAAACTTCACATTCCCCCCTTTTTGGAGTGAACAAGATCTAGCAGAGCATTTATTCTCCTAGACTCCTCATTGAAGAGGGAAGTTATGATCAACGAATTCCAGGAACATGCTGGATTGTTTATGCCCAACTGTGTTATCCCTCCAACAGCTATTGGGGAGGTTGAAGAGCCCCATGAACACCAGGGCTAATGAACACAAGGCTGCTCATATCTGTCTGTAGAGAGTCTCACCTGCTTGGTCTTCTTGGCCAGGTGGGCTGTAGCAGACCCCCACTGTAATGTCCGCTGTCCCTGCCCTCCCTTTAATCCCAACCCATCACCTGTCTGTCAGCTCCTCATCCACCCCCAGGCAGAGCTCCGTGCTCTCCAGTTGGGCACTGACATAAAAGGCACCATCTCCTCATCTCCCCTGCCTGTCCTTCCTAAAGAGCCTGTATCCTTACATTCCAGCCCTCCAGCCACAGGAACCATCCCACCACATCTCCACTAGGCCAAGAAGTGCACAGCCCTGCAGGCACACACATGTCTCTGACTCCTCTTGTTAAAGCCTAAGTTTAAAAACCTGTTTTTCTTCTTTTGTAGTGAGGAGAAAGTATATTATTTTGATAAATCTTAGATGATTCAATAAATTTTATTTCTTTCATGATATGTACAAATATAAAGAAGATTATGAAAAAAATAGAAAATTCTTTACTTGATATATCTTTTTTCTAAAATCTATGGATATTTTACTGATATGGAGAAACTAGGACTGAACAAAAAACCCTACTTATAAGGTCTTCCAGTACATTGCATTAGGGAGAGATCATTGCTTAACAGTATTTTCTAAGTGTCTGATTTGCCATGAATTTAGATTTGTTTAGAAAACAGTAAGATTTCTGCATTATATCCTCATATGCCTGCTAACACAGTTTACCTTGCAAGGTTCAGCATAGTGTTTTCTCAGTTTTTCCATTTTAGCAGAACTTCAAACCAAGTATCATCAGAGCAGCAGATGAAAAGGACCTAACAGGAAGCTGAGTGACCTGGAAAATATTTTGAATGGAAAATATTTTTCTTGTACAGAGACAAGAAAAACCAGTATCACATAGTCACTTCTTCAACCATTTTGGTGTCAGTAGAAAACTGATAATTTTGGTGGGAAAGGAACTGTTCCATTATGCCAATATATTTCAGCTAACCTCATAAGGACAGGTAGTGATGACTTTGCAATCTGGCTTTTCCACAGACTCATTGAAGAACGTTTGGAAAATTTAAGAAATTTACACAAATTGTATTGCAGTATATCACTCTCTGTATAAAGTTAAATGCTATGGGAGTTAAAAAAAAATTTACTAATCTAATATGATGAACTTTTATATTGTATTTACACAAGAATATAGATGTCTGTCAAAGTAGTAGTAAATGCTTTGAAAAGAAAAGATAAGGACATACTAAAAATTTAGTCAGAAAACTGATGAAGAAGGGACACAAATTTAATGAATTATTTTCTGGCATTTTTTAATAAACCACTACTTATTGATTTGATCTTATTTAAATCTTATTTCCTGCATAATTTCAAACATTTTTCTACTCAAGTCAGTGTTCATATGCCTAAATAATAGTGCATGTAAAATGACAGTAAATTTGTTTTAAGGATTAGAGTCCTTCTAACTAAGCCATCCAAAACACATAGTCAGTTCTACTTCCCTAATTTGTACTTTTTTGCCATGCTATTGAGACAATAGTCAATGTTTGAATTGAAAGCCAATTTCCTATTGGTCAGTATTTACTTCTAGAATTTTGAACCCTCATGCAGAAAAAGAAATTGAACCTGCTGCTCCCTGAGATGAACAATTAAACCTCTGACTCATGCTAGGCACTGCTACGGCCATGGCTGAATTAAATTTTTACACTATATTCTGAGCACAGCTCTCAGATGAAGGCCTGTGAGAGCACAAAGGATTGCTCATCTTAGTATCTTACTTGGACTTGAGGTATTTAATTCTGCTAATCACAGAAGCATTTCATTCTAGCAAGGCTGAAACCTTCCAAAGATTAGAAGTACTGAAATTGTAGTTCTGTGCTCAAAATACTGTCACATCCAGGCTTTATTTGCTTTTAGGATTAGGTGGCAACTCAGAGATTTTATGTCATCTAATTAGAGTGCTATTTAGTTATTTAAGGATGATTTAGTTACTAGGGGTTAATGAAAGGAGAAAGGATGCAGGGAGAAGAAATGATGGATTACAAGCTTTGTGAAATAAAAGCTTAAATGTATTTCTAAGCTTCACAATGTGACTATCCCTAAGGAAGAAGTGCTTACATAACGTGTGTACATCAAAGGACTGAGTAGAAGCTAGAATGCATGTCTCTTCTCTCAAAAATGCCACTGGAATGTGAACCACTATGTTTTCTTCCACTCTTTCTTTCCCCAATTTGTCTGTCACTTCCTCCTACCATCACATCTATCTTTATCCTTCTTTTTTCGGTCCAGCCTGTTGTCTATGTTTAATTTAAATTCTGTGACTGGAAAATGAAGGCCAGGGGTGTTGCTTATGGGAGAGTGGTGTTCTGAAAATAACATTACTGCTCTTGCAGTTAGAGCCATGGCAGTCCTGGCCTTATGCATAGACAGACTAGACCTGATAAGTGAATTGTTTACAACCCACAAATCTGACTGGAACTAACAGAAGAAGCTAAATAGCTCATCTTGAGTTAAGAAAGGATTTTATTTTTTTCTTTCTAGATCTTTGCAAAATGCAAAATGATAGGCAGGCTTGCAGTACTGGTGCTTCAATCCACTGATCTCCTTTTAGAGTTTGTGAAACGAAAACTAGTGTAAGTGCAGAAAGGCACAAGGTGAAATAGGTTATTATTTCATGAATAGCTGCATGCATTAGAAAGTTTCACTGATTTTTGACTTCTGGGAAATTTGGAAGAGTAAACTCAAGGACACAAAAATAATAAAACTCCCACCAAACAAGCAATGCACAGCATCAAATATCAAAGTTCTGATGTAGCAGAAAAACCAGTCTAAAAATAGCATGAAAAAAATATCTGTCAGAACTTTTGTATGAGGCATAGTCATTTAATCTCAGAGCTTGCAACCAGGAGTATTTTAGGATCCACCTCTTGAATAATAAGAGATTACCACCTTGCAAATGGTTTTAATAGGAAGCAGTAAATATCTGAACAATTGCAACAACCCACCAGGGACTAAATTGTTCCTAGACAAAAATTCAGCCCTTTTTCTACTGTTGTGACAGTTATCCCTGTGCCTTTTTGGGAGAACAGCTCAGAGCACTTTTGCTCAGCCAGTGAAAGAGAAAAACCTAGCTTTCTCTGCACTTGATGACTGTAGACAAGGTTGAGCAATCACCAAAGACTTGGTGAAAGAGTAAACTACAGTGTTTAGTCCTTATTGAGTATTGAGTAAAAGTTATCATACAGGATGATGATAATTTCTTGCACTAGATATGAGCCTGACACAGACAAGTAATAGCTATTTTTATGCTACTGAATTCGAAACACCTCATTTTGCAGCAGAGTGCAAGTCACCCACTGCCTTCTCTTCCCTATGAATTAACTAAACTGTTCTCTTGAATGAGAAGTTACCAACTATATTTTATCCTACCAAACCCTATACATAAACACAGGCAGTTGCAGCCTGCATAGCCCATCCCAGCAGTGCGCATTTCAGCCGTACTGCAGCAGGAGACAAGACATCATCAGCAGCAAGAGGTGGCTGCAATGCTGTGCTGTGGGTAAAAGGCAGTCCTGTCTCAGTAGTTGTGTGTGGCATGTGAACACAGGCAAAGAACGCCCTGGTCATTGCCGGGATTTTGGACTAGATTTAAAGGTCTGTTCCGAATCAAATTATTCTACAATGCCCTGATTCTATAACAGGTTCCTCAGCTATAAGATGTCCATGGTGCAGTCAGACTAGGGGCTTGATGTGAAATAGAAGGGTCCCGTGTTGTGGTTTGCTTTGGCAAAATGCTAAACAATATGAACACTGTGACTATTGTTCAGAGACTATATTCCCAACATATACTGAAATGAGAAGGCTATCCACACATCTAAATTGGGTTCTACTTATCTGTAAAGTTTGCTTATTAGTTCTGCTAAAGTGTGTGCTTCTTTGCTCTGTAAGCGCAATATTGTCAAAGTACGTACAACATAATTTCATGGTAATTGGGATTCTATTCCAATGTAATTATTAGAGAACAATGATTTTGATGAGTTTCTCTAGCAAACAAAACTCCCTCTGGCTTTATGACTTATGACAAATCAATAGCATTACTTAACAAAACATAAAAAACCTACAAATCGTTGATTGAACAACTAGAATGAAATGGGAATCAGAAATTCAATCAAGTTTATTAATGCAGAAGAAAAAAACAAAAAATTCTTTGCAAACAAAAAGAACAATTAAATCCAGCACCCAAGTGATTTGGTTGGGCAATCTTAATTGCAATACATTAATCTTAATTTTGGTTTCTGACTCTGTTGTCCTACCTAAGATCCCTCAAACAGTCAAGAATGCCACAGTGATGAAATAAATTAAAAATACCCCAGCTACACAGAAGCCACTCTTGACATAAACTGTTAATAATGAAAATATGGATCAACAAAGGAAACACACTGATGTAGTATGTCTGAAAGCTTATTGATTCTCCAGTACATTAGTTCTTTTCACCAAAGAATTATTGTCAAAGAATGAGTCACAGGACAAAATATAAGAGGCATTTCTCACTGTTCTCATTTACAAGATTTTTTGAAAGTGATTAATGTATTTTTGATTTATTGTATTTTAATTTAACACACTTAAGTCCAAAGCATGGGATCTGTCTTAGAGAATATTGCATATCAACAGATTGTAGTGGTATTTGTTGAAGAAAATTCAGCAGAATATTTATATACACATATAACTACATCTATAAATACATATACATATGCATAAAAGACAGGAAGACAATAAAAACATGTAATTGTAAATAACAGTTAAGCTAATACAGGCAGAGAAGGTTCTTTTGGAACGTAGACAATGAAAGACTTATCTAGAAGAGGAAGTAGCAGATATGACTACAAATTGTCACTAAGAGAAAAACACAGCAGCTGTTTATGTCTGCTGAGTTTATATGTTTTTCAATTTAGTTGTTGTTCTTCCTTATTAAACCCACTTAAAATAAGTCTGATTGTGTGAATCCATTGTGAACAGCCCTTTCCAAAGATTTAGGGAAAACTGCTAGGCTTCACACCTTTCTTTGTTGTCTTTTATCATGGAAAGAATCCCATGTTGAACGGGGTTTAGGAATTATATTTGATAGAAATAACATCAGTGAAGAAAAGGAAATGTTAGCTTAGTAAAAGTGTAAATTCAAAAGATGTGGTATGTCAATAATTACCTGAGCACTCAAGAGTCCCCCTCAAAATCTACTTTATTCCAGAGATCCATCATGGTGATCAGCATTGACTGAAGATACTTCTTCCTCTATTGATTTCTGTGATAATAGCTCTCCAATAAGCCTCGGAAAGCTGAAATGGGAAGACCCTCTAATATGTCTGTCATACATTGAATTGTCTGGATGTTTGCTGAAGGATCACAGAGCTCTGTTTTTTAAATTTTCTGTATCACTTGCTGTTTCATTTAAGACAAAAGGAAAAAAATTAGCAACATTAAAACCAGGAAATACCACTGAAAAATTATAAAAATATTTCGTCTTATCTACTTTTGTGAGACAGAATCAGAAAAAACTTTATCTTTCCTTCTCTATTTCCATTGGACATGCAACTGTCTAATAGGCTGCTATATTACACCTAGGGCTGCCCGTGCTGGGGAGATTGCTTCCCTGATAGACAATGTAGCTCATGGACATTGCTACATTTTTTTTTCCATACCAAAGCTGTCACTGAAATTTATTCCTTTCTCTTTGTTATTCCAACATTTTAACTGAGCAGAATGGTGGCACAAAGGCTTTGTTTTCACTGTGGGCTCTGCTGATCCTAGGGCTCTTCATGGCTGAAAGGTGGAAGTCTTGCTCACCTGCAGCCTCCATACACAGCTCCTCGGCTGTACTCTCAGGCTCCCCGTCGACTGGTCTCTGTCTGTGAGCTAACTGGACCCACCTTCTTGTCAGGGTAACTGGTGGGAGCCCAGGGGAAGGAGTTGGACTTGTTACTGCAGAGAGATGATGTTAAACCTGCAGTGACAGCCTAAAGAATCCCCTGAGATGGAAAATGAAAATATCTCCTGGGGTGAGGTGCCACCTTCTGTGCTAGACTGACCCACTTACAAAGAGAAGTCAGAGATTTTCCCCACTTCTGTGACCAAGGTTGAGATTTCATGAAAGAGTCAATAGAGACTCCTGAGAGAAAGTTGTTTATGTGGCTTTTCCAGACCTGATGCACAACATTCTCAGGTGCTGGCATTTCCTAAGAATCCGTCTGTAAGCCTTTCTTTCTCTTTTGTTTTCCTTGTCAGAAAAGACCTACTCAGCCTTTTAACCTGTTGAACTTTTCAGTCCTCAACCACCTAGCTGTTCTGCTGTAAGGATGCATGAAAAGAAGAGTGATTCACAGTCTCTGACAGTCTGCCTCAGGGAACAGCCTCAAGGTTATATACAAATAAAAGTGTTGTTCTACAAAGTTTGTATAGAAACACAAAAATCTAACATTATGGTGTACATTGATTGACTTGGCCTGCAGAAATCATGTAAAAGAGTTAGAATTTTTCCATAAATTTTTGAAAATAGTTTTTTTTGTTGCAAATCAGAATAACAGTGCTTCATACTGGTATGAGTGTATATTGGTATATTGCCTTTCTATCTACTTAATAGATTTAAGGCTATCCAGTCAAATAATCATGTCAGTTTAGGGTTTAATACTGAATTGGTAATGGCTATAGTATGTTATGGAAATTGGAATTACAGGGGTTTTTTTCTGCTATTCCACAAAATTATTTATACTAGTTGTATCCTATTTCTTACTCAGCACATAGACAATAAATATAGATTAGTATACTTTAAATATTTGATAGTAAATATTATGCAATTAATCAGAAATAACAGAATAGGAGAGAAAAAAATATATATAAAGCATTTTTCACCCACAAAATCCCATTGTGCAATTTTCTAAATGACTTGCTGAACTATTTACTAGTGTAGAAAAATTATAATGTTTGTCACATCTTCCACACTGCATGTGCTGGGTTCAAAACCTTGGCAATCTTTTCTCATGGCAATTGAACTGAAGAAATTTAATATGAAAGTCTGGGAGAATGATTTGTACTCTATGTCAATATTATTGTATCATTTGCAAGTATTTTCAGTAACAGCTAATGCTAAAGGCTTTAGTACCTAGATTCTAGGGAGAATGTGGTATACAATTCTGGTGTTTCTGTCAGTGAAAGACACCCTGCTCAATTATTATGAAAGGGGGAATTTGTTCAGAAAAAAAGGACAAAATAGGAACATTGCAATTTCAATTGTAAAAATTAAAAAAATATGGTTTCATCAAAACCATCAATAGCCAGTATTAAGCTATTAACTTGTGGTGTTTGTTTTTCTAGCATTTATATTACAACTGAAATTTCAGTATATGGAATTTAATATCAAGTCAGAATTTAATTGAAATATAAAATTGGAATTGTCTCATAGAATAACGTTATGGGTGATAAATTTTCTTTTAAGTGAGAATTTCAAACAATTACACCTTAAACTGGTGAAAATCAGTAATGAAATTGCTGCAGTCGAGCAATCAAAACCACAACCCCTATAAAGCTTGAAACTAGAGACAATTAATCAAGCAAAATATGTGGCTATCTACCTCTATAGCGTGCAAAGCACTGTAGGCTTGGTACTCTTCCCTAAAACACCACAATCTTCTCGACTGTCTTTACAACAATATGCTTGCATTTTATCCATAATCCACATTTCTCTTCTTACCGCAAGGACTGCAAGGACTGTGATTTGTTTTGCTGAAGTCCAGGAGTCTCCAGTGCCTCAGTCTTTAATGTTAGGACCAATGGTTAATTACAGACAGGTGTTTTGGTTCACCCTTTAATGACAGTTCATTTCTGTCATAACTGTGACTGCAGAGTTGAAGAGAAGGTGAAAAAATCCAGATTTTAATAGCTTCAGCCTCTAAATAGAGGACTTCTAGACTGCTTTCTGTGGTCTTTTTGGTAGCAGTTATTGACTGTTTCTCGGATTTTATGGTAAGTAGAAAGAAATAAATTTCCTACAACTAATGCATCTCAAATTGTCCCAATTTACTAGTTATCAGTGTTGAATAAAGTTAATGATAACTTACAGTCTTCAATTCATACAGGTTTTTTGTCTCATGTTTGGATGAACAATGATACAGCTTCCCTGTGGCTCTTCACAAATTTTTTGTACATTTTATGAGGGATTAAAGGCAACTCTCTTAATGGGAACTATGACTCTTAACCCTAACAACTTTTAATTGATATTGGTTTTTACGTAGGAGATAACACCTCCTGTACGCACACTGTAGTTTTGCTCATATTTTGATGGTTTACCCAGCAGTACAGGATTTCTGTACTACCTAACATAGCAACTGGTAGCTGCTGCGAGTTTCTCTTTGCGATGGTATCGCACGCAGCAGCAACAACGCGGTGACGGTAAAGGAGGTGAGAAGGCTCTCTTGCGTGGAGACTGCAGCAGGTCTTTATTCCATGCTAACTCCCCAAGGCCTAGGACCAGCACACGTGCCAGCCCCCATAGGCAGAGGGCTGGCACATGGCCTGGTGCCCAGAGAGAGAGAAGCTGGTGGCTGCTGAACCCCAAGGCAGAGAGAGCGAGCCTGGGATTCAGAGTCCCTATCTTGGGGAACAGGGGAGCAGTACAAGGGTGGAGTTAGGATAACAGAGCCAATGGGGAGAACCTGAGGGAGTGGTTTGGACTAGAGATGGGGGAAGGGGAAGCCACATGGAAAGGCAGGCAGGGATATGAATAGGGGTACACCACAGCAAACAATGCTCTTTCTTAGCTGAAGGACCTGAGAAAGTGTGGGCAGTGTATAATGAGCCATGTCTGAGGGATGATGAAAATGAACATGTGAAATCAAACAGATCTTTATTAGAGGAAATTTGGCTCAGATATTCAGACTTGTGCCATGAACAAAAACCATCTCTCTTCTTAAATGTGGCTGTCAGAAAAGTATATGAAAACAAAAAGATTAAGATAAAAAACACCTACCAAAATAATAAAATGTTTCAGTTTCTGTGATGGTGCTAAGGGAAAGTGCTGTTTGGCTAGTTACACCTTCTTGACAGCTCTGACCCACACAAAGATTGTAGAAGATTGGATAGCAGAAAATTTTACCTAGTTACCCTTATTCTTTGATATGGATGTGATAAACATAGTGGATGAAATTATAGAGATGTCTACATTGAGAACTGGCAATATTTATCAGATTATTTGCTCATTTTATGCTGGTGTCACAACAAGCTGATTTGGACAGTTCACTTCTAATATCCTGAACCAGATTCATTACTGGGACTCATCAATTAGAGCAAACATAGTTCCTTGCTAGGTCCTCCCAGATATCCTGAATTAATCAAGGAATCTCCAGCCCAGCTCAGCAAGCACCACTCTTCTGAGAGTAGCACCCATCTATTTGTATTGCTGGATCATACCAAATCACAATAATGGATCTTCTGAATGTTGACCAGAGCCTGTGTCTAGAGGCAGAAATTAAGTGGTACAATCTATCACATGACTTGGCAGAGCTCCGCGGGCAAAAAGAAAGGGCTGCTCCACCATAATTGAACAGAAATGGTGCCAGTGATTAAATACAGTCACATATGAGTTAGTATTCTATTATCTCCCGCATATGTAATATTATCTAATATTTGTAAATGTCTTTGGTTTGCCTGAAATATTTTCAGTACAGAGTAGGTGATGTTGGAAAATCTGATAGGCCCACCCTTAGTGTGGAATGCTCAGAAATTCAGCAGTACCATCATCATCTTGATCACTGTAAAGGTTGCATGGATCCCAGGATTATTATTCCTCCATTTTGCTTCTGAGACATGCCGTCCCTTAACCCCCAAACAATGTCTTGGTTTGATTTATATGAGAAATAAAAGCCAATCTGAATTCTGAAGTGCCACAAGCAGCTTTGAAAATATTATTTGCTTGGTTGTTTTGGTTTTTTTTTACAGATGCCGTAGATAATAGGTGCTTCAGATTTACTAAAGTGCGTGATTGCTTTTTAAACTGTGCATTTCTTCATAATAATGCATTGCAAATAAGTTGTTGTACTGTAAAACATTGCCACTCTTTCAAAAGCCTCTAAAGTTCTTAAAAGCACTCACTCTTATTTGGCTTTTAAAAACTAGCTATTAATATTTACATTTGTGACTGTGCACAAATACATAAAATCATCATAAAAGCAGGGGTTTAAGTGCCTGCCCTTCCATTCACAAGGTCAGGAAGAACTTTTAGATCTGTCTCAGAGGATTTCTTGCTATTACAAATATGAAACTAGGTTGTTAAAATGAAAAAGAAGCAAATTTAATAATAATAATAATAAAAAATACTTGCAAGGGACAGAGCTCAGCTTGATGGCTTCTGAGAGTGGAAGGAGATTATGTTAAAGCATAAATGGAGTTTTAACATTTTTAAATCCAGAAGGTCTAATCTAATCTAATCCTTTTCAATCCAATTTTTTTAATGCAGCCTAGACATCAGATTAAAGCTTGCACTTTTTTAGGCCATTGCAAACAGAATCAGCATCTGTGCTGCCTTTCTAATATTCAGCATTTCAAAGGGATTTTAAATGAATCAAAAGAATAATTATAAAATATAAACAAAGGAAGAGCTATAAATTAGATACCAGGTATCTTATTTTTACTTTAAGGTGAAACAAATTAAAATTCCTTTTTGTAACTTTGCCTTTTCTGGTAAATGAAATAACTATTAAAATATATACAAAAGGAAAGGCCTATTCCTGTGGTCATATAATACTATATAGGCAATGGCTACACAGTAAGAGGGTTTTTTTGTGAAATAATTCCTTTTCTTTCATTGTTTTGTAAGTAGTTTAGTGCCAGTAGCTCCCTAAAATCCACAATTTGAATTTTGTCTGCTGAGTTTTTTAAACTGATGGTAATGAGAGGTAGCAATCAGATAGAAAGCCTTGCTTTCTTTCCGTTTGGTTTTTCTTTTTTTTTTTGGTGGGGTTTTTTTTGGTGTTTTTTTGGTTTATTTTTTGCTTCTACATTTTGAATTTCTCGTGACTCTTAAGTCCTGGTAAGGTTCAAAGTAATATACTCTAGATTGCCAGGTCCCATACAGCAGCCCTCTGCCTGTACAAATATTTCCAAGATCTTTCTTGCCTCCTGTGCCAGTCAAATAAGAAACTACTTATTGCTCATCAAAAAAATCTGTCTTGTTGAGTGATCTTTCTTTGAATGCCCTTGTTTCTCCCAGGGGAAACCCAGAATATTATATAAGATGCTTTCAGTTAGATTAGCAAGTTCTTAGTTATTGGGATAAAAAAGTTAAAACACTGGTAGGAAGATGACCACCATCTATGGACATCAGAATATAATTATTAAGACATTTGGGCCTGGCTCTGTTCCTGATAAAGTCAATGACAAAACCACAGTGGGATTCTCGCTAGCAGAAAGTAATTTAATTTAGCAGTGAATAATGTGAAAATTCAACCCCTCAAACGCTAGAGTACTACTGTTTTGAGATTTGGGGACCCCTTCAAGAATTTGTAGTGGCAGACCAAATTTCTTTAGAAATATCCTGCATGCAAATGTGATTTTGTTTTTTATATACATCTTAATAGGTCTTCAAGATGTAATTTTGGGGTTCCTTCTGCAGTGCAGTAGTCTAAACTGGATCCTATGACAAAAATTTTACTTTATTGAAAATACCTCAGAAGAGTTTTGTTGAAGGTGATGAGCTGTGGTGGACAGAGTAATGAAAATGATTTATGTTCTTAGGAATTGGTAGTTATTCAAAGAGAATAATCATGGATTTGGATTCTGAGTGGCCTGAACATACACAGAGTAGCTTTAAGCCTTAATGTTCTTGACAGAAAAAAACCTCAAACCCAAACAGCCGCTTTCCCACCCCCCGCCCCAAACCAAAAAAAGAACAGTTTAGTGTTTTCTTTCATAAAGAGAACAATTTTTCACAGCTCAGAATAGCAGGTGGGACTAAAGAACCCTTTTCATGACAAAAATTAAGATAATGACAAATAATTAAAATACACTATGAGGCACCACAAGCTCTTGCCGGTGTATCAGACTGAAATGAAGCTTCACTGTCTAATTCTGAAGCCAGTCAAACTGATGGATACCCAAAAAGCTGACAAACTCAAGATCCATTTATCCTTTTTGCCCTTTATATAACACCCTATAATCAATCAGTTTCAGGATGAAATAAACAGTATACAAGAAAAAACAGGTGCTGTGCAGCGTTTAGAAGTGCATCTGTAGGAAATAACCAGGGTGTAGCACGTTCTTTTGGAGGTGGTGTTTTCATATATATTCCCAAATGACGCCAAGGAGAGAGGAGAGGCTGGGGAAGTTCATAATAGAGGCACTGAAATAAGTGGTATCTAAATCATAAGAGAAGCTAAACTCTTGTAAGGATTTTGGCAAATAGCCTTTTATGGTCTCATCTCTCTTTATTTTTCCTCCTTTCCATATGTTTTCCATAAACTTTCCAATTATTCTGAGATGAAGTTAAGAAGACACACAAAGAATCAGCTCACTGCTGGTAAGTGTACCAGAGATGCTGGACTGCAAGAGTGAAGTGAGGGAGCTGAGAAAACTTGCCATATCTCACTCCAGATGTATGCAGGTTGGCCACTGGAATGAATGTTTGTGCACCACAACCTGCTGGAAAAAGGTCTGAGTAAACAAGGAAACAGAGACTTTAATGCATTTGAATTGGCCTTCTAATTGGGGAAGTCAAAGACCAAGAGTTTGGATTGCAGGTGGGTACATAAACCATACTATTGTTTAGACAATGAGTTTCAAAAAGGAGGATGCACAAATGCTATCATAACACTAACAGGTATTACTACTTAAGCATTTCTAAAGTGAACTAAAATGTGGATTTACCTGTTTCAGTATACACAGTGTAGCTGTTTGCTAGCACACTTAAAAAAAAACACCAGCAAGCTCTAAAATATTTTAGTTTGTACGTGGGGAAACACACTGGTCAGACATTTTAAAAAGAGAGAATTAGTGTATCTAAAAGGTGTAGCCATGTAGATCATACATTTAAACTATCAAAAGAAAATTCAGTTTGGAGGATTACCTAACATTGGTTTAGTGAGTATGTATATTCAAAGCACTTGGTTGAACAGTCAAGGTCTGAAAGGATCTGCACCTTTCTGTCATGTAAAATAACAAAGATAATTTTTTCATATATTCTAAAATATATAAGGAGGCAGAGAAGCCTCTGAGTTAGGGAATGTAAATTCTCATAGTCAATACCTTGTTTATATTTGCATTTTCTTAATTTCATGTGAATAAATGTCTGCACAGAATATTGGGCAATGATTAATCTAGATATTAATTTTATATAATGACTCTTTCTTTGTGAGTTGGCCTTTCCACTTCCAAAATTACGCTCTATACCACACTCAACCTGGGAAAATAAATAGAACCCTATTTACTTGAAATAAGCATGAGATATTCAGCCCAAGTCTTCCCCTGACAAGAGAAAATTTTATCTGTTTGCACTTCTGGAGTCGCAAGGTCTTATGTGTACCATGGTTGGGATCTGTCTAGATATTTATTCATTCATGAAAAAGCATCTTTCATCTATTAGAAATTACTGGCATTGGAACAGGACAGTTACAGTCCTGATTTTCTATTTGCCCATTCCTTTCGGGGGCAACACATCCCTCCAGCTGCCTTGCCCTTACTGTACACACCATCTAACAAATAGAGCCTGCTTTTTAGGCCATGGGTGGTGGGATGCAATCAGAGCTGCAAACCAAGTTTTTTCCATTAAAATGGGATATTAAAACTTCATATTAAAGCCTAAGAAAAGGTCTCATCACTTCTGCTTTTGCATATTAGTGTAGTCAAGTGCATAATATAACCCTAGGCAATTAAATAATGAAAGGCAAACTTCTCTGATGGTTGCAGAGAGAAAGTTTTTATTATACAACACAGTGATAGCTTTCTTCCCCCTGCTTCTGACTTTCTGTTGACATTGGTGTTGCTTATCTTTTCCAGCCTCCCACACATATTGATTACCTCTCAAGCTGATGCCCTCTGTTCTCCCTTGACTTGCTGCTTTATCTTGCTCTGTAACACTTGTACATTTTTAGTTACTTCTATTTGTACACATGGGCCAAATTTATCCTTGGTTTCCTGCCAGGGAGTTACATCAAGTATAAATTTGACCCTCTCAGTCTTTCTTACGGCTTCTGAAATCAGGTTTCCAAGCAGATGAAGACTGGGTATCCATGATGAAGTATTTATAGTGTAAGACTTGACCCTGCACACAGAGAGAAACACAAGATCTCTAATCAAAACTAGAGCTTTTTCATAGGCACAATCACATGATTTTAAGTCTGTGACAGGCTTTCTGTCCTCCACTTGTTGCCAGAGATTTCTGCAGTTGCACGATGAGCACATAGGTTTTGGGGTGTATTCTCTGCTGTATTCTGTGTGTACCTTCAAGGCTGATTTGAAGCCTTCTTTGTGATCCTGTTATCTTCAGCTGTTGTTATGCCACTAAGTCCTCGAGCACAAGTGTGAGGAGGAGAGTGTCCCCAGGGAACAGCTGAGGACTGTGCCGGGTTCCAGCCACACTTCAGCAGTGCCCTGCTTCTCCTAGGAGTGATATGGAAACCTGTGCGACAGCTTTGCACACACATGAGCCTTCTGTGACTCTCCAGGAAATGTCACATCCAAGGAATGCACATCTCTTGGGTCATAATGTAGAATAAATGCTGGAATATATTTTATACTTAAGGTACAATTCTTTCTTTTATATGCAGAAAATACTGCAGTCTTTGTTAACAGAAGCAAAACAGTTTACTCACTTTCACTCTTGTAGTACAGAAAAATGTTGCTCAATTTGAAAGAATCTGAAACACAGCAACAATTTTTAGATGAGTTATACTGATCAGTATATGCCCTATATGGCTTTGTATTTAGTGTTTCACTCTTTGACCTTAAATTTTTCCTGTCTTTAGGGAAGATTGGCAAAAATAGATGGATGTAGAGTGATTTTTTTCTGTCACACATCATCCTCTGCACATTTTTTTGCATATGGATTTTGTTTCCAGATTGTCAAAAATAAAGACAATTCTCGCTTCTGTGCAGTATAAAAGTTGTTTATTGGGTGCACAGAAGTTGTCCGGAAAACCTCGGGAAAAAAAAAGAAAAGGCGAACAAAAGAAAACCCCAGGCACAGCGATTAGACACCCAAGCAGTCGGCCGACTGCTCCTGGCAGGAGACTGAGCAGTGCCAAGGTGGATCCTGGCTGGAAGGGATCCAAGGTAGCAGTGTTGAAAAAGGTAAGGGAGGCCGTGCATTGGCACCGGGCTCTCTGGACCCCAATCGGACCAGAAACGCCCCGGGGGATGGTGGTCGCCCCCTTAAATAAGTTGCTGACCCCTCCCCGGACCGCCCCTGTCCCTCCTCCATGGCCCACAGCGATTGGTGTGGCCGTGCGATGACGTAACTCCTTCTCACCAATTGGCTCGTGTTTCTAGGGGTAGAGGGACAGGCTGATTTCGTGCCGTCCCAAGGCGGGAAGGAACCTCATTAATATTCCGGGTTGCCATAGAACTCAGTGACAGGGGAGGCTATTTTTAGAAAAGTCCGTTGGAGCCCGGTGCTTAAGGGTGCCTTTTAACTTAAAGGGATTTTTAGGGTACTTGAATAATGGGGGGTAAACAACAGTTAAAACATGTTTTAAAAAGGCATCAACACGTAACTAACAACTTTTAAACTGTTTGTGGAACTTTTCAACAGCTGGTATAACTTAATTTAACTAGAAACTGTTTATTTAAAACAGTCTGTCCCTGGTCAGTTCCGATGGGCTCCTTCGTGTCTTGGAATATGCAAAAAGCCACTCTACTGAATCCATATATAACACATATGGATTTTGTTTCCAGATTATAGCAAGGTTCTACATTCAAATTTATTGTCATGGGAAAGAAATAGTAAAAAATTCATACCAGCTCACCAATAAACTAGCAGATGGTAAATGAATTCAGTTTCTTAGTTTCTGAGTAGGATAGAAAGGTAAAAACTTTTAAAAATACTGATATGAACACAGTAAAGGTTGTAAAAAATTAAGTATGACTTCTATTTTAATTACTTGAACAACGTGACATTAACGACAGCTTACTAAGGGCAATATTTTTAAAGATGAGGAATATTTCACATCTTATTGCTATGGTTTTCACTGTGATGCAATTACACATTTTAATATATTTTTCCTGAATTAACCAGTATAACCAAATTCACTCAGAATGATTACAAATATCACACATTTTATACATGTGGCTACATCTGGATTTGTGTGTATATTCAACCATTCAATGTGAAGCTGGAAAATTAGGTTACACATGGGTGAAAAATTTGACTTTAAGAAATTTACATAATTTTTAATGCAATCACTGAGAAATATATCATCTCTGACAAAAAGGAAGAGCAAGCAGGATACTGCAGGCACCTTTTAAAGATACCTCTAATCACTTCATGCAATAATATAATGAAGAGTTTGTGCATTCATGGTACAAAAACCCACAGGGGATGATTCTTTACTTTCCCTGGGATATTTATTTTAGCAGCATAAAACACTCTACTGGCAGAAGTTTTTATTCATATTTATCTTGCATTTCCCCTTTTTTCAAGCATTATCCTATTACACCACTGTCTAACTCTGATTTATTGTATTATGTGTTTTAAATTATACTTCTAGTCCTTTTTATCAGTTGCTGTGAGAATATGACTTTTATGGTGTTTGTGAAGTCTCTTCTTTCCTAGAGCAGTTTGGAAGCTAACCGTGATCGAAAAAGCTAGATGACAAACAGAACTTATTGGAAGGATTACAACCTGATATACAGTTTAATAAATCATATATTGCTATACTAATATTGCAGTACTTCTGTGTTGAACATAACCTGCAAAGGGGGAGGCATTTTGAGGACAAAAACCAGAAAATTAATGGGTTTAATTTTCCATATTCAAATAAAATTTAGCTGTTAGTTTCTGGACAGATGTATTTTTAATTAGTTTTTAAAGTAAAACCATGAGGATATTAAACAAGTATATCAGTAGCTATGTGAGAAACACAAGATTTGAAACCTTGTCTATCTTACAGTTTTCCTTCTTTTCCTGGTAGGGTTTAGAAATATGACATTTTTGTTATAATGTTTGTGTTGACAGATGAGGTTCTCAGAAGCCTTGTCAGTAAGCTCTTGGTGTCTACATCATGGTTCACAAACAAGGTCGCTTCAGCTGTCCTATTTTTAGACCAAAGAACTGGAGCACAGGGATGCAGAAGCTCACCTGCGATCAGGAAGCTCCTAGGTCTCTGGTCTAACACTGGGTGAGCTTTCCACCGTTGGCCTTCTGCTCCATAATTATAGAGAGGAATGATGTTATTTGTAGCATAAAAAAGGTACACAGAAACATAATCATCGCTAACAGAGCATTGATTTGGGGGACAGAACTCTGACACAAAGCATTTTCGCTGTGCGGATGTCCTTCCTGGGATGTCGTGTGGCTGATCACCAAAGTGCAGGTTGGAGAGCAGTTTGCTATGATTTGAGGCTTGCTTTGCTGTTGCCTGCTCTTTCCTTGCCAAAACCACAATGTGGTTCTGAAGCTAAGCCACCTTTTTAGAGATGAAAAAAGTGATATTCTACAAACTTTCTCCCACTACAGAAGCCAAACTTTCCAATTTCAAATTATGCACATGGTATCCAGTTTAATATGCAAAGCAGTTTGGGCCTACCCCTGGCAGTAAAGTAGGCCTACACCTGTTCTGTGTTCTCTGTCATCTCCTCAGCCACTTTAAAGTTTCAGTGTGAATATAGTTTTCCACTTGTATATTGTAGCTGTTATCTAAACCTGGGCTCAAGGAGGCGACCTATGCAATGACCTGGACCTCGACAAATAATAGTAAACTCCTAAATTAGGCAGATTTCCCTCTCCAGATATGTATCCTATTTCAATTTATCTCACAGAACTCAGATTCTTGCTTCACAGTTAGAAGCCGAAAGCTATACCAGCAAAACGATATGAACATTAATGGTATTAACACGGGAAGTACTGGAGGTTGTCTGCCAGCCATTCAAATGTTTTTCTTCTGTACAACACACACCAGTTTGAGAGTGTTCTTTGAACTGATGCAATAAAAGGGTTTTGTCAGTTATGCTATTTTATGTAAAAGTTTATTACTATATGGTGTCTGTTACATAAGAAAATCAGCTACTGGTTTATTTCTAATAAGGTAAATTTATGTTCATTTTGGGTGAAATAATCTGGAAGAATAAGATGGAATACTTCACAGAAAAAGGAAGTGTTTTCTTAAAGCCTTCATGAAAAGAATTATGATGATTAAAATCATCAGTCCTGCATTGAGTATTATCAATCCTAAACCTCTAAACAGCAATAAGCATTGTTTGGAATTCACATTCAAGCCGATATGATGGGAAATTTTATATTGAGAATTGCTGGTACCAGAAAGCCCATGAATAATCACTATTAGATATTGACTAAACACTTAGGTTCTTTTGAAATCAATTTGTCTAGAGAGATTGAAATACTCCTGGGTCACATTTAAACTGAATACAAAACATTGGCCTCCATCTGTTTTTCTATTTAAACTAAAACCAAATCAAGCAGAGAGGATGAAGGATTTCTAAAAAATCCCAAGATAAGATGTTAGGCTTTGATTAAGCTCATCTGGTTTTCATAGCCCAATGTAACATTCTTTTTATTGTATTAAATGTTTCAGGTGTAATTTACTTTGTTTGCAATTATGCTAATTAAGGTGTTTAAGATCCTCATATTTGAATATCACTAGATGATCAGGAGTCTTGAATGAGGTATTTTCATGCTTCTCCCTTATATGAACATCTAGCCATACTTAACTCTGTTTATCTCCCTATCTGGTGAAAATCTCATTTTTGAGATTTCTGTGGACTTCTTGGCCACACAGAAAGTCACAGTCTGAGCCACAGTACTTTGTAGAAACAAGAGGTCTAAGAGAGAAGCAGGAGAAATACCTGTGGAATGGTGAAAACATTAGAAAAATACAAGAGCAGGGTATTTCAGGAGAAAAAGAGACCAAAAGTTCAAAGGTACAAAGTGTTATCAACTCAAACAGAAACACTGAGAGACGAGGAAGGGAGGGAATTGGCTGAGGCAGATCTTGTGGTGACTCCATTTTAAATTTTGGATACAGCTTTGAGACTTAATCTGGTAAAATTTACATCTTCATGCAAATTCAAATTATTTTATTGTTGTGAAAGATAGCTAAGGAGCTGGTGCTTATTCCAAGTGCTAAAGCCAGGTGCCATTTTGGATGTGTTGATTCCTTGAACTCCACTGAATCCATATAGCATTGTCAGAGACTGAAAATAGTTCATGCCTCAAACACCGATATAAAGTTTTAAAGAAGCAACAGCCACAGAAAACTCCTTGAAGAACTTTGGACTGTAAGTCAAACTGCTCATTAGATTAAAGGAAACCCATTGTTCAGTCACCTCAGGCTGAAGGAAAGGTATGCATCCACAACAGACCAAAGCCTCCAGCTGCCATCCCAGCTGATTTTGGGGTGGGGGGAAGAGCACAGCTCACAGAAGCCAGGTTTACACAGACTCCCCCCAACCCCACAGGCCACATCCACAGGACATTCATGTGAGAGGCTTTGCCTCACAGGACTGCACGTGACGCAGAGTCTGCTGTAAGAGACTGCTGCCCTCTCCAGAGGGGACCTGCCTGGACATGCCTACCTAGCCTGAGCATATGTACCCATCGGATTCTATGTTTTTTGGGGGACCTAAAACACTGGGAAGACCTGCTGAAGAGGATCATCAAGGCACCAGTGGGACCCACGGAGCAATAATATTCTTTTTATTCTGTCTCTGTCACTCCTCATCCCCCCGCCTATTTTTTATTTCTTTCTTTCTTTCTCTTTTTTCTTTTCTCTTTCTGTCATATTCACTATACAATAAAACCCATATTATTGTCACTGGCATATGGTCTCATTTGCACCTTAATTCAGGCAGAGGAATTTCCAAAGAACCTTAATAATAATAATAATTGGATCATAACAAGCATGGCTGAGGTCCCTGGCTGGCCTGTCATGGGACTGGGGTAAGGTGGGTGCCTGGTGCGGATGGTCAGGGTGGGGGTGACCTCTGGACCCTCCTAAATGGGTGTTTGAGAGTAAGGAGGATCTAAGCAGGAGTCCAGTCTCCGAGAAGGATGTCTTTCTCCACCCAGACTGCCTCTGGCCACCTGAATTTAGTGCACTTCAAGTCATCCCTGTGCTTCCTTTCATGCTCTGCTAATACTTCTCTTATTACTTCACTGCCCATACTGGTCCTTATATGCCACAAAACTTCAAGGTTAATATGTCTGCTTTGCTTCCTTCCTTTGCTGTAGAAAGCTCCTCAGTAGTGGCCTGGGGATTAGCAAGAGCAGGGTGGGAAGCTCTTTGCAGGGTAAATGCTGTTTTCCTTGCATTTCCTGTTGGCAAGCTGTGTTAGAGAGATACTAATTTGCTAATAATGTGGTTCCACAAAGTGGCTGAGCTAAGTCTGCTCGGCACCAGGTGTAACTGAGGAACAAAACAGCCTGAGCTCGACAGGCTTGTTCTGCTGGCACACACATAAAACAGCTGTCCTGACCCTGCAGCATCACAGTCTGTTCTGTCCCTCTCCTCACACCTCAAATGATTATTACCCTTAGCAGAGTGCATCATCCTATATCAGACTCCCCTCAGACGGGCTGCAACTGAGATTTCTCAGCTTCCCTGCTTGATTTCACCACTTCCTTCTCAGTACAGAAAGCCCACCAGATAAAGCTGGTTAGCCATGAAATGGTGGAGCAGAAGAAAAGCAGTAGGAATGCATACGAAGGATTGGCCCATGACATACAGTTTTGTGGAAGGAATGTAAGAGACAGGTATTTCTGACCCCTTAGCCTTAAGAGAGGAGGGCTTTTCTAATGGGGAAGTACTGTTCTTTTTTTCACTTCCACACAGGGCAAGTCAGCAGACTCTCTACATCTATAAACAGTTTTTAGATGTAGGGAAGAGGAAAACCCTGTTGTTTTTCTGGCTGCATGGCTTGGTAGTGGGAAAAAGAAGACAAGGCCTTAATTAGAGTTTGTAGTCAAGATATTAAAACACAAGAAGTGTGAAAATAAATATTGTTTTCTTTGCATTTTAAACTCACTCCATATATAGTGCCACCTTAAAAATATTGGAATATATTAGCATCGGTTTAAAAATTTTATAACTGAAGGGAAGAATAGGGAAGGATATAGGAGACTTTAAAATCCATAGTACCCTGCACAAGACAAGTGCCATTCAATATTTAATATTGGATTCAGCCTTTTTCACTTTTGGCTGAAAAGTATATACTACTAGTTCGTAGAATCCCAAAGTAGGACTAATATAGAAATTAAAAAAATATTCCACCAAAAAAAAGCCCCAAACCTGAATAGGAGAGATCTTCTCATTGGGAAAAAAACTAGAAAGGCAAAAGTTGTAAAATGATGAACAGTGGCAAAGCATGTAACGTGTTCTTCAGTCTTTTCTATAAATGTAAGTGCACTGAATCAATTAAATATATCATTCCAAGGTAAGACAAGGAAATAGCCTTCACTGAGCAAAATGAGTCAGCAGAACTTGATATATCCTGATAATATATAAATGCCACTGAAGCTGAAATTGTTTATTGCAGGATTGTTTCTGTTAAAACATTTGATATGTCTATAGTAAGAGGCTTTTGATGAGATGGATTGGTAGTCCAATCTGATGTGGTGATTTACATATTTGCAATATGGCATTCTGGGGTGTTTTAAAACTTGCATGATATGAGAGTTAAAAGGGACAGGACAGTCAAGGGTTTAACCTTGCCAGTGTGCCTAAGCAACTCCACACAGAGTTCCTGCTCATCCCTCCCCACGTCTGACAAACTACATAGGTAGGAGGACAATAGATAAGTACCAGGTGTACAATTAACAACATCAAATTATGAGCAATTGAAACCATCCAGTATGTTCCCAGCATAGGTACAATGCAACCAATCCAAATTACAGAAGTGGTACAAATATTTAAGAGATGGTTTATTTGCAATATGTGCAAGGAGACAGTTGCACAGCTGCGTCTCTGTAATTCTGCCAGCTGATTAGTCTTCTTGTCTGTTTTGTAACCCCTTAGAGGAAATATGGAGATGAAGTATGCCTGGAAAGCAAAAGGCCTGTGAAGAGAATAGAGAGTAGTTCAAACTCAGTTGAACCAAACAGTTTTTCAGGGTTCAGATGTTCGTGATGAAGATACACAGAACAAAGGAAGAAGACAGTCAAGCAGCTGCATACATCTTTTTCACTTCCAGCTCAATTGCTTGCAACCCAGTTCATGTCACATAGGATGTTCGTATCCCCATGACTCTGCAGATCCTTGATCTTGATATAACTGAATCCACCAAATGACAAAAGAGCTGTGGCAGGAAGATGGCACTTTTTTGAGACAACCTGAGACAGCAGGGCCTGAGAGTCAGGCCGATGAGGAAGGAATGTCAGGACAAACATCATCTTCAAAACTGACCGAAATTCCTCAGAATTTTAAACCTAACCCAGAGCCTGCAGCTCCACTCTTTACCCAGGTACAATACTCAAGTTGTTACTGCTGTTTGTGAAAGGACCACAACTTATTTGTCCCTTCAAACCCTCTCATTTCCCTGTATTTGCCTTCACTAATGTGTGGTAAATGTGGCATGGTAAAAGCACACAGAGCCTGTAAAACATACTTCCTTTTCAGCCTGCACATTTGTCCTCTATGGAGGATTTAGCCCTTATCACCCACTCACTGGAGTCACACGTGAATGCACAGCAGAGATTTGTCATTAGGTTAACCATTAACTGACAACCCTTATGAACCTGGACACCAAAATTCGTGGCTTATACAGCTTAGTCATCATCCACCTTGAAGGAAGTGCAGGGGACCTATAAATCACTCCAATCAATTACCCCCTCCCCCTAAGAAATGTAGTCAAAGCACTCCAGAAATAAAACCATATGGCACAATCATGTCAGCTCTGTTTATATAAGCTGTTCCTAGAAACAGCAGTAGTGTAATAGCAGATTTCCATATACTGAATCAATATTTGAGTGTTTGAGACCAGGTGTTTTATAAGATGCCATTAAGTGAGCAGAGCACATTAGCAGCTTCAAAACAGACTGTGGAGGGTTCCTCAGCCCCTGTGTCTCCACTTGCATGCCTCAGTCTCACAGCACCAACATGTACTCTCCAAGTCCTTTCGACTGGATTCAGCAGACCCAAACAGATTGTGACTATCGTGCCTTGTTTTTTCTCAGAGAGTTTCATGCATTTAGGACCAGCAATAAGAAACTAATGAACTGATGTTTATTTGACTAACAGCTCCTGGTAGATGTGCTCATTGGGTTACACAGGCTTTCAGAGGTCTCATTTTTGCATTGCACTGTTTCTAGGTTGAGGTGCGGTAGCTTTAGCTGTACATTAATGAGTGCCTGCATGGCTGGAGACATTTGTCTGTCATTCAGCTTAAGACAGAAAAGCACAGGCTATGCTGCCTGACTTACCAAGCACTTGGTGCAGTTGTAGATGTATGGTTTAAAATACAAGGTATAGAGTTCTACTGCATTCTTATCAGTATGGAATTTAGCTTGTTTGCAAGAAATGTGAAGTCAAAATTGTATAGGAATTATTCTGGCTATTGTACTCTGTTGTGTCATAATGTATATGACTATGTATTTTTGCATTAATCAGCATTTTAAGCCACTATTGGAAAACCTGGATGTTTTACAGTCTACTGAGAAATTGACATTTTCCTAGATATAAGGTGCTTTATATGAATAAAATCCAAGTTACCTATGTCTATCCTTTTCCTGTGCAGCAGACTGAATTAATAGTGAGAGAGCAAATGTTAACTTTTTCAATATTTTTCTCAGGGAGAAGAAAACTTAATGTCTACCAGGAACTTTTCAAAGCTCCCAGGCTGCTGAGATGATGGATGACATAAACATACATTTCTGCTTTTTTCCTCCCACTCTCCATTGCTTACTTCCAAGTCAGCTGTAGCCTGCTACTGGAAGAATATTGGAGACTCTTGCCTCAGGTAGTTTTGTTGATTCCGTTCTGCTTGATGATATACTGTCAAAGTTCTCTGTATAATTAATAATATTAATAAATATATCATAATAAAAATAATTATTGATTATTAACTTGTAGTTATTTTAAGCAAATTATCACCACATTTCTGACAACTTTTGTATGTGAACAGAGATTTCTTTAAAAGACAGTTAATTCTAGTGATTAAATATGCATTTGAATAGACAGTAACTCAAATTTGCTCTGTTTGTTTAATTTCTGATAAAATATTTGAACAGGGGATCCAAAGATTGATAATGAAAAATACTTTTTATTCCCCTAAATTTGAGGTCAGAAGTCTCCTTAGGCTTTATTTATCAAAAAACTCTACTCTTCACCCTCAAGATTAGCTGGAAATTAAGATTAAATCTGATTTTATATTTTGCATCATATTCAATTTACAAAATTTGACAAACCAGTGCAATGTCTGAGTGCCATCTTTCTGAGATCTGATTTTGTTCTAGTGTTGTTCCCTGTAACACCAATGTAAACCTAATTCCACTGTTGGAAAAGCCTGGAAGAATACAACTGGCAAAGGGTTTTTTTGGTGGTCTAGCACTATTCTGCAGTTCCCAAGCAGCACTCTGGGGGCAACAAAGATAATACTGGCAAGAGCATTTCATTAAATCAGAATAGGACCTGGTATAGGTGGGCTCCAACCACATCCACTTTTTGCAATGTAGTTTCCTAGAACTGACCTGTAATCTTATGAATCTTTATTATTTCTTTGTGTGTGTATGGGGGTGGAAAATGTTATTTATCCACCGCTATGTCTTCAAATGAGAGACTGAATAATATTTCAGTTATAATCAGTGGGCACCATTTAGTAGGGTGCTTTTCTGGCAGATTTATCATGATAATCAATGTAGAGTTTTTATTTTTGTGAGATATTAGAAACTGCTTGTGAAATTACACTATGTTTCTTAATAGGTCTTTTAGGAGTGATATTGCAGTGCTGAATGAAAATGAAACATTGCTCAATGGTTCATATGGCATTCAGATGTCACAACTATAATACTGCACAGGAAGGAGAATAAAACAAATGTGAGAACTCAGAAATTTGCTTTTTCAAAAGTTGAAAGTATACTATATATGTGTCTGCTCACCTTGTTTTTGATAGAAGAGTTTTGTAAACTTTATTTCAGTAACTATTTCAGTTTTGGGGTAAAAATAATTTTTTCATGAAAATATAATTTCACACCAGTCCCTCCTTTCTCCTCCCTCCCAAAACACAGATGATCACATTTCCATTACATCAGATCTCATACGGCTCTCAGGAAAGGAACCAGATTTTGTGTGTTTTATCATGTTCCACTGCAGACTCTTGATAGAAATTTTGCCAGGATATAACCTAGATACCAGTAAGATTGTAGGAAATTGATAGCTATCCAAATATTGTTAGAAATAAGATCCTTTTTTTGGCTCTGTATCAGGTATAAAGTAGCACAAATACTGTGGCTATTAGTGGAAAATATGTTCTCTGATTAGCCAGTGCAGAATAGGCAAAAGATTAAGCAACCATTTCATTTGTTGAAATTTTACAATATTCTTAAAAAATTTGAAATAAAATATTCCCTTTCCTTTTAAAAATGGAAAAAAAAGCAATTTGAAATAAGTAGAATTTTTAGGCAATTTTAGTATATTTCATTTATCATCCAAGTCTCTTCTGTGACCAAAATTTAAGCAAGATGCACCAAGTCTCCTCTTGTTAGAACTAAGGCAGTCCCTCATAGTAGTTCTACAACCACACTCCATCTTGGAATTCAGAATTGGAATTCTCCACCTGGTTCAGACTGAATTTGTGTTTTAATAAATATACAGAACCTGGACCAGATCCTAATTAAAACATATCTTGAGAAATAGAAGAATACACACATATTGAGATTGCAATAAAATCCTTCAGCACAGTGATTGAAAGTCACTTTCAACTTTAAATTGAGAAAATTCTTTTCCTATGAAAGTTTTTGTGAACTGATAGTCCCAGTTAGTTTGAAGAGGAATGTTTAAAGACCAGAATTACTTATGTGACAGGAACTTTAATTAAAAAAAAAATCTTTCTAATTTAATGTATTTTAAATTCCAGCAGCCTCACAACTCAAAAAAGCACATGAGAACAAACTGGGATTATCAGTTGAAAAGTTTAGTGTTCTTTTGGACACTGAAAAAGAATCACTGTCTTAGTAAACTTCTTATAGTTTATTAATGATGCATTTTGATAAGACCTTATTAGAACTTGAGACTGCTGAGTCCTGATTTATCCTCCATTAGCAACTGGATATCATGAAGCCATTCAGTCACTTACCACTCCCCTCCTCCTGGTGGGATGGGCAAGAAAATCGGAAAAAAAGTCTGAAATTCATGGGTTGAGATAACAATAGTTTTGTAAGTGAAATTAAGTAGAATAGTAATAATAGTAATAATGATAATAACAATAATAATGATGAATATGGTGATGAAAAAGACAGAGGAATAAAACCCCAGAAAGGCGAATGATGCACAGTGACACAATTGCTCAGCACCTGCTGACTGAAGCCCAGCCTGTCCCCCAGCAGCGACTGCCCCCTCCCAGCCAGCTCCCCCCAGTTTATGTCCTGGCCATGTCGGTCTGTGTATGGAATATCGCTTTGGCCACTTCGGGTCAGCTCTCCTGGCCATGCTCCCCCAGCCTTTGTGCACGTGGTCACTGCAGAGCACGGGACACTGAAATGTCCTGGATTTAGGGCGAGCACTGCTGAGCAACATCCCAAACATCTCTGAGTCACCAGCATGATTCTGACACTGAATCCAAAGCACAACAATGTACTGGCTGCTAAGAAGAAAGTTAACTCTACCCCAGCTTAAATAGGATATATGTTAATATAGTAATATACTGTGAGATTTAGTAAGGTAAATGTCAACATTTAACTTAGAACCACTAAGCAACACTTTGACAAGTCATTTCAACTTTTTTCACCTACACAGAATTCTTTCATGTACACACAGTTATGCATGTGAGTGTTTGCCTGTGCATGTTAAACCTTTTCATATCAAATATTTCTGCTTTGCCAGGCTTTTTAAGGCAAAAAGGCTAAAGATGCATGTTTTCAACTGTAGGAAGCTTTTGTGCTTTACTAATGTACTTTAGTATAATGTAGCAATTTAAAAATTACTGTTACATTTCATTAAGAATTAATCTGCAGCATTGTTTTGACCAAAGTTCCACAGAATGAATATTATTGAATCATGAGTTCAATTAGATATGAATAAAAGAAATCATGCTTGCTGTGCTTAACTATGGATAGAAATAAAAAATAAGTATTTAAGAAAAATCCAAAATGCCACTAATGTAGTTCTACTAACGTGTAAAAATGGGAAAGGAAGATTTTGAAAAGATACTAGGTAACAAAATCCCATGAATATTTTGACTGTCTTTAAAATAATGGTTTCCTAATTTAAACCCAGATAATACTGCTTTTACCCAGTAAAATCCTTCATAGTGAAGTGTCCTTCATGGGCTCTTTCTGTGAACAGCAAATACTGGTTCAAAATGTTGTCCTAGTTAAAAAAATAAAAGCAAATCCCTTTTAGAATTCAAAGGAGTTACTTTCTAGCAGAAAAACACAAAAAACCACTTAAACTTGTTAGTGTGCCTGCTCTCATACCCAAAATACTTTCCTGTACGTATCGTGATTGCACTCGAGAGTCAACATACACAAAGTCTGCTCAGTTTTCAGTAATGGTACTTGAGCTGTGATTTCTCCATTACCAATACAGTCTGCTTAGTAGGGGAGAGACAGACAAGCAGTTTCCTGGCTACTGTTACAATTTAGTACAACTATCAAATTTTATTTTCTCCTTTTTTTTTCCTCAGGAAATATGTTTTATGTAACTTCACCCTATTAAGCTCTGAACAAACCATATTATAACAAATAGTCTTCCAAGCAACTTCTATACCTCTCTATTCTCCTTAAGCTGGCATAAAAATCTCCTGGGCATGATCCAGTCCTTTCTTCCCTTTGTTAGGTTTACTGTTGAACACCAATGTAACCCTGGAATATACTGACAGCTATTTTGAGATCCCTGACGTTGTTGATTCATTAAAGGGAATGCATGAAAGTTCTTTGGCTTTTTTTCATTTTTCTTGAGATAATGTTTAATCCTTAGGAGTTTAGCTATTGCATGTAAATTGATAGCATAATTAAGTTTGGAAAGGATCCCAAGGTGTCATTCCTTCAATCTATGTTCACCTAAGCTGCTTGTGATTAACTGGAAAAGAAATAAAAATGTTACAGTCCAGTTCAGAATTCTTCCCTTTGACCTACAGTTTTTTACTGAATCCAGTAAAAGCTTAAATTCAAAAGGGAACTAAAAAGATAATTTAAATATTTAATTAAGCTGCTAAAAATTACAGTAAAGTATTTACTGAACAAAACCCCTCATCTCTAGCCAGAAATGTATTTTGTTTGTTTCAGTGTTATCTGGAAATATAAGATTATGCCTTGAACTGTGGAATTGAAATGGATCTGGTTTTTTACCGGTATTTTCTTTTTTATATTTTCAAGAAATATGAAGACAAGATAAATTTACTCACCAGGAGAATGACCCACAGGTTTATATTTGGGTTTGGTTACTCACTTGGTGATTGGGGTTGATTACTGCCTATCATCTTTCCTTTCTAAAACCATAGCTAGAAAAATAATAGGGGCTTCTTTTTGCTTTAAAATGCAACTGTAAAGTAGTAAGCCATTGTCTTTACATCTGACATAATAATTTTTACTTTGTTCTTCTTTCTTTCTTAATAATAGGAAAAGGGAATTGGTGCTTGTAGATGTACTTCAAAACAGGGGAAAGGGAAAAAGCAAACCTAATCAACAGTGAAAGCAGAAGGGTAGGATCCACTCTTCAAAAACTTTAGTGGTTCAAACCTCACTTCGTGACACCCGCAGAATCCCTTGGCTAAAATAAATAGGTAGCTACTTTCCAGAAGAATTAACAAAGTTTCTTAAGAATACAGCTACTAAAAAATCAATGACGCCCAGGACATTTACGGCAGGTAGTTTTAGAGAAGTAGGTTTCCAAAGACTTACCTCAAAATTAAACATCTAACTATGTTGCAGGTTTATCTTCACAGCCACCAGTGCTAATCAACATCTCCACTTGTAGACTGATTCTTTCTTACGGGGAGAACAGGCTCAAAGCTGAACCGCATATTTTTGGTTTGGCTTTTTTTTTTTCCAAGCATGCCAAAATGCGTCATGCCTGAAAACGTCTCTTGCTTGGACAAGAGCAAAACAAGACATTATTTGTACTGCTGATGCCTCCCAGGCATCTCTTCTTTGTAGGAAGTGCTGCAAATTTGTACATTCACTATCACATTGGTCTGAGATAAAGGAATATCTGAATCTACCATTCAACAAAGGAGTGAGTTAAATGAACTTCTGGAGTATTTTTCCAATTTTATATTGCCATAATTTTATTATATAAAAACTTTGCAATTACAATCAAGAACAATGCTTATTGGTCAGATGCTTGATAAAATACATAGCAAGTATAAACCATGCACATTATTTAGCCAAGAAAATAATTTTCTTTTTTTGTGAGATGACAGTGAATTGAAAATTATGAGTTGTAAATCCTCGCACTTAGAAAAGATGTACCAAACCTGCTTCTACATCTACAATATTAAAATGTTCTCCTTATTCCTCTGTCCTATTCTTAAAATAATCCACAATTTTAGGGACAATTATTAACACATTCTCCTTTGTAGAAATATATTTTTGGAGTGCTAGAATATCATAGAGCAGTATTTCATTTATAGAATTCAGAAGTTTTGTTTGGAATATTGTTTCTGCCTTTTTACAGTTATTTATTTTGAATGTGTCAAGTCATTTTACCAACCTGTGATGTGCAGTCCTGTAAAACCAGAATACTTTGAGGTAGGAAACACATTTCCATCAATTTGAAGCAGCAGCCATTCTGCTGATAAAAATAGTTTGGTGTGTTGCATTTATATCTTGATCTGGCCTGTAAGTAGTATTTTTGTGACTTTAATGGGGGTCTTGAGAATATTCCAAGAATATGAGAATATTATATGAGCATGTTCTCGTGGCTTGTAACTCTAAATATGCTTCAACATCTGCAATCATTGTCATTATTTGAGATAAGAAACTTCTCAGATTGTTTTGGAAATAAAATACAGGCATATCTTTTGCTGATACGTCCCACAGTGAAGAGTGTCTTGGAGAAGACTATTGTAATCAACACATATCAGGTTATCATGCAGATAATTTAGGGACCAAGCCAAAACCTTGAGAGTGAT
>VXAZ01000301.1:92624-125360 GCA_013399875.1 Gymnorhina tibicen | reverse complement strand
AGTGATTAGATATGTCTGACACATCTACTCATTTTAAGGTGATTACTACCCTGCAACTTTTACTTGCTTTTACTTTCCTGAGAGTTAATGTATTTACTTAGCGATTTCTAGAATAAACTATACTATAATGGTTTTTGAGGATATTGAAATGGAAAACTTCAGACTACTTTNTCTTGTAAATCAAAAATGCAAACTCTCAAAAATTTTTTCATTTTTTATCCTTTATAGACACATAATTGGTCTTCACTCAATCTTTACTCTTTGAAGTTCACTTTGAAATTATTGACTACGCACACAAATTCAGACAAAAAGTTAGGGCAGAAAATAAAGCATGTGGTTTCTTCCCATAATAACTCATGGTTTATTAAAGTTCAGAATCTTTGTGCTGTTTTTTCATAAAGTTAGTTCAGTGCAGAGAAGAAAAAAATCCCTTGTATTTCAAAACTTTAATTTTCTTTACATTATTTTCTGCTTGATGTACATGCTGCATACGATTTTCAGTCTAAACTACTGGAAGGGATCACATATTGATGCTAAGAAATCCCTCAACTTTCTCCACATTTTGCTTCTTTAGAATCACTCCTCTTTTTTTTTTAATTGAGTTTTTCTTAAACTTTAATCCTAATGAATAATTGTTTTGATTAGGAATGACCAACATCCTTTTATGTCCATGCTTTTTTTTACACCAGCTCTTAACTGAAGATGAAGAAGTGAGTGCCTTTGTGCCAGTACGGTTGGCATGTTTTTAATAAACCCTGTCTTACTTGACTTCTGCGTTAAACAAGGATCATTCCTTTCAGGGATGTAAACAAATAAATTTTCTGGAAAAGTAGCATTCAGAAAAAAGTAGTTTCTTTTCTGAACTGCTTTCATATCCTGTCTAATTCAACTTCATTCTCAGTGGACAATTCATTGTCTTTAGTTGTCTTCAGGAAAATGATCTAAAAGAACTCATAGAACAGTGAAAAGATACTGATACTGAATCTTATCTGATAATGTCATTGTTTCCCCAGTGTCCTGGCCCACCCGACTGAGAAAAAAAAGCTTCACTGACCCTCATCTTGGGTATGTGTAATTTTGCTTCACAACTGGTAGAAAAAGCCCCTGACTTGTTACAGTTCTCTCCTGAATGTTCACTGTTCAGAAACAAGTTACTAGGATTGGTGAACCCCTAGTCTAAGATATTCTTCTCCTTAAAGGTCCTGCTCTAACCCAGGACTCACAGTGTCACTGAAGCTGTTGAAATATAATGTCTGAAACTCTTTACCCCTACAAGCAGCTATGACCTGGGTTATTTGTAAATTATGACTTTGTCTAAAATACCAAATATATCCATCCTTCTAATTTTCTGGGATATTAAAAAGTTCAAAGGATGAAAAAAGTAGATTTGACACATTTAACAATGTTTTCTCTGTACCAGCCTGATTGAAGTTTTCTTGTAATACTCAGTTTGAGATATTTGAGTGATGTGGAAAATCATAGCCAAAAATACAAAACTGGGTAATTGTAATAATAAAGCTTCAGACAACTTCCATTTTAAAAATGAAATATTTCACCAAATTTGAAGGAGTTGCAAATCCCCAAATCAGCTATTTATTTTACTTAGTGCTCCATAATTGCTTCTTTCACCCTACTTTATCTAAATTTGAACGTTTTTATATATGCTTCTCATTAAAGATCTTTTTTACTTATTAAATTTGTATTAGCAAGTACTTTTCTGTTCTATAACTACCATCATGTATTTCATATGAAAACATTATAACTATTTTTTTCCTGTTTTTCCACTATTATAAAACACTTTCATCTACCTAAAAAACATACTGCAGGTAGCAAGAAAAAGTCATGCTTTGTGCATGCACAGATTAGTTTATTTTTGTCATTTAAAATGACACCGGCTACCCAATAGTGAGTGCTTCTAAGCAGCCAGCAATAGATAGCATGACTTATTATTTCGTCATACATAAGACATAAACTGATATTCCTGAAACGTGTTTATAAAGTGAGACTGAAGATTTTCAAAATATTTTTAAATTATTTTATATGGAGCCATATTTAATTTATATCAAAAAGATACTTTTTAATTACCAGATTCTTCCTCAAAAGTTTGTCCACACTTGTGTGTTTTTTATCTGAAAATTTTAACCTTGTATGACAGTCCAACAGGTAGGTTAGAATGAGTGGGACTAATTTTTCCTTCACAATAACAGGAATCCAGAGCCCAGTTACCATTATTCAAGTCAAAACAATAGTAATGAATCAGGTTTATAGCACTAACTTTTCTTAATTGCTCCAATCCCTATTTTTGCAGAACAGCAGTGTACGTTTTAAGCATTTGTTGTCTACAGATGGACTGGCAAACCGCTGGAAGCATCCTGGGTAAAGTGGATGCGAATGAGTTTGGACTCTATATACATACAGACATGGATACCTGTATATTTCAAAGGGCATGGACATCTTTAATTTGTGGATCTTTTTCTCCCTAAAAACTAAGACAAAAATCTGGGGAAACACAGTGAAGCAGGTTAACAAATGGACTACAACAAGTAGTAGTTACATAGAATCTTCCCTAATCTTTCCTGTGTGCACAGGAAAACTGTGCACACAATGTTGTTGGCTATTTATTTGCGTAAAACCCTTCTTAACAAGCACTAGAATTCTTTAAAAGCAATATTCTAGAATTCTTTAGAGATGAGAATACAGATTGCTACTTGAAACAGGTCACTGACTCATGGATGCCAAGTAATCTCTGAGGTATTGCACAGAGGGCTGGGATAACTCAGAGTTGACACCTACCATAATGCTGCCAGAGTCAGGGGTCTTCTGCTGAAAGTATGTCTTTGAATGTTTCCTATCTATTAAAGCAACCTGAAGGTGGCCAACAGTCTAAGACTGAGACGGAAAACAATAAGTTACAGGTGATAATTTTCTATTCTCTCTCAGTGAGCATATTGGTATATGTCTAGACTCTTCCTGCTTCACCATTTTTATTTCTCAGTACTGCTTTGTCAAGAAGCCTGGATATTGAATAAGTGAATTTAGCTGTGCTTGTCAAAGCAGATAGGGCTTGTTTTATACATAGTCAGTTGAAGATTAATGGAAGTAAATTATTCTGGAGACCCAGATCTTGCAATGATCAGCAATATGGACTGTCTATACAAATAATTAGACAACATTATGCATAATTGACAAACATAGACTACTTTGCATTAGAGGGGACTTCAGTATCATGGGGATAAGAAATCTAAAAAGACAAATAGATATTTTGATAAATGACCGGTTCCACCTTCTTCTGCTCTTTCCCTTTCTGAACATGGTGCACTGTCTGTGATGGAGCTTTCTGTGCTTGAACCTCATGCCCTTGCTCTGGTGAAATGTGTTAGCCTTCAGGAATGGCTGCAAAGCCAAAATTTATGTCCTTGGACTGCTGAGACAGACAATCAACTTACTGAACACCTACTGTGAAAAGATCAAGAACTCCAGAAGAGAAATGTCCTCAGTAGTTCCACTTGTATGACCTACCTCCTGCATATATCCTTGTGTGTACTTCATTGGCTTCAACTGGCCTCAGGAATAGTTCTATGGATTAAACATAAATTAGTTTAATTGTATGCTTAAAACTAGATTTCCTCTAGAGCAGTCTGTACAAGTCAAACCATCCTAACATCTTCCTTCCCTTCTGTGCACTTGGGTCCTTGAAAACATGACGAGCTATGGATTAGATGTACACTCAGCTTAAAGTACTTGCAGTCCCTCATATTTTTAAACTTATTAAATTTATGAAAATTTAAACATGAAGTTTAAAAGCCATATTTCTAATCTAAAATGTAGCAGGTTCAGACTAGATACAAGGAAGAAAGTTTTTATTATGAGTGTGGTGAAACACTGGAACAGGTTGCCCAGAGAGGTGATGGATGTTCCCTCCCTGTAAAAGTTCAAGGTCACGTTAGACAGGGCCCTGAGCAACCTGATCAAGCTGAAGATGTCCCTGCTCTTTGAAAGGGAGTTGGATGAGATGGTCTTTACTGTTGCAGTGTGCCCTGGCCGGTACCACAGCCAGCAAGGCCAGGTGGACAGGAGGTGCATTGGTTTGATACCCACAGAGCCCAAGAGCCCTAAGGTCAGGGTGAGTACCCAGGGGGCTGTGCAGGGTATGCCGATCACACCCCTGTAATTGGCCACCACCATCTCCTCCCTTTCTCCCCTATATTTGGTTTCCCCTCTAGAAAGTTCTCTGTTACTCGGTCCCTCACTGGCCCACGTTAATCCCCCCCACCTTCCCCTGTTACCATTGGTTCTGTACCCTATTCCCCGCCTCTGTAACGCCCCGTTGCGGTTATCCCATTGGTTGTTATGTGCTCTCCCCTCCCATTTCATGGGGGTATAAAACCCCACGTCACAGGCATTGTCTGGCTTCTTCGCCTTCGCCGTCGTTCAATAAACCCTCTCCCGTTTCTCCACGAAGAAGTCCCTCTGCTTTCTTTCCGCCTCCTCCGCGCGCCCTCACCACGGGCGGGTGGGGCGAACCCGTGCTGGAGCTTGGCCAACTCTCCCGCGCCCGAGAGCGGCTCCGTCACCCCCTCCCGTGCGGGCGGGTGCCCGGCGCTTGTGGTCACCTCGCAGCTGGACACAGAGCGCCACGGCACTTTACAGGTCCCTTCCAATAAAAACTGTGCTGTGGCTTTATGATTGTAAATAGCCTAAACATACAAAATCAGGAGAAAAAGGAAAAAAGAACTTTACTATAAACCAGTCATGTACTTCCTGTCTTCCCACCTGAGTTAATAGGAAGAAGGAGAAGGAAAATAAGTTCTCCTACACCACCATGTCATAAAGGGACATACTATGGAAATTAATACTAATGGATATGGAGAGGACAGCACGTCCTTAACTTTTGCCCTTTGCCAGTGTATCTGTGCCCAAAATACAGCCCTTTAGATAAAAGCAGTTGGTAAGAATGAAGGCCAAGATGCTAGCCAACTTCTGATATCTCAGTTATGAGCATTTTCTTACTATTTCATATCAAAAGAAAATAACTTAAAGCAATATTTCTTATATATTCAAAACAGTAGGAAAAAAAGAGAATAAACTGTATCAGAGAATTTTTCATTGACTTGTTCAGCTGAGAAACAGACATTAGAGATGTGCAAAAAGGAAGCCACATGGGTTTGTATCCCTGAGTAGAAACACAATACCAAAACTTTAAACTTCATTTAGACATTGAATATTTCCCAGCCCACTGAATTTGATGCTGATATAGATAGACTTCCTTTGAAAGAGCAATGATCTGCATGCCCTTTGATCAATGCCTCGGGACAGTCTAATATTATTTCACTTTTGGGTAACAACAAGTCTGCAGTTGTTTGTTTACGGAATACTTGTGCATAGGAGAAGTGTTTAACAGATTAATATATGGAATGCTGATAAATTGTGACTGTCTGCACATACATGTCTGTGCATCACAAGGCGTGTTTACAAATATTCATGGCAGGAAGATTTCATTTTTGTCCCTGGTCAACCCAGCCTATCTTCAAAAAGTGCTGTGAGGATATATTCCCAACTTCAGAGGCACTAGTATTGATGCTGTCCTCCACATTTCAGATTTGAAACTTGCATCTCACTAGTCATTTGTGAATGTTACTTCCTGACTTACGTGTGTGTATATACAAATTATATTTAAGCTAAAATATGAGTGTGGCTGTGCAGAGCTATGCCTTATATCTGGTTGAGGAAGCCAGATATATGTTTATTGTATATATGTATATATGTTTAATTTTAACATATTAAAATATGTTCTAGTCTCCTTAAGCAGGGTACTGTTAACTGGATATTACAGTAGAATGAACTGAACAATTTTTGTATCAGCTAAGTTAATCAAAACATATCTTTGTGGTAATCAGCTCTGGTTTTGTACTAAATCTGGCAAATTTTTTTGCTGGATGAAAAGCAAGTAGTGCAGCTCAAATTTTTTTAATGGTTTGTGTGGTTTGGGGTTTTTTTGGTTTGTCTTTACATTTTTAAGTAAGATATTCAATTTCTCACAGCAAAGTACAATTCCTAGATGACATTTAAATACATGTAATTTTAAAGAAAGGATAAAAAATATGGAAATAAAATCAAGTGTTTTATTTTGAAAGGCCCCTTCATCTTATTTTCTTGACTGGTTTTTTTTTCATGAGCAAGGTAAAATGGGTCTTTTCATAACTCTAATAAAAAGCCTAGTGCAACACGTAAACCTCTCAGCCAAACATACTATGAAAGTGTTCCAATATCTTAAAAATTTAAATAATTGGCATTAAGTTTTTGTCATTTTAAAAGCAGTAACTATTTTTTGTTAATTATCTACACCTCAGACAATTTGTATGTCAGCTGCTGGATCAAATGATCATAGAAATAGACCGGAAATGAATATGAATTTTCAGAAGTGTCAGGATTGTGCAGACAGTTTAAGGAGTGAAAAAGAAAGAAGTACTTGGTTTCTGCTTATTCTGTAAAATGAGTAGTATTTATTAATATTTTCTCTTCACAAGTAAAGTATTAGGCAACTTAGAAAATTGACATTTTGGTATATCAGGATGGGTGGATCTCAACTTTTGTGCATAAACTTACCAGGATATGTACTGCTATAATTCCAGAAAGAAATGATGATATTTACCTCTAGTCAAGTAAATGGCGTCCAAAAAAAGCCAGGAGAGAAGTAGCATACTGTTAACAAGAAGCCAGGGTTTTGTATAAAAGAAGTCTTCTGTAGGAAATTCCTCTCATATTTTCTTACTGCTTTGTCCAGAACAGTGGACTTTAAGAGGATTAACACTGGTGTGTTAGCAAGCAATACTTATGTGATAGCTTGGAAATTTCTTTAAGCAATATCCAATTATACTAAACTTAATACAGTTACATTTATTTAGAAAGCAAATGATAGTTCAGGCTTTTCTTTTAAGCAAAGAAATCTAGTGGGAAGTAAACTCTCAGGTGTGAAAACCTTCAGATGTTTCCTTGGTGACTCTACACTGTGCTCTTAGGGGTGATGTATGCATTGATACCTGAGACTTCTTGAAAAACAGCAAGGTAGAGAAACTTTGTTTCTGCTAAGTAAGTATGGCACTGTCCTAATATTCCTCTCACAGGCAAATCTCCCACAGCAAAATTAACACAGTCCTCTGTCCCCCAAGTTATCCATTTAAGGGAATTTTCACACAGGTCCATGACAATGAACTTTAGAGAATAGCACTGTCCTGATTCAGTTCTCCTCAGACAGGAGTCTGTGGCTAGTTAGTGTCTCTGAGAGATCAGCTAAAAGGAAGAAAATGGGAAGGTAGCAACATTCCCCTCTAAGAAAGCCAGAGGACACCACCCCATTGGCAGAAGACTCTTGGAAAGACAGGATTAGTTTGTCCAGTCTGTTTAGTAGATCAAGACAGCTGTGGCTGGTCATTGTAAAATGTTTAAAATAGCTCGTTAAACATGCAGGGAAAAGACTTGGGCACAATGGAATAACTGCACTGCAAGCTATTGTTGAAGGGAAACGGAAAACTGAAAAACTTAACCTGCTAAAATACATATTTCCGTGTTGGTGGAAGCTGTCTCAGATAATGGTCATTAAAAAAATATTAAAACCCTTAGGAACAGATGACTTTTAGGTGCTGTATGTTTTACTGCTTGCTAATATGGAAAACTTAATCCATGAAGGAATCATTTATGTGACTGCAGAACTGAGCTAGCCAGTGCACTCCCAGACCTGTATAGTCCTGGTTTATACAACTACATAGCTGAAATGTTCCATATTCAGAGGCAAAGAATTTGTTTTGAAGACCTACTTTCACATGCAAAATGATCTCTTGAGCTATTTCTTATGTTTGAGGTTTGACCTGGTTGATATTTACAGTCTTTGAAATGGTACTATTTGTTTTGCTTAAAAAAATAAGAATACCAGATGTCAAAGTTAGAATACATTTTGAAATATAGAACTAAAGGTGAAGGGTCTCATAGAGAACATCTCTTTGTAAGAGAGTAAAAAAGGACAAAGCTTAGTTCAAAGTTAGGTATTGCTTTGTTCATAGTATAATAAAAAAACCTTACTATGGCCCTTACAATGTCACCCTCTACTGTCCTTCCCACCTACTCTGTCCTGAATGAGGTCACATATTGTTTTCATACTGGGTTTTCAGAGCTGGGATTCTGCTATGTAGACAAAAAAATAAGTAATTTTTTTAATGTCATATACTTCTGCATGACAACTGAAATATGGAGTTAGAAGGCTTTAAATTGATTGCAGGCTGTTAAAACATTAAGTTAGTAGAATAGAGGGAAGCTCTTCTTGTATTTGAAGGTGTCTGAATCTTTGAAGGCATGTGTTTTTTGCCACAGTTTCCTTAAAAGTCCAGATTAAAGAATATTTGTTTCATTTTTCTTGCATTTTATTTTGACTTCTCTCTTTTCATTCCAGTGTTACAATAAATCAAGCATCATGGAACAGCTAGACATTTCACTTAACTAAAACTTGCGGTTTGGAATGAAATCTCTGATTCTTGATGAATTATCTAAGCTTTCTGCACAGTGCCTCAGGGAAGGGTGGACAAGTAGGAGATATGAAATACTCAGGGATCAGGACTACACTGAAGGAGAATACTTTGCTTTAGCTCTGCATTCTTTCAAGTCCAGATATGAAACATGGGGGATATTAAAAGGAAAATGTTTCTATTTCATGCATTGAATATATTTTGATTGTATTGTGAAGCAAAAAAATTTCCTCTGACATTGGCCAGGGCTTTTTTTTCTCAAAATATTTGGTCAAATATATGTATAGTGGTCAACACACAGAATTAAATCTGATATTCTGAACACACTCCAAATAAGCCTACCAGACCCGGTACACTGGAGCCGACAATTCTTTGTGTCCAATTCAGTCATGATTTAGGCTGTGGTAATCACACAAGGCAGCCACTAGTAATGAACTTGGTTGGGAAAGTGTGATTTTTCTTCTTTAACTCTTCTGGCAGGTGAACACAGGACAGTGGTCCTAGTCATAGGACAAAGTTTGTACAGAATTTATAACTGATGTTTAATGCTTCTGATGTTTAATGCTGTGTTGGAAGACTAAACTTATTGCTCATTATAGCTTGTATTGCTCCCCAGATACTGATGGGTCAAATATTAAAACCTGAAATACGGTTAACAAAACTGATCTCAAGTCAAAACTTGAATAAAAAATTGAAGCCAGAAAGGATTCACTTCTTCCCTTTTGATTACTTGCTAGGATTTCTGTTTTGTGAATATTCTACATACTCAAACAAGTATTATCCTGTTCATTTAAAAGTTTTCAGTTAATTTAAAAAAAAAGGAAATTCAGTAAGGCTTTCTGAACAGTTTTGTATTTATCATTCTTTATGGAATAACTTACTGGAAAGAAATTCTTCAGGTAATAATAAGACAACAAATTTCATGGTATTCCTTCTGATCTGTTTCAAAGATGCACGTCCTCTTGAAAGATGAAAGTGAAACAGCAATGTGAAATCAATTGAAATTATGTATTCAATTGCTCTTTAAGTGTTCCAGCCTAAATATTACTTGACAATTTAGACAGACTAAATTAGTATTCATTGAATGAGTGGAGTTTTGGCACAAATGCTGATGACAATTACCAGAAATTATCTCTGCATTGAATATTTATTGTAAATGACAACTGGATTACCAAGTTTTCTGTGGTTTCCACAGAATAACTGTAGATTAATATAGGCCTGTGCAATATTAGAATGCCTCAGTAAGAGAAAATTTCTATTGGGTGTTTTTCAGTCTAAGGGTGAGCACGAAAACTAGAAGGAAAATTTCATAGATGAAAAACATATTAATATGAAAAATATATTAAGGTTCTTATTGTGTTTTTATTCTGAATTTCTCAAGATCTTAGATGCATCAGTACAGACTGGGGGTGACCTGATAGAAAGCATCTCTGCAGCGAAGGATCTGGGAGTCCTGTTGGACAACAAACTGTCCATGAGCCAGCAGTGTGTCCTTTTGGCCAAGAAGGCTAATGGTATCCTGGCGGGCATTAAAGGTCATAGTCAGCAAGTTGTGGGAGCTGACCCTGCCCCTCTAATCAGCCCTGGTGAGGCCACATCTGGACTGCTGTGCCCAGTTCTGGGCTCCGTAGTGCAACAGATATAATTAAGGAACTGGAACATTTCTATTTAATGGAAAGGGTGAAAGAGCTTGGCCTGCTCAGCCTTGAAAAGAGGTGACTGAGAGGGGACCACATCAATGTCTGTCAGTGTCTGCAGAGAGGGGCCAGAGGAGGGACTAGGCTCTGCTTAGAGGTGCTGAGGCAATGGCAGTAGGTGATGCACAGGAAGTTCCACCTGAACATGAAGAAGAACTACTTTACTGTGTTGAGTGATCAAGTACTGGAACAGGTTGCCCAGAGAGGCTGGGGAATCTCCCTCACTGGAGATGTTCAAGAACCATCTGGACATAATCCTGTGCCGTGTGCTCTAGGATGGCCCTGCTTGAGCAGGGAGTTTGGACCAGATGACCCACAGTCCCACAGTGGACTCTTCCAACCAGACATTCTGTGATTCTGTTATTTTGTGAGTATGTGATTTTATTCATAAAACGCTTTTCGTCATTAACAAAGCCTTTTACACTATGAAGGAGAAATATAGATAAGCTTAAAACTGGGTTTCATCATGTTAAAAATATTGATTGTGTGCTATTAACCTTAACATTTTTGAAATCACTGCAAAATCTGACTTATTCCTTAGGCAAGCAAAGGTTCTACCCAACTAGGTTTTATTCCAAAAATCAGATAGACAAGAGTGTCCCCTTTCATTTAACCTTGGAAGAGTATTCATTATTTTAGTCTAATACTAAAACTGGACATTTGTTTAATTTTTTCCTTAAAGAAAAGAATCTCCTCTCTTAGAGAGGAGATGTCAGCATCTTCCCAGACAGCTCATCCATTTGCTTTGTTAATTTTGTGGTTAGAAAATACTTCCTAGTAGTCAGCCTAAATTTCTCCTTCTGCCTTGTCTGTCCCAGGCATGAGGAATAAATTATTCTTGTTTGCAGCAACTATGGAATATATTTAAAAATTCAAAAAGCATTATGTCACAGTCTTTTTTTTTTCTAGACTAAACAGTCTTACTCTCTCAGCTCTTCCCTTGCAAGACCATTTTACGAGCTCTCTGATCATTCATGCTGCCATTCTCTAGATTTTTTCCATTTCAGCATGTTTCTCTTGACATGGCAAATCTGAATCCCAAAATGCACTCCTTTTATTAAAGGCCATATTGAATGGTTTGACTTGAAAGGGACACTGAAGGTCACATAATTCCTGTTTATGACAGAAAAGTCTGCCTTTAGAGCAATGCCATGAAACTGTTGACTCACATTAACCATTAAATGCTTTTCTGCAGACCTGACAACCAGCCAGTTATTTCACAGTCTGCTCTTGTGCAAGTGATTATTCATGCCAAGAGCAATGCCTTGTTTTCCTCCGTTTCATTAAATTAACAATTATCTCTTCTCTGGTTACTAAGGGAAATAAAGGATCACGGTTTGTACTCACAGTGTGCAAATATCAACCCCTACATTTTGATCTTGCAAGAATGAGTTTCCATGGTTGGGCTCCCTTGCCATGCACCTACAGGTGAGGAACCTTTCCCACTACCCTCCATTGGTAGGATGTGGTTTGTACAGTGTTAGAAACAACACATAACTAGTACCCCTTATTTCTGGAAGTTTGTACTTCCAAAGAAATATCTCTTCCTCTGTGTTCATCAGAGGCTTCACTTAAAGCTCATTTTTCTCCTCCTGCCTCAGTGCCTTTCCTTTGGTTAATCAATACCAAAGGCCAAGAATGGAAATATATGGGTTGATGCAACGGCAGTACTTGGCTCTGGTAGATTGTTCCCCCTCTTTGTCATTTTACATCCAACCTGACATTTTGTCTGGTTTATCCTGTTTAGGATTCCCCTCACCCTGAATAGTGAGCAGTAATATTGGGGGAAGCTAAGGATATTTGAGCACTATTTTGCACAGTATTACCATGATTGTTTTAATTTATAATGAAAAATGAGCTAATTAAAGAGTGTTTATTCTTTCTATGTCCCCACTTTTTTCGCTTCCTTTTATTCATGAGTATGATTGCCAGTGTGGATGGATGGGAAGGGGTTTAGCAGATGAGAATACCGTCATTCTGACTTAATTTAAACACTTGTTAATACCCATGTCTCCAGGCTTAAGAGAACCAATACTTCATCTTCTCCTGCTTTACATTATTTCCAATTTTATTTTGATGGAGTTTTTTTTAGACGGAGTATGACCTTTGTGACTGTTCAAGAATTGTTTTATCCAACCTTTGTATTTCAAACTGGGTAAACTTTGCTTATAAATAACAATCGAAGTTACTTTAATCTTGTACACCTATATCTATATCTACATATGCATTATTTCTCATTGCACCCACTTCAGAACTTTCTAGATGAAAAAGAAGCAAACTAGGTCAAGTCATTGCCAGAGTGGCTATTCTCTTATATGTTTAAAAATCAAAAGAGTAAAAACTCCATTTTAAAAAACACTGGAATTATTGTCTTAAATATGCAAATAGCCCCTGTGCTAAAGTGACACATATGTCAGAAGTCTTAATGAATAGATGTCAAAAATAATTTTAATTATGCTATTCTTGGCAGCACTATTATGAGTGCACTGGTTCTACCAATTGCCTTGTCTAAGCTTGCAACACCACCCATGTGGAAAGCAAAGAAACATAAGTATTTTTAACCACACATGTTTATGTGCTACAGTTAACCTGTGAACTGTAGGACATTAAAGTAGTGGTCCAGCTTGGAAAGGAAAAGTTAATACTGTTAAAGTGTGCATCTCGCTCCTTTGCAGGTTCAAAGACTGTAAGCATCTCTGATATTCAGATACAGAACAGAGTAGAAGATGACTGATGAGTGATACACTGCATCCACTCCTTAGGAGAAATAATTTTTAAAAGACACCACAAAATTCTTTACACTTAATATGAAACTTGAGAAAGAAGCTACACACAAACTGCATGTGTACAATAATCCAGACAGTTCTGGGTAGATCTGGAAACACTATATATTTTTTACATTTCCTTAGATATAACTCCAGGCTTACTGCTCTGTCAAGGCTCAGGGATATTATAACTGACAGTGTTTAACAATTGCCACACACTACTGTGCATTTACCTCAGTCTGTTTAAAACTCTCAGCCAATATTTGGGCTTGATTACACTGTTAGGGTCAACCACGGGCTGTTCTCAGTAGTCAGGGTAAGCTGGCTCTGTTTTCAAGGGGATAAATTTAATATAAGATTTCATAAGAGATATAGATCTTTTATATCAGCCCACTGAACCCATAAGGGATTACTGATATTGACACAGTTTAATACTAGGAAGACAAACAAACAGCTTTTAAGAGAGCACAAAACACTTTTGATTACTTACTCAGACTGAAATTATTGATTATTTTATCAGGCTGGGTTCTTGTATGAAAAGGGCAGGGTCAAGGAAAGAAACAACTAAACAAAAAACCCAGAAGACATGAATGGAAGTCTTAAGGCAAGGTGCACTCAGGCAGACTAGACATATAACTAGGCATAGCTACTGCTATGCCTTAGAGTATAACAGCCTTATATGCCCTTGTGAGTGCAAGTATGTGTGCTTAGAGACAAGGTGTTTCATCTGTTATATTTTTAATTGTTGCAAATTACATTTGGGTTGGATTCTGTGATAGCTAGTGCAATCTCTCCAATTATTTTAGCTCACAACTGCATTTGATTTTCATTTGTTTCTTAACAATAGCTACCATCTTGCTTCAGAAAACTAAAGTTCTTGTTACATGTAAATTTCTGGAAAGATATTTGGTATCACTTCTAAGTGACCATATTATAAAGCCTTTTATGATTGCCAGTAGCGTTGTTATAAATCTATTTTGCATAATAATTAAATAGTATCACTCCAACCCCAAGAAGTCATAGACCTTTTGTCATCATTAGACAAAATCAGGCTGAGTGTAAACACAGCCTAGTTTCCTCCGTGTTTTTGTATTTGTATGCAGCAATTGTCAGCGTGTCGGCAGTGGACAGTGATAAAGTGCATTTTTCTGCTTGGGTGGTTAGCCCTTTCATTTTTACAAGTGACAAAATAAAAATCTGTTGAAGAGTGAACATGCTGCTTTCACTGTGTCATCTCAGCCCTGCGGGTCATTTTATTATAAAAATGTAAAAATCCAGTCAATTTTATTTAATCAGCTGAAAAGGAAAAGTGTTTCCAGGTCATTAATCAAGTGCTCCTTCTCTGTGGGAACTTGTCTCTTCAGAAACTGCCATCTGAATCATTAATAAAGCTGAAAAGATTTTGTGCCAGCAGGTTTTTGAGAAACCTAGATGTTATCAATATAACTGGAGTAAAGTAATTTGAGGTCAACAAATAAAGCTTTATATATTCATTGCTTCAAAAGCTGAATATTGCCTATTAAAAACCAATTAATTATTTTTTTAAAAAGCATTTAATTGTTGGAAAATATACAACTGCTTAGAAGGTATTTGATTACATATTCCATAATTACATGTTTTCTTTAATGTTACCTAACCATATATTTACAGTAAACTTTTATGTGAATTGATCAAAACATGATGAGACATTAAGAAGAGATAATTACTACTGTATCTATAATAATAATGGTAGTAATTAAACCACAGAGAGCTACATTCAAATAATGTCAAGCTGGAGATTTAAACCTCTATTAACAAAGACACTGAAGGCACTCACTGCATTGTTAGCACATTCACCTCCACGCACGTCTAGGTGCAGCAGCTTGTGCTACCTGTGGTCAAATCTCTGTGTACCTTTTGTGGCAGGCAAGGAGAACACACTTTCCCATCTGTGAACATGTTGTGTGACGAAAAGTGTTTCCACCCCACAGGATAAGCAAGTTGAAAGCCTTACAAAATATTGGAATTGGTTGTTTGAAAGAGAGAGGTAGAATGTGGTGTAAAATAAGCATGAGTGCCGGACTTGCACTGGTGGCCATTCATGTTCTTACCTGTCCTTGGGAGATTAAGCTCTCATTCCCCATTCTTTCACCTGTTTTCTGGAAAGAGAGTAGTACCAAAAGGAGGAAATTGAGTTGCATAAATCAATAGCCTAATATTTGTTTTCATTTTGCATGGGGAGCATAGATTCAGGTACCTGCTTTTTGTCAAAGAGAGAAAATGTTTGAATCCAGGTTCCCAGCGCTTGCCTCAGGACTGGTTTCTTATTTCCAGGCTTCCCCTGAAAACTGTTCATTTGTTTTTGACAAATCTGAACACATTAATTGGAAAACTGCTTCTGCCAGGAATTTCTATCCAGATTACTTTATGAAAACCCTGGTTTTGTTTACACCAATGGTCTCTGGAATTAGGAAGATAAGAGAATCTTGCTTGATTTATATTTTTTGTTTTACATTACATCTTTTGTAATTCATTGGATTGGCCCCAATTAAATTAATTAGCTAGCTTTTCCTAATTACATCTAATGTTTTGATAGGTAAGAAATTACTTTTGCTTTCTGAGAGTGTTAAAGTTATAATTTCAAAAGCTACATAAATCCATGTCTATTCAGCAAGGCAGTATTTCAAACTGTGGTTATACGGGTGTGCATTTATTCATGCATATTCTAGTGACAAAATTCATACATACTCAAGTGACAAAAAATATGACCAAAAAATAGATCCTGTGTCAGTTTTTCTCTGTTATTTTAAAGGTATTTTAAATCTCATGCAGAGTATCTTATATCTGAATTAAGATGTTGACTTCTTCACAGTGAAAGTTCATAGCCTGTTACAGTATTCTGAATTCTGAATTCAGAACTATCAATATAACTTAGATGGTGTTATATTCTTCTTAACAGTGTGCACTTAACAGCTAATGCTAATCAGCATCATCCTCATTACATACCGTAGACTGAAGACTTTTCCTAAGCAATCCTGTAGCTCTACACTGAGATTGCAAACAGTGTAAATTCTGCATAACACTCCAGATGTCCTTGCTTATGTTGGACTTAATGTGGGAGATGGTTATGGTGACATAACTGCATGAAGCTTGGCACGCAGGCTTGCACCAGGTTGCTAAAGAGCCAAAATCTAATTGCATTTACACTAGTTCAATTCACTTGGAGTTACTTGTTTGTACCTATGTAACAGAGTGAAAAAGCCTGCAGGTCAACAGCAGCAGTAATTACTTGTCCACTAGGATCTGAACCGAGGCCACCAATGCATTTCACACAGTTGACCACACAGTCATTGGATGGTAAGATGTCTTGTCCTGGGAAACAAAAGCTATTGCTAACATGACTTTAGTAGTGGAGGGCTTCAGAGTCCATTTACCAATCCCCAGGACTCAACGGCTCATGAGACTAGTAATGTGTTATGAAGTCTCTCACCATCACAAACTTACACTTTTAAGAGTATGTGTGTGTGTGAGTGCATGCTGCTTTTTTCTCTCCCTGTAGAAAATTGACTAAAGGTGTCCTGCTAGCTTTGGGGAAGAGTATCTTTACCCTGCTGTGATAATTTGAGAAGTGGCAGAATTTTGTGATTTCAAAGTAGGTTTCTTCTTTCTTTCCACTGTACATTATTTCTCTTAAAATGAAATGTTAGAGCTATTTTAGTCTTAATATAGATTAATCAGTATAACAATTATCTAAAATAAACAGAGCTGTGTAAATAATCTCATTTTATCACTTGATTTTCTCCAAAATCACTATTTCTATAATTATTCTATATCAAGAAAAAAAACTTTATGAAGTTTGGTTTGAAGCTAAAAGATGATTGAAAAAAAGGCTGCCTTAAATCACTAAGCTCTGACAAGTTCTAAATTATCACAGCAGGAGTAAAGATGGTATAAAAACGACGAGGAAGCTTAGTCCCAGTACAAATGAAAATTCCTAAAAGTTTTTGGTAAAAGACCTAGTAATTTTTCAGTAATTGATGTTAATTATTATTGGCAAGAAAGTATCAACAATTCTCATGTAACTATGTCAGTTGCCATTAATATAAATCTTTCAGGACTCATTTTTGTGCACACGTATGCTTTGCACATCAGAAAACCAGTATTTTGCAGTTGTAGAATAGATAAAGCAGGGTCAGAAAATGTGGAACAATGTCTACTTCCAAATTTACTAGTTTTCTGGGTTTGTTCCATTATACAGACATTTACTCCTCCTGTAAAAGTGCTGACTAGTTGGAGTCATAAAATCATAGAATATCCTGAGTTGGAAGGGGCCCACAAGAATCATCAAGTCCAACTCCTGGTGTTTTGCGTGACACCCCAAGAATCCCACCATGTGCCTGAGAATGATACCCAAATGCTTCTTGAACTTCCCTCAGGAGCCTATTCCAGTGCCCAACCACCCTCAGCGGGAGGAACCTTTACCTGATATCCAAGCTAAACCCCTCCTTGTCCATGCCTGTCCACTCAGCTCCCTTCCTCCCTGACACAACTTCATGCACTCAGGTCCTGTCACTGGTCACCACAGAGCAGAGATCAGTGCCTGTTCCTCCTCTTCCCGTCACAAGGAAGTTGTAACTGCAGTGAGGTCTCCCCTCAGTCTCCTCCAGGCTGAACAGAACAAGTCACCTCAGCTGCTCTCATATGCCTTCCCCTTAAGGCCTGTCTCCATCTTTGCTGCCCTCCTTTGGACTCTCTCTAGTAGTTTAATGTCTTACACTGTGGCACCCAAAAGTGCCCCCAGCACTCGAGGTGAGGCCGCCCCAGTGCAGAGCAGAGGGGACAATCCCCTCCCTTGCCTGGCTGGCCATGCTGTGCCTGATGCCCCCCAGGACACGCTTGGCCCTCCTGGCTGCCAGGGCACTGCTGGCTCATGTTCAACTTGCCATTGACCAGGACTCCCAGGGCCCTTTCCATGGCTCTGCTCTCCAGCCTCTCATTCCCCAGTCTGTCTGTACATCCAGGGCTGCCCCATCCCAGGTGCAGAATCTGGCACTAGCCCTTCATACGGTTGGTGACTTCATAGCCCTTTGATATATCTCAGTCTGTCTGTGGGGACTCTCTGCCTTTGAGGGAGTCAAAAGCTCCTCCCAATACAGTATCATTGGCAAATTTACTTTGTATATCTTTATTTGTGAGTAAAACCCCCAAATGTACAAACCATATTCACTTATGCATGAAGTTGAACACATTGTATATACAGACTTCTGGGATGACTTTAACAATAGACGTCTAGATGCTATATATATTTAAAAGCCACATAGTAAAGAATTCAAAAATTGACAAGCGTTTTTAGCATATTTTATCTTTCTTCCTCTTTAATGTCAGAAATGTGAAACTATTTCTCTTCCTATCTCAATCTCATTCAGTACATTTGCCAAAATCTAGTATCTTTACATTTTTGTTACCACAATTCACAGGATATTATTCTCCTATGTGGCATGGGACCTCAGACTTGAACTGACACCTTTCAGTCACATCACTCTGATCTCATACTACTGCAAGATCTTGCTAAATTTCCTGTCTTAATTTTTTTTCTGGAATCATATATTTCTCCAGGTTTGATTTTATTTATGTATTCTATTCCTAAATATGTTTGAGTACTACCCTTTCAGCTTAGTAATTTCTTCTCCCTGGAGTTACTGATATTGAAAGACTTCCTCAACTTTCATTCTGGTAGACTGAACTAACTACACTATTTTACCACCTCTCTCTCCTTTGAGCAGATATTCCTTTGCTTCTCCTCTGCTTTATTTTTTCTGTTTTTTTATTTGCCTTCCTCCTCCTCCTCCTCCCCCTCCCGGTCTGAGTGGCTGGAATTTCCCCAATATTCCAAATAATATTTGAAATATATTAACATATCAAAAATATATCAAATAAGGCCACATCAAGTCCTCGTCCTCAGAAGCTTTTTCATTAATTACAATGCTTTTTTGTGTGTTTTTATAGAGATTTCCTCTTCTGTATTTCTGCTTTCAGTGCAACTGTCACCATCTCCCTTGTTCACAAGAGTTCTCTACTGATTTCCATCTACTTCTGCTTAGCTAAGGATTTCTCTTCTAACATTGCAGCAAATGCTTGACTGAAATTCAGATAGATAAGAGCATCTAAATGTAACTTTATTGATGACAGATATCAGCTGCTTGATGATGGATGCATTTTTATCCCTTTTACTTCTCAGGACCTTAGAACACTTTGCAGAATAAGTACTTTTCTTATCATTTGAAACCTATAAAAATCTATATGCTTCATTTTGTTATTGAAATTTGTCTGGTTTTTATGTTTTGTGACTCAGAAAACATAAACTGTTGCTTTGTAGGAAAATGGACATAAATATTCTGTACTTGACTAAATATGTGATATACAGAACTACAGAATGTAGCTTGAACTGCAATACAAGATATAAAAGACATTAAAGTATTAGAGAGCATCCAAAGGAGGGTAAAAAAGATGGAAAGGACCTTGAGGGGAAGCCATATGAGGAGTGACTGAGGTCACTTGTTCTGTTCAGCCTGGAGAAGAGGAGACTGAGGGGAGACCTCACTGCAGTTACAACTTCCCTGTGAGGGGAAGAGGAGGAGCAGGCACTGATCTCTGTGGTGACCAGTGTCAGGACCCATGGGAATGGTCCAAAGCTGTGTCAGGGGAGTTTTAGGCTGGATATTAGGAAAAGGTTCTTCACCCAGGGGATGGTTGGGTAGTGGAACAGGCTCCTGAGGGCAGTGGTCACAGCACCAAGCCTGACAGAGATCAAGAAGTGTTTGGACAGTGCTCTCAGGCACATGGTGTGACTCTTGACATCTTGGGGATGGTGCTTTGCAGAGCCAGAATTTGGACTCTGTGATCCTTGTGGATCCCTTTCAGCTCAGAATATTCTGTGATTCTATGACAGGGGCTGCTAGGGCAGATTTAATTGCGTGTTTGCTAGATGTCCTGGATGGTATATTCCTGTAAACTTTGACCATGTATATTGATTTGTGTCTGCAAATTTTTCTCTTTTTTTTTCTTTAAACGAGGACCTACTGTGCAAAGAATATCTGTGGTACACAAAGAAAATGGAAAAAGTAAAAGTGATACAGGTGTATTTAAGAACTAATTTCTTAGCTTCCTCCTTTGGCAACTAACTACAGGTTTTTCTCTTTACCTGTAAAACACATATTAATGTTTTCATCACATCTATTTTCACCTCTGCACTTTGCACTCTTTTAGAATTAGCCAGTTACCTAAAAGATACAAAGAAATCCTGCACTTTTATTACAGCAAAGGTATCATGAAGCTATAATATCACACCTAAACTCATAAAAATAAGTGGAATTATTCATATGTGGTTTTAGAAGCTGAAGCAAAATAACCCACTAACATCTGAAAGCCTTTTTCTTCTGATTTTTGTTACATTTAGTTTTAGTAAAATGGGAATGTTTCAGTTCTCTTCTTCAGGATAGATAGCATGGTGTTGGTGTTCTGTAAGATCAAGCTTAGGGTTTTTTCACAATTAGGAGACCAGTTAATCAATTTTCATTTCTGATTTTTTTTTATTGACTCTCATTGGAATGGTGGACATTCTTGAGTTTTTTGAAAATCAATCTTACTATTCTGTGAAGATTTCACCTGCAGTTTCCCTCTTCAGTACCCCTCTTCCAGCCCAGTGCAGCAGAAATATGAGTTACACTCCTTACAAAATACTAAAAATTTATTCTGATTTTTATATACCTCCTAGTAGCAAAACAAGAGATGTAAATAGTATCATGCACTTTCTGTGAGTCTGAATTCCATCTAAATGTCTGAGAAGTGTACCACTTGTCATAAAACAACTCCTTTTTCTCTCTGCTCCAGGAATTAATACCAATGTGACAGGCAAAAAATAAAATCCTTAAATCAAAGATTTACCTTCTAAAAATGGTTCTGTATGTGCTTCAGCACCAACTTTTCTTTTAGGAATAAATATAATGAGTTGTTACTATCATCTTTTTTGAAGATGCAATTCCTTATGTGCAAGTCACCCCTGCACAAGGAGAACCAAGATAATGTGAATACTACTGCTTTTTTCCATTAATTTATAGAAGTAACTTCACTGACGTGGCAATGAAATATTTTCATTTTAAGGGCAACAAGCTATGTGCTGAAAAACTATGAAGATACCCTATTGTCACGTTAAATAATATCTAAATGGTGATGCTGGGAAAAGGGAAAATGTTCTTGAAGGTCAGTTGTCATAGCTACAAGTTGCCAGTTTGGACAGAAAATCAGTGATTGTCACCCAGGCACAGGAGCTCTGGATAGTAAATCCTTACTTGTTGTCTTACCTGAACAACAGAAAGGCTTCCATTCCAGCATGAAAGCAGCTGTTTTAACTGTGTTAAAACAGTGGGCACCCTCACTGCTATTGTCCATTTAGCTTAGCATGCTTAGGAAGATGAAAAACAGGTGACTAATTTTTGTATATATGTAAGTAGTTCTTTAGTGAAGTGCAGTGCTCCATAGGATGATAAAATATAGAAATAGAGGGTATACACCACAACAATGGAACGGCTTTTCTTTAGCTAACAGGTTTTCCTTTAACACTCATGGAGGACTTGTTCTGGAAACCTGTCATAGGCCTACTGAGTTGTTAGTGATCTTGGAGCTCCAGTTCTGACAAGTCTAATCACAAAAGGAAAGAGGTGTATTAAAAATGCATTAATGCATAAAGGTATAAGATGCATGGGAGATTTAGGGTTTTGCCAGAGCAGATGTTTTCATTTTATCTTCTATTTATCTTGCTGACCTTTCAGTAGAATAATCTTATAAATATCAAACCATTAATATGTTGAGTTGTCTGCAGAGCTCTAAAAGCCACTTGAGAATGGTATAGAGAAGTTACTCTTAATTTGTTTGTGGGACAGAAAGAAGAAGAAAAAAACCCTTGTTTTTATAACAGCATTTTTTTTTCATGGTAATCACTTAAAATAAGTGATTCTTGAAAAAGAGAAAATTTTTTTTCAGTTTTGCAATGTAACACTCTATAATCACTGTATCACATGATGAAATAGAAATAATTTTTCAAAAAAATTATTATCATACGCATAATATTAACTCATTCTATTTCATTCCATTTCTTCTCCTTTCTCCCCAAAGTGGAATAATTTATTAGGTATCAATAATGTATGCTTATGTGTATTGTGCAGACTTCCTCTGTTTAATTCCTTAGTGGTTTTGACTAATCTTTCTGCTTTTTGTTTTCTAACTGACAAATGATTTTTATAATCCAATGTATTTATTCATGGTAGGAACAAACTTTTGTAGTGCGAGATCAAGCTCTGAGGCTTTTATCGGTACAACTCTGCTGGCTGCAGAAGTTTTACCACAAATAATAAGCAAATAATAAGCAATGTACTTTTCATGTGTGTTGTATTTTTCACATGCATTGTATTTACCATCAGTACTTATTCTGCATGTTATTACAGATCTCATAATATCTGAAAGCAAGAAGGAAAACATTTCATTTTACAGAAATCTTAGGTTTGGGGGTTTTTTCGGCCCAATTTTGTGATACCATGGGAAGCATAGTGGTAACCATTCCCAGCTTTTTTTAGGATATCCAAAGACAAAGGAAGTTGTGCTCTTTTTGAAACAATTTTCATCTTGGTGTTTGGAAAAAACATGGTGGTGACATAATTGTGCTTTGGAGACCATAATAAGCAACAGAACTGAATAAAGCCCTCTGGAGGCAACCTTCAGAAGCTCACACAATTGGTTTCTGGGAGCACTTTTTCTTGTCAAGTGACAGTGGCATTTGTATCTTCCTCCTAAGTAATGCAGAAGTATAAATGTGGCTTTCATGTGTGTCTGGACCAGTGTCTAATGCCTTATTAAGTTATGGCATAGAAGAGGCTTTTATAAGGGGTGTGCATTTTTGTCTGGGGCATAACAAATCCGTATGTGACTTCAGTGCTTTTTAAAAATTCCCAAAAGATTAAGATAAGCAGTAGGAAACAAAGTATATATGCATTGGATGCTGCTCTAATTATACAGACTTAATGTACCTTCTGAAATTCATTGGGCTTAGTATGGTCAGCCAGACTTTGGGGGAATAATAATTCTTTTATCACTTTTAAGAGGAGAATCTAATTTCAATTAGATTTCAATTCAAATCTCAAAAAAATTTAGGGGATGGTTTGCATCCTTCTCTAGTTTGAAAAGCACTTTCAGAAAAGTAGTACAGTAATAATGATGCCCTCCAAGGTTGGTCTAAAGTTTGTAGGCCTGCATTAATGAAAGGGGTTGAGATAAAACTGTTAGATATAAAAAAGGACCTCTCTTGTCTAACTGCTTTTTCCCTTCCATTAGGGTGCTATCTTACTGGAACACAGCTTGCAATTCATATCACCAGAAGTCTGCTGCAAATTCCTATCTGGTTGTCAAGGTGATGCTTTGTTATCTAGATCATTGTAAGAATTTTTCATTTTGAAGTGGGACTACTGTCAATATTTGATCATATCTCTTGTTGCACAGAGATCCAGACAGTGATGGTTAAAAATATTTCTGTGTTGGCATAGGAAAATGAGTGCATGGGGAATGAAATATCTCAGACAGAAAGGATGGTTGGTTGTGTACCAGATGGCAAAGATCATCTCCACAGCAAGAGTCTTCAACTGGATCAGATGACATTCCAACAACTAGTTTTTGATCAGTTCTTAAAACCGTTCTGGCCTGTGGTCCTACACATCCACTGCAGCATGTGCATGATTCATCTCTCCTGACTCCTATAAAGTACATATAAAACATCTAACTATCTTAAGGATGTACAAAATGCTGTCCTATGTGATTACTGCTCAATCTGCATGAACAGCTTTTACTGAATAATCAGTGTCTTCTCTGTGTACAGTTCAGTCAATTCTACACTACAAACAGCTGGGAAATCTCTTTGTCTCACATGAAAGTCACATACCTTGGGGATACATATTAGCAGCATACAGGCAAATCATCTACCTGTTCCATTAAATCAGATGTAGTCCTTTTATCCGCTGGCTTTTTTACACAACCTTGTTATTGTTTTTGTTTCTTTTTGATTATCATTAGTTAGAATTTTAATACTGGAGGCTCTTCAGACTGATTATGCTGTGGACACCTTAGGATGTCTATCATCTCCTCAGGCAGCCTGGTGTATACCAGGGAGCCAAGAGGAAATACCTTGATTGTAAAGTTATCCAGATTATTTTCAAATAATTGCAAGAAAATAAAGCTGTGAACTGATATTCTCAAATGCAAAACAGCAATCTTATTTTTATATTGACTTACAAAGTTACTTTGTATTTCCTTTTGAAATGTTAATATAGTGTTTGATAATTTTTTCTAGGTAAGCCTATTTCTCTTCAGAAATTTTGTCTCTTATATTTGATACTCATACATTCTTTGAAATGTAAATACCATGCATTCTTCAGACTCCTGTCACTAAGTTTAAAAAGTATTCAAATAAAAAAAAATTCTGTAAATTGAACAACTGGTGGTAAAGCTAAGAAATATAAACCAATTTGATTATGACTAGGATTTTTTTATCCACAATGACGTGGGTTTAGATTTTTGAACACAGCCATGAATCAGAGGTGGGATTGTATGCTATATTTTTTCATTCTATCTTTCCCAAATTTTCCTGGAGCCAGTGCTGTATTGAATCTTTGCACTCAACTCCTGTGCTAGACTAGATGAGCCAAATCAGATTGGAAAGCAGGTTGTAGGATTTTGAACATGAACTAGGTGTCTGTTTTCTTTTTAGGATATGTTTTTTGTTGTTTTCTGAAATGGTTTTGTTACAAAGACTCATAGTGAAGCATACTCACAGCATCACAGAGCAGTGACCTCTCTGGTCAGTTTTCTGGCTTAGATAACATTCAGTGTGACAATTACTAAAAGGCAATTTCCCAATAGGTAGCTGTGCAGAACAGACTGAGCTCTTAAAATGAATAGAAGAATTCTAAAATCTTGGTAGCAGGAATAACAGTAGTTATTTATTCATTCACTGATTTAAATTTGGAGCTTAGGTCTCTGACTGTTTTCATTACAAAACCAAAAATTAGTGGAAAAGTTGTGTGTATAAGTCAACTGTCCCCTTACTATTCACCTTCATTTCCTCAGTTGTTGCTGTTTATATAAATTTAAAATCTCTTTTTTCTCCAGTATATAGGACTATTTACTTTGAAGACAGACTAACTGGAGAGCCATTCATGCTAAGAATCTGTGGAGCTTCTGATGGAGTGATGGAGCAGAGCACTGGCATGAGATGAATTGCTTAACCATAACACTTTTCAGGGAATGACACAAATATCATATATAGTGGGAAACAATATTGACTAGAACAATGAGACAATCAAGTCTGAATTTTTAAATAAAATTTTGAAAAACAAGAAATTACTTTGTTCTCAATAAAAATCCCTCAAGTCTCAGTATAGGAAAGTTTATTTAATTTTACTCTAGAACCACCTCATCACTGGTTCATTTACATATGTACACAAGCCAGTTTCTCCTTGTAGGATCTCTTTCATGTGGTAGAGATACTTAAATCTTAAAGGTACATTTGTGGCACCATAAGATGACATTTTCACAGCATTGGTCATACAGTCTTCATTGTTATTGCATAGGAGACATGGCAGTTCACAATATATGCTGAAAATATCTATGAATTAAGGGTCAGCAAAGCAAAGCGATATAAAATGGCAATCTTGTGGTCAGTCTTATGGTTTTTTTACTTCGATATGTTTTAGATCCGGCCTTAGTAAAATCAAAATTCAGTATTTGCATTTTTAGCCACTGACTGCCGTATATTTAACATGAGAAGCACTTAATACGTGACAGCATAACAAATTATAGCAGGGTGACAGATTTATATTAATCAGTACATAGATTGTTTTGGTGGTTTGGGTTTTTCTTTTCTAAATTCAGGAACACAGAATAAAAACGTGATATTATCTTTTTTTAAACTGTAAAGAGTTGAGAAAAATAGATGGAGGTACAAATAATGTAATGATGTAATAGTGCTTAAAGAAAGCTGTTTAGTGTTAGCATATATAAGAGCATATTACATTTTTTACTGTAGTAGCACTCTATCTCTTCACCAAAATAGCAATAAATGTAAGCATCCTGTACTTTTGTGAAATAAAGGAATGTGCAGCAATAGGATTTATGTGTTAGAATATGATTGAAGACAGAAGAGGGTTACCAAAAGTCGCAGATTGTAGGTTCGTGGGAAAAGGGGCTTGAGTTAGGTTATGAGGAAAGCCAAAAATCAGAATGCTTTGGGGGTCTCACATGAAGGTCAGATGCACTGAGTGTGTAATAAGTGGGAGGCAATGCAGCAGCCATTATCTTCCCCCTGACAAAAGAGCAGCTCACTGACCTCGTATGTTGACAAATGGAGAGGAAAACTCTGCACTGAGATGTAAATTCCCCACGCAGGTCCCTCATGAATATCTTGTTTCCAGAATTCAAGCCAGTGACCTGGAAAACAAGGTTCCTCCCCAATCAAAATGACAGGCAGAGCTGGTTTCCTGTTAGGAAGACTACTAGATGTGTAAAAAAATTATGATTTCTGAGAAGAAAAAAATGAGATGTCACACAGAGCAAAATATTACTTTCAAATGGTCCTCTGCATCTTCCTTGAATGGCAGCTGTTAAGAATTCAATTGTGTGTATGACACACTGCAATGCAGGATGGAAGTTCTGTTGGGGAGCAAAAATGAATAGAAATTTTCAATTCAAATACTCATTTGAGAATATTTGAATATCTGTCATTCTTTTTAGCCTAAAGGTTAATTCTTGAAAAGAATTTCCATTAGTAACACAAATTGTAACCTTGTCAAATCGTCTTATGTAATGCATCAATGCTGAAAGGCATACTCTGCAAAACTGTACTATTAAATACATAACCTTGGTTCATAGTGAATTTATACTTTTAGCAGGTTCCTTGATTTGTCAGTTATTTGTGTAATATTTTATGGTTTTGTCTGTCTATGTACTTGTGTCAGCACACAGAGACCATTTTGTAGATGTTACTATATTCTTTTTTGCATATGCATGTTCTGTTGCCATGCTCTCTTTATTTCATAGATAGTAATTAAGAAAATTGTATGATGCCATTGCCCTCACACAAGACAAGTGGCTGTCTAAGGAATTCTCTTCCATATGACAGATCTCTTTTCTCATTCTGTGCGTGTATGCCAATGTTATATCAGGATGTCCATTATTGTATTTCTGCAGTCCTGATTTCTCATAGAGGGAAAAAGCAATTATGATTTTTCTTTCTGGATGATGCTTTAGCTCTTACTTTACCAACAGTCAGGATGCAGAATTATTGCAGGATGCAGTATTTGGATAACTACCATAAATTTTAATATTAAATGGTGCTCAAATTTGCATCATGAACTGTGGGCATGGGGAACGTGGACTTTTGTTAGAGACCAACAGCCTAAAGGTGCTGTGGTTCTTCAGTCAACAACTTCATTTATTTAAATAAATAAATAAATAAAACAGCAGGAGTTCATTTTATAAATTAAGTTTTTTTCCACTGTGGCTAGGTTTTTTCTGCTGTGAAACTTCAGACAGATCCATTAGAAGTTTTGCAGAATTATGAAATAATTTTATCATGATAATAAAATCTCTTTTCCATAAAATATTTTTAAAAGCTTTTGGCTTTGTTTTATGGTGAATTTAAATAATTGTTTGCACTTCACTGTGTTCTCTTCCTTCATTCTGTTTTGTTCTGAGTTGTACCATGCACTGATGTAATGCTCATGCTGTTTCTGCTGCCTGGTGCAATTTTTGTTAAGAGACAGCGTGGTTTGAGTTTGCACACAGAGCTTAGGCAGAATGAATATGTTAATAAGCTCCAACCTCAGGTTGCACACTCAAATTACTATCAATTGTGCATGCAATTTTTCCAGGCTATTTGTTCTGAAAATAAGTACTAAATTATGCATTCATGCAGTGTCATGTATGAGCACAAAAGAGGAATTTGCTCAAATATTTCCAAAAAGAAATATTTGTGTGTGCAAATATGATGCAATTCAATTATTTGATGTGCCCACTTTAGCAATTTGGATACAGGAATACAAAAAACTTATCATATTGAAGGTGGGAAAGAAATGCTTGAAAGGTAGGCAGCTGAGCCTGTGACATAGCTGATATATGTATTTCAGTTATTTGGTGCCAGTCATCAGCAAGCCTTTTCAAATCCCTTAGTCTGGATAAAATCCCAAATAACAGTGGAAAACAAATAGAAAAATGTTATTTTGAGCTGTCCTAGTTGGGGATATATTGTCAAGAAACTGCATTGCTTATATTTGCTGTTCATTACCTTGCTAAAGGTTGTTTTCAAACTCCCACAGATTTGTCAGAAGAATACAGTTTGGTCACAAACCTACGATTGCCTGACACTGAAAAAAGTTCGGATCTGTCCAAGTGGGAGACCAAATGCAGGCAGCACATCTACTCTGTTCCTTTGGCTCTGCTCTTTCATGGCTTTTGTTTCCTTATTCACTTGCTAAATGTGTCAGTTCATTTTTCTTGGAGTAGCAGGCATGAAGTAAGACCAACTGATGTGACAAGAATACCGGGTGTACTTGGTAGGGTGTGTTTTAAAGAGTCTATGACTCACACATATTCTTTAAGTTTAAGTAGCTTTACATATTTTTTAACGCTATAGCTGCAAGCCATATATGCTCTGTCTCATGTACTCCAAAGCATGTACTAGATACCGTCAATACACTTCTAATGCATTGTGAGAGCTTCTTTACAGCTTGGAAATATTCAAAGTAACCCGCAATGAAAAGCAACTATATATATGTGTATATTTCCATATATGAGTCAAACCCACACTTTCAGAGCAACAGGAAACAAGTGAGGGAGGTATAAGGAAGCCTTTGCATGGAACAAAAAAAAGGAATGATGTATTTGAAACCAGATGGATATGGATAATCTTAGAAGAGAAATAAAATTTTAGATCCTCTTGGAGTAAACTTGTTAAGTAAGTTAACTTCTAGAAACAGACAGCAGTTCTAGATCTACACTTGCTAAACTGCTGCAATTTGAAGTCACAAAGTTGCAGATGAAAATAACTTTTTAATTTGTGTTGAAAGTTTTCCATTGAAGGTCCTTAATATAAAGCTGTGGACTTCTTGTTGGCCATCTGAGAGACTCCTCCATGACATTAGTTTCCCAAGACCCAAATCTTTTCTCCAAAAGAGATGAATTTCCCTGAGTAATTGTGGCAACTGTCTCAAGGTCTGTATTGCTAGTGCAAGCCAGGAGTAGACAACTGCATGGTAACTTTGAAGTTCTGTGGCAATTGTTCTTGAGCTAGTGAAATACGTCTAAACACGCAGGATTTCCTCTCCTCAGTGAAAGATGGCACTGGTCTGAAATAGACAGCAGGCTATAGCAAGGTCTCAAGAACAGGATGTAAGTTTGGTAAGTTGAATTGCACCTTGTGCAAATGTATAGCCATGATAGCCTATAGGGGGTTAGGCACCAAGCCAAAGATCACTCAGTCATCACAATTTGTGGTATGAAGATGAACAATCTGCTCCTGTCTGCTTCAGCTCTGGTGATGTAAGCAGAAGACAGTTGAGATTCCGTGACTGTGAAGAAAGTGTTTGTTCACAATCTAATGAACACTGAAAGCATTATAAGACTTCAAGATCTTTGCCTATATCCTGCAACCATAATAAAAAAAATTATTCTTTTTAATGTGGTAGTAAAAAAAAAAAGTTGTTATATTTTGTAAGTGCTAAAATTTGAATATCAGCAGTTAAAAATTCATCTACATTTGTAAAGTCAGCTAGTGTTATTCTTTGTTCAAAGAAAGGGGAGGAATTTCACCCATACCCTGGGAAAGTCTTGTAAATGAGCTTGCATAGAGAGTCAAGAGGGATTTGAAACTTCCCCCTCTGACTGGGACTTCCAGTTCCAATCTGAGGATGGAAAGTAAGAGATGCTTGCTGACACAGGCATCAATGAAACAGCATGGAGCTGAGCTTGCTAGAAACTGTTTTCAAGTAAGTTATACTAAATTAGATTTAGCCACAGCCAGAGAATTGCTGGCTGAATTTTTGGGTAGGAAGATTATCTTTAAAACTGATTTTGAACAAATTCAGCTTATTGTGCATGTTCTGATCTACAGACCCAAGTTATAGGAAGGAGGATCTGAACTGGAGTTGCTGAGAACAGCAGAGTTGCTATCAGAGACTCGAAATGTATGACGTGTTGTAGCATAAACACACCAGTTTCAAATTATCAAGACACTTGGAGTTGTGGTGTTTTCTTGTCTTTTAAGTAGTGTTACATTGTCAACAGGAATAAAATCAAGTATTTCTGTGCCCTAAAAAACTTCATAGTATTTTTCAAAAGATGTCTGATATTTATTTTAGGTGATTATTTGAAACCTAGAGGTGAAAGATGTTGAATTGATCCTGCAGTAGGTTACGTGTCAATCACCAGTTGAGTTCTATAGAAAGCTGTTGAGGGTTAGCTCAATGAATGCTATGAGGAATAATATTTAATTGTAATTGAGAAGTGAGAGTGAGAGAGAAAGACTTACCTTTCAGTCTCTAGAGTCTTTGAACACTAGCTGCTTACAAAGAAGCACTCAGATTGAGATAAACTTGAGGACACTTACCCAACAAGAACTAGACTGATTTCTTTTCCTGGAAAGAAAACGACATTTAATCTCATTTATTACTGAAAAATATTTCCCCATATTCATAATATATAAGCATCCTGATTGTCTGAACACAATAATTTGTCTTATTGACAGGGCAGATAAAAAAGAGACCTTTTATAGGACTGTGAATAAAATTCTTGTTAATTATGTGCAAAACAGTGTCGTTTTCCCCCACTGGTGGCTACCAAATGCTAGGCTAAGTAAAATGAAAAATGAATACACTGAAAATAGCTCTTTTAACACACTTCAGTCAAAGTTAAGCTTATTTTTCAAAACATCAGATATACTGATTTCTATCTTTGTTTTTTATATCTTGCTCATTTAAAAGAGTTAAGGCAGCAAGCACTCATAGGGTGCTCTTAAATAGAGGGATAAAGGGACTTGTAGTGCTTGTGGTCCTGCTTCCAGGTCTCCTGGAACATGTAGCCTTGGGCATCCCTCCATATTCCTCCAAACACTTTACTCTGAAGTGTGAGAATAAAAAAATACACGCGAACTTCTGGTTTTAATAATACAAAGGCAACAACTTCTGGTGAAATATTCAGTCTATACACAGCTATTCATGTTAGGATACATCAATGTGGATGTAGATAGAATGAGTTATCTGTGACATAACTACAGTTTTCTCTGGGTCTCTCACTGAGAATTAGGAGATTATGATGGCAAATCTTTTCAAATTTTGTAGCCAGAAATTTGATGAAGAATGGCCTCAGAACAGAAACACTACAGAAACACTGAATTGGACATAAACACTAATAGGTATCGTAGAATCATAGAATGGCTTGGGACCTTACAGATCATCTAGATCTAACCCTCCTCCTGTGGGCTTCCACTAGCCCAGGCTGCTCAGAGCTCCCTCCAGCCTGGCCTTCCAGGGACGGGGCATCCACAACTTCTCTGGGCAACCTGTGCCAGTGCCTCATCACCTTCACAGTAAAGAATTTCATCGTAATATCTAATCTAAACCTACTCTCTTTCAGTTTGAAGCCATTTCCCCCTGTCCTGTCACTGCACACTCTTGTATAATGTCCCTCTCCACATGTCTTCCTGGTAGGTTCCCTTCAGGTACTGCAAGACCACAGTTAGGTCATCCCTAAGCCTTCTCTTTTTCAGGCTGAACAATTCCAACTCTCTCAGCCTTTCCTCATAGGAAAGGTGCTCCATCCCTCTGATCACCTTGGTGGCCTCCTCTGGACTTGTTCCAACAGGTCTATGTCCTTCTTGTCCTGGAACCCCAGAGCTGGATGCCATTCAGATTTCTCAAGTGGTTATGAACCCAACTTTTAGTTCTGGTGGGAGGGGCTTTGCTTCCCCTGTCACCATCCTGCTATCTATTCACCTGAGAGGTGTGGGAAGACAAGCTGGTTGTCATTGAAGACTGTGATAAAGTTTGGTGTGTTCGTCAGACTTCTACTTATCTGTTGTTACCAGTTTGCCAGTGTTATCAGATAGGATTGACCTTCCTTTTCTCGTTTACATACCTGTAGAAGCCCCTCCTGTTATTCCTTGCATCTCTTGCCAGGTTCAGTTCCAGCTTTGCCTTGGCCTTCCTCAGCCCATCTCTACAAAACTGAACTTCATCTTTATACCCTTCCCAGGTCACCTGTCTGTCAGAGACTGAAAATAGTTTATGCCTCAAACATTGATATAAAGTTTTAAAGAAGCTACAACCACAAAAAACTCCTTGAAGAACTTTGGACTGTAAGTCAAACTGCTCATTAGATTAAAGGAAACCCATTGTTCAGTCACCTCAGGCTGAAGGAAAGGTATGCATCCACAACAGACCGAAGCCTCCAGCTGCCATCCCAGCTGAATTTGGGGTGGGGGGGGAGAGCACAGCTCACAGAAGTCAGGTTTACACAGACTCCCCCCAACAGAGGGGGGAGGAGGTTTTGGGTGCATGGTGTAACCTCTGGTGAGAGGCAATAAACACCCATCCTCTGTTACACAAACTGGCCCAGCTGTGGAACCCCCAGCCCCACGGGACATCCACGGGAGAGGCTTTGCCCCACAGGACTGCAGTGATGCAACAG
>VXAZ01000301.1:21649-92603 GCA_013399875.1 Gymnorhina tibicen | reverse complement strand
CCCCACCTATTTTTTATTTTTTTCTTTCTCCTTCTCTTTTCTCTTTCTCTCACATTTACTATACAATAAAACCCATATTATTGTCACTGGCATATGGTCTCATTTGCACCTTAATTTGGGCAGAGGAATTTCTAAAGAACCTTCATAATAATAACAATTGGATCATAACACTGTCCTATCTTCAGCTATCTATGCATTTGCTTCTTCCCCTTTAGTTTGACAGAGAGTCCCTGCTCAGCCATGCTAGTCTCTTGCCTTCCTTGCCCAATTTCTTGTGCACGGAGAGTCAGCTCTTGCACTCTATGGAAGATTTTCTTACAGGTCTACCAGCTCTATTCCACTCCCTTGTCCCTGAGGGCAGGTTGCCAGGGAATCCCACTGACTATCTCCCTGAAGAGCTGGAATTCTGCTTTCCTAAAGTTCAGGGTCCTGACTTTAGGCCTTACCTGACCCATATGCTCAGGATTGCAGACTCCACGGCTGCATGATCACTGCAGTCTGGCCTGCCTTGACATCCTCGATTAGCTCACTTATACCAATGACCATCAGACCTATATGATACATTTATAGAAAAAGAGAGGAAACCTGTTTAAAAAATTTGGAAATTATGGAATATTTGTCTTAAGAGCCTTCATTCTGAAGTTATCTATGAGTTTTCAAAAACCCCAAAGCTATACTGGAAAAATGGTCTTATCTATTTAATGCATTACACATTTGTTGTAGTAGTTATATTTCAATGTACATATAACAGGTTTGTGAATCATGCTTATATTTGCCATAAACAAGAAGTAGCAGACAAAATGACAGCTCAGTGACTGTTCTTACCATACATTCCTTAGAGAAGATGGGAGATGGCTTTGTAAAAATAATACTGCAGAATGAGAGTACAGATAAAAAGGGCAAAATTCATAAACATATTTTTGACAATCTTAGTGCAGCTTCTCTTAGATTTGAAGAATAATGCAGAAAGCAATTCTACAGCATGGTATACAGTGCATCCAAGTAGGTCTGCTTTGGCACTGGCATGTAATGACAACATTGCATCCCACTGACCCTATGTTAGCCCATGTGTTTAATTAAATGAACACAATATATTTCATTGTAATGATGTATTTTGATCTTCTACAAATGTTCACTCAAGTAATTCTGCTCTTTAAAAACAGCATGTCCTTCAACAATAACTACGGCTTTGTGAACTTCATACTAGCTATCTATTATAACAGTAAACACAAAATTATACAAGAAAAAAGATACCTGTATACAGAATATTTATAGGACCATATTTTTATGGAACTGGGCTGACTCAAAGAAGAGTACTACACATCTGTTTTTCAGTAGTCTGAATGCATCAGACATACTGAAAAATAAAAAGGACTATTCCTCATAATTTTAACATGAAATGTGGTAAAACACCTCTTTGGGGTGTGGGGATTTTTAATATACTATACATGTTTGACTTTTGATTTGATTTTCACTTTTATTTGATTTTAAAAGCATAATTCTTCTATGCAAACCTAGGAAATTTGTTTATTTATTTATTTATTTTATTTATTATTTATTTATTTATTTATTTTATACTGGACATAAACCTTAAGCAAAACTATGACAGGTTCAATAATGACAAAACATGAGGCTTCTGTTCTTTGCTTCAGGTCAAGCAGACTGAACAAATTCTGATACCAATATTAGGATAATCTTAGGGTTGCCGTAATGATGCTTTAACTGCTTATGTTTGGTAATATTAAAAATCTGATGTAATACAAAACATAGCATATTATAACTCTTCCCTGGTCATACGGAAAAACCCCAAAATCATTGATTAGAATTTGATTCCTTGCTTGACTTTTTCCTCTAGACTAAAAATGTGATTTCTGACTAATTAAAACTGTCATATATGCTGATATATTTACATTTTTCTGTATTTGATACTGTACTATCTGCATCACCCTACATGCCATTATAGTAGTTCCCTGGTTAAGATAAAACTAAGAGAAACCATGAAATATTTAAAAATGCTTTATTTGAGTAGAGGTTACTTCTTGCACTGAAAATCTCTAATCAAGTAAGCGGCTAAACAATGATGGAAAACTGAAATCTCTAAAATACTCTCACAGAAATACCTCTGATATCTGACTAAATAGAGCAACTGCTCAAAATGATTCATGGTAAGTTTTATTCTGTTTTATGCTTTTGAAAAAAACCCAAAAACCTACAAAAAACCAGCAGGATCCTACCAGATTTTGAGAGTAAAGTAAATAGGATTGAATCTCTGCATGTTTACGGTAGTTAATATGTAGAGAGAACACTTTTATAAAATTAGTTTGGCTCCTGTTCAGAATCTAGCAATATCCATATTAAATTTCTATTTAAATCTCTTGTACAGATGAATAAGTAGAGGATTAACATATTTTTCTACTGTGTTCTTAGTATTTATCTTGACTGTTGACTTATCTGCAGAGACAAAAGGAAAAAAAATATATCCTTATTTGGGCCAAAAATTAATTATTTTTTAAATAAATAATGAAGACTTACATTTTAAATATAAATATAGCCACATTTTTATAAGTCTTTTGTAATGCTTTAAACGTTAGATGAAAATTCAGCTGAATACAGAGGATTGATACACTTTTTGTCTCAGGCAAGTTGGGTTGGAAGTTGGTTTTGAAAGTCTTACCCTTCCAAAAAAACTTTAGTGAAAGCAAAAGTGCATCAAATTCTCTATGTCCAGCTGAATTTTCATCTAGCCTTTAAAACCTTTCAAAAATATTTGCGAATTCTGCAGTCTAGATGGAAATCATCAGTAATGTGGTTGAGCCATAATACACACAAAATTCCTTTTTGCAGCAGAGAGAAAGGCAAAATCTCCAAATTTGAGGGATGAGTTGCACTTCCTGAAGGGAGTCTCACTGAGAGAGATTGAATTTTTCTCCATTTGTGAAAATGGGTGAGGATGAAAAGATGAAAATACTTCTTCATGAAGTGGCCATTTCTCAGAGTAGCTTAGATTCCACTTTGTTTCTCTTCTCACCATTCTCCAGACATTTTCTGATCTCACACAGTCACTGCATTGGAGGAAAACAGCATTTGTTTTCACAGGTTTTCCTTTCCCTATAGTATTACTTTAGTTTTATATCAGACGTCTGATGGAATACCCAGTCTACTATAAAATTTGCATTTACAATCAGCCTTGTGTTAAGATAGGTCTATTAAGCTGCTTCACAAAAAATTGAAGATTTATACTCTCTCACATGAGGACAAGCTGAAATACTGATAGATTTAGGAAGTCTATAAGTATAACTGTTTTAATGTAATATGATTTTATAGAAAACTTATTAGTTGCTGAAGCACATTAAAAAGAGCTTTAATCCTCAGCATAGGTATGCAGCAATACATAAATCAGACTTTTAAAATGTCTTATGCTGGAAAACAATACTGAGATATTGGAAAATCACTACCTTCTTTTCATTTTAAATTTGTTTTACCTGGAAGATCTAAAATGTACTCCTGTCTCCTACAGATATCGTGCTTTAGAATTCTGCAACAGATGTAATTTCCTATTTAATACTGTAGTCAAATTTTTTAAGGAACTTCATTGTTTTGTGACAGGTGAAATGATATTTCACTACAGAGAGTTTAGTAGTCTTATGAATATTTATAAGCATACTTTTCACAACTGTACAGCAGACAACCAATTTGAGTGATTTTCATACGCAGTGGATTATAAGGTTTTCTGGTTTTTTGTCCTTTCCCCATTAAAATTTTTATCCTTTCTTTTTTTGCTTTAAAATCTAAAAAAATTTACATCTTCCTCTAGCATTCTAGAGCCTGCCAAATACCACCCACAATTAGAAAAACACCAGGGTCTTTGCAGACCACCCTTCAGCCGTCACACTGACAAAATAATTGTAGAAATCATATTAGACAAACTGCATTGGGAACAGGACACTCAGCCTTTGACAGAAGCTGGTGGGCTATTAAGGAAGTAGCCAAGTAGCAGCATGCTGTTCTGACACTTTTCTTGCAGTCGATGAATACAGAGTGACTCCTCTGAGTGAATGCCAAGGCACCAAGATTAGCATAATTAGAGCATACCTTTGTGGCACAATTACATCTGTACGAAGTTGCAGCAAGCAAGACTTGGTTGCAATTGGTGATATGCCTCATTATCTAAATACATAGCTTCTGATTTCAAAGGCTGTCAAGTGAGATGGAGTAAAACTACACTTCATTTGCCCTGGTATTGCCTGATAGAAACCTTAAACATCTTTCTCCTCCTCAGTTTAAAAATAAAGTTGTGCTTTGTACTTTTATGCTTTGTATTAAAATCTGAGCTAGATTAAATATTTTTCCTCTACAAAGTATCTCCAATTGCCAACTGCCTAAACAATAACACATGTAAGAAAATCACACTAATTTCTACACTGTTGTAGGTCTAACTGAAGGGGCAGAGCACACTTCAGGACATGGCTCATTGTGCCTTTTCAAATGTACTAATATAATAAAGTGTGATACAAGATGAGTACGATGCTGAAACCCAGGGGTCTCTAAAAGCCCTCACTAGAAAGTCTATTTAAAGAAAAGTCTAGTACATTATATAGTAATAATAGTTCTTGTTCTTATAAAGAGAATCTTGCAGCATAGTTAGAAAACTTTTCTTATTATATCCTCTCCCTTAATTCTTTTTATTACTTACTTCTCTCTGGGTCTCTGTTGTCTTCACTGCACCTGCAAACCTCAGACAAAAACATGACCAAGGCCGCACTTATCAAGCTAAATTGTTCAGTTCATGATGTCGCAAAACAAGTGTCTGTAGAAGACTAGATCAGAGAACAAATATTTAGTTAACTGTACAGGGCAAGCCTGATCAGAGTATGTCAGGTGGGCTACAATGAGGGCTAGCTCCTTCTCAGGTAGCTCAATTCACTCTGCATGGCAATAGAGTGCTCACTATCAGTCTGTCAATTGCTTCTGGTCAGTCTTCCCCTGACCAGCACAGGAGCAGAAGCAGTGGGTCATTCGATCTGAGGAACTGAAGACTGGGAAAACTATTGTCTCTTCTCCAAGCGCTTTTAGTTGTCACCACTGTTGATCTTGACATCTTCCACTTGGCTCCATATTATTCTTCAGCTCACATATGCATGTTGCTGCTTCTCACAGTATTTGTAGGAATTATCTCTTTCTTCCTTTACCAGCCCTTTCAACTCCTCCTTGTCTCTCCTGTATGCTTAAATCAGCTCTTTGACAAAGGGATTACCTTTCACTATGTATTGTAAAGCAAAGTCATAGCAGATCTTCACAAAGTTTTGGATATTCTTGTGAACTGGCATTGGTAAAAAAAAGGAAAAAGTGAACAAAAAAGAGATATGTAATTTGTTATTAAAAAAATTTGCTGTTTATAATTCAAAAGACAATTTCTGAAATTTCTTTCCTTTTTAAAAAAATCTTTCCTAAAACTATTGTTTTGTACAAAGAAATTCTTTATCAAAAGTCTGAAAATGAAGTCACTGTTTTCATTAGGAGGATTTTTCCAGTTCTCAGATGACAGGTATTTCATCTGCTTTTTCTGTATGTTTCCTTAAAAAACAACTAAAACCCTCCTCCAAATCAAAAGTCTGCTCACAAGCCATTACTGATTTCTTAGTAAGAAATGTATTGTGATTATTGAGCCACTTATCCGTGTGCTGTGTTTTTCAGAGGTCATACCTGTTCTGGTGAGCTTCTCCCTCTGCATACAAAAACCAGAAAAAACATGAAAATGAGTTCTGAGACAGAAGTCCTGGTTCTGTGATAAGCTTTTGGTGGGTAGATGATATTATATGGCAAAACCTAATATTGCAAATAATCTGGCTTTTTTATAGCTTTGTATAATATCAGGGCATGCTTCCTATGATATTTTTTTCCAGCAATTCTTTCTGAAGGCAAGGAAGGAAGAAGTGAATGAAAAGCACTTTTTTTTAACCCCCTCCCCCCCCCAACATACTTACAAAGATATTTTTGGCAAAGAAAAGAAACTTTTCATTCATAAATCTCCTAGTGATAAAAATCACTAATAATTACTTCCAGATAGCCAGGATCTGAATATACCTAAGTAAGAAAAAGAAGGATGTGAACATAAATTAAACTAATTCACATAATTTGAAGGAATGGTTTTTGCTTAGGCTTGCTAAGTAGATTTTTAAAACGATTTTTATGTAGAACACAGATAAATATCAAAACTAAGTCTAGAAAGTGCTTTTAAGTCTCTAATCTTGTGCAACAGCCACTAAAACAAGCGTAAGAGTCTTACATTCTTCTCAGTGAAAACTCCCAAGAGCTGTCATTGGTTCAGTGACATCAAGTTTGCAACCTTAATCTGTCACTAGCATCTAACTTACCTAAGAATCCAATGCTGAAATTCTTCAGTTTTTCTCAAAGTCTATGTATTTTTCTGTAGTAGTATTAAAAAAAGACTAAGCTGCATCCTAATCTACATTTAATGAACTGTGTTTTGTTAGGGCCAGATACTAAAACATAGAGAGTATCTAGGAAGTAGGTATACCACATTTAATAATGAACTTCATTTTGTGTTTAGGTGAAGCTCTGGTCAAGGGAAGAAGCATGTAAACTATGCTGAAGGAAAATTTGAGTGATCTCTGTTGCCTGTTATCCAGAGGCTGTAATACACCACGTACCTCTCTGTACTCGGACTAAGGAAAGAGAACTGGAGGGTTGCTCACCTAAAATCAGCACTCAAAATTTTCTCTTATTCCTCTTGCAAAAGCCTGTGTATATCTAATTTCATAAGTTGCTTCTGTGTTTTGACTTTAAAATTTCCCACATACTCTAGAGTTTTCTAAGTCTTCCCATAATTGCACTGAACCAAGCAGTTTGGCACATGACATCATGTGACTTCCCAGATCTGGATGTTTCTCCATCTGTTTTTGTTCCCATGGTGTATGAAGAAGATGATGGTACAGTGCCTGCAGTGAGACCTCTCTCTCACCTCTCTTTTTAGGCAGCAAACTCCAGCCTGCAGCTCTTTTTCAGAGACCTGGCTTTGCTCTGACGCTGTGGTCACAACCTTCCCCACGTCCCTGGAAAGCAAGGACCTTCATCAGAATTGGAGACCCGTACCTAAACTGACTTCAATTTTACATGGGAAGAGCTAAGCAACTTTCAGCTCAATTCATACAGCTTGGCTCAGCACATACTGAGAGTAGAGAAGGCTTCCCATACCATGTATAGGCGTTCTCCAAAGCATACTTCACATCTAGAGAAAAGTGAATCACATATTTTTGAGTGCTCTCATGCTAGCTTTCATTTATATACAACAGCTGCAGAAAGACTTAAGCTCTGAGTGCTCGTTTATTACTATGCGTAGTTATTATTACACGTAATGGCAAGGTAACACATTGTAAATGGTTTGTCCTAAGCACCTAAAAAATATTTTGTAGGAACATAAATGCTGCTTTCTGAATTATAGTCTTAGAATAGGAAAGATTTCTAAACAACATAACACAATTCAACAAGAAATGGGATTTCTGAAGTAAAGGAGGTCTAAAAAATCATTCATAATGAATACAAATTTTACCACTCCATTGCCAAAGCCAAGACAAATTAAGGCAATGATAGATCTTATACCTTTTCTAAATTTCATATGGATATGCTGATATTCCAGACACAGCATGACTATATTCTTCAAATATGATGGAATTTAAATGTGTAGAGAAGGAGAAAATCCAACACAGAATTATTCATTGTTCACATCTCTCTCTGAAGGACCGGGATCATCCTTTTGGAGAAAAAGAAACCAATATGCAAAATTGAATCTTTTATTTCAGAAGACATTGGACCTTCCATCAAAGTGCAGCATCCCTTAAGGTTATTGGCTATTCTGATGCCATTAGGAAAGTGATGCAGCAAATTAGTGCATTTAATTCTGTGAGAGGTTTCAGTTAAGTTGTGTATCAACAGAAGTAAAACTTGCCATGGCCCTCATCTGTACACCACTACAAGTTTATGCACAGAACATTTCTGCACAGAATTATTCATAACATCTCTATCTTCTGGCATTGACTGGGATGCTGTATAAGTTGTGAAATGTAAAATAACATTTGAAAAGTGCCATGTCATTGAGAGAAGACTCACGCTTTTGTTACTTACCCAACGAGCTTTTTGAACTAGACTTATACTTCATTCATGACATTAGTCAGAAGCTAAACTTAGTATAAATACCCATACAGCCACTCTTCTATATTAACCTGTTTGTATAAACTCACAAGTTTTATAACTTGTGTTATACTGTTCGAACAAGTTTTAAGTATTCAAGGTGCAAACTATAGGTCACGTTGGCCAGAATACACTGTGCCTACATCTTTTGAACAACTTGTAAAAAGCGCTATTGTTAAGACACATCTTTTTCAGAAATTTCTCATTCACTTGAACAGACAACTGAAAAAAGTACATTGTGTGCAAGAACTATGTGTTTTGTTGGTTGTTTTTTCTTTTCATGACTGGAGTGCATGAAATGCCTGATATACTGGGGAGTGATTTTGAAGTGGAGGACCTAGTGCTGTGCTACTACTTGCACTTGGAGACCAGCTGTGCCAGTTGCTGTATTGGAAAAAATGCCTGCTGTGAATCTAGTCTGCATGTGTTGCTTAATTTCCTGAATTATCATATTCCTCTAATCAGTTTCTGAGTTAAGGACCAAAATTGAGGATCCAGGTGAGCAGCAAGGATTTAATGTCTAGAATGAAATAGTCTGTTTTGTCTTCCTCTTCTTTCTTTTTTTTTTTCCCTTTTTTTTTTTTTTTTTTGCAATCTATGGGTACATTTATTCCATGTATCTTGTCTTAGCTACTGAACACTTATTTTGATTCCACTTCATCTAATTGACCTAAATGATATTTCACAAACTCAAGAGACTTAAGAAGTATTATAAGATTCAGATGAGGGCATATCTACCATGGATCCACAAAATAAATAAATTTGTTAGACCTAGTAAGTGGAGACTGTTGAATTGTTCAATATGAACCAAATATTAAATACCTTTCTCAGTATATGTATTTTCATTGAATTGGGCACAACTGTGATGAATATTTTCATATATGTAACAGCTTACATACAGATGCTTTGAAAAATACAGCTTGATTTGGCACTATTAAATAAGGTTCAGAAATGTCTTGACTGCAGGATTAAGGTTGGACCTGTAAACTTTTACTTGTTTTATATACTCCATAAGACATAAAAAGATTTATGTTGTAAGATTTTTCACAAAATCACACAAATCTTTCCTTGTCTATTTGATTCCATTTGCTGGAAAAACAGCAGGAGGGAGAGATTCCCATACCAGAATCAGGTTTTGCTTGTGCTTGAGGAAGACATGTAAGAAAATAATTTTATGAAAAAATGATACTGTGACCTGATGTCTGTGAATGAAATCCTCACTGTTTATTGGCTATGGACATCTCATAAGACATAATGCAAGTTCACAATTCAAAGAAGGAATAACTCCACTAAATGGCTTTTGGATGATTGTGTCTTTTTAATGATAGATGAATTGTAAATTTGGATGGGCATGAGTGCTTGACAATTTAATTGCTCCAGTTTGGATAGTAACATATGATAAAATGATACTACTTTGTGGCTGTACAAATGTTTTAAAAGTACTTCTGGTGATATGATGTAGTAACATACTGATAATAATTTGAATGGTCTCTGATGTTATCTCAAATCTTCTTTCAGAGGAAATCCTGCTGTTAAAAGAAAGTTCTTACTTGAAGGCTAACATCTGCTGCCTGTCAGCATTAAGTGACTACTTAAATGCTTATTTGTGGTTGCTAGAGCAAGCTTAACTATGAGGTTTGAGGTACAACACATGTACACTTGGTCTGCAGCACCTTTTCTCCATGTTCTGGCTTTCTCTGGTGTTGGATTGCTTTATGTATCTGTTTTTACCAGCTAGGGTGGGTGTATGGTGATCAGGTCTGTGAAGTCTTGTCCTCCTGCAGTTTTTCCTGTGCACTGAAATAACGATGAAGGGGGTGGAGCACCTTACAAAACAAAACTCTTACATGAGTGCTGAAGAAGACAAATCATCAGCAGCTTAGGCTGCACTTGTGTTCATCTTCTGCTTTCAGTGTTCTGTGAAGGAAAAGGACAGTGCTGAGGTGGTAACACTTTTACAGGCTCTGTAGTGGAGTGGTAAATGCTACCAAGAGAGGGGAAGACATGTCCTAACTGTTCCCGGTGATAAGTTTGTTTCTGCAGTAATGCCAGTGATGAGTTTCCCTCTTTCACTTTTAAGTGGTATCAGAAACGCCAAGCTTCTAAAAACTGGAAATGATGCCTGAAAAGACAGGCTTATTTAGTTACTATCATTTGGGCTTGTTCTTATTTATACTTATGTAGACAAAAAAAAAAAAAAGAATTCCACACAGGAGGGTTAAAATGGAATTCTTAGAAAAACCTCAACAAAACCAGATGCTGAGAGATCTTCATCTCCTCATGAAATAAAATTTTCATGTTATATTTGAAAATTGACCATTCCAAATTTTTTTTATATATATATTACATAAGGATAATTTGGACCATGATGTTTGGGAACTTTAATTTCTATAGACTAACATAAAATTTCTTTGATTATGACTTTTTGTATTCACAAGAATGGAGGAGTAAACAATCAAATTTCCCAGGAAAATAAATTTGGCAAACACACTCTGTTAGCAAGAGCATGCTGAGTATGTTGAGAGAAGTGATTCTTCACCTTGATTTGGTACATCTTTTAAGTGCTGTCATCAGTCCAGATTTGGGTTCCCCAGCACAAGGTCATTGACACAGTGGAGTGAGTCCAGAAGAGAGACACCAGAATAACTGAGGAGCTGGACTATATGGCATATGAAGAGAGCTTAAAATGCCTGGGTTTCACAGAATGACAGAATGGGTAGGGTTGGAAGGGACAACTGGAGGTTATCTTATCCAACTTCTCTGCTCTAGCGGAGTCCCCTCCCTAAAGAATGTTACTCAGGATTGTGTTCAAATGACTTTTGATTATCTCCAAAGCTGGAGACTCCACAAACTCTTTGAGATACTTGTTCCAGTGCTTGTTACCCTAAAAGTTAAGAAGTGTCTCCTGATGTTCAGAGGGAACCTCTGTGTTTCAGTTTATGCCCAGTGCCCCTTTTCTGATCATGGCACACCACTGAAAAGAGCCTGGCTCCTTCTTTGCACTCTTTCTTTGAGTTCTTATATACAACAGTAACATCTCCCTGAAGCTCTTGTTCTTCTGAACAGTCCTGAGTCTCTCAGCCTTTCCTCCTGTAGTAGGTGCTCTAGTTCTTTAATCATCTTTGTGGTCCTTTGTTGGACTCTTCCCAGTAGCTCTATCTCTCTCTTGTACTGAGGAGATCAGAACAGGACACAGTGCTCCAGATGTGGCCTCTCCAATGCTGAGTAGGGAAAAAAGATCACCTTCCTCAGTCTGGAGGTGGTACTCTGCTTAATGCAGCCCATGATACCATTGGTCTACTTTGGACCAAAGGAACACTGCTCGCTCATGTTCGCCTTGGTGTCTACCAGGAATCCCCGGTCATTTTCTACCCAGCCTCTTTCCAGCTGGGTGGCCCCCAGCATACACTGGTGACTGGCTTTGTTCCTCTCTTGGTGCAGGACTTTGCATTTCTTCTCATTAAACCACATTAGGTTTCTGGCAGCCCATTTCTGCCCCTACCAAGGTCCCTCTGTCAAAATGCCACTTTGGTAATCCACCACTCTTCCGTTTCCACAAGGGCAGCCACTTTATCATAGAAGTTTGTCAAACTGGTAAAGTATGACTTCCCATTGGTAAAGCCATGCTGACTAATCCTGAAAATTTTCCTGTCCTTAGTGTTCCTGGAAATAGTTTCCAGGATTTTAGAGGAACTTCTGCTTCTAGGATTTGTTCAAAAAGACTAGTTTAAGAAATTAATCTATTGCTGTTTCTAATTGAGTATTATTACTCTTATTAGACTGGATAATCTTGACAGGTCACTTCCAATCTAATTGCACAGAGGTGGCTAGCAGGACCACACTAGTATTGCTATGCACATTCATTCAGGGACATTGCATAATCATATGATAAGTGGATCTATGCATTTAAGATTGTAGTCAGAATACACACTTCCTTTTTGTAATGTTGTTGTAGGGCAGTGGGTCTGGAGGGTCTTCCCTCTTTTGGATGTGGTGCAGACTTTCACTAAATAAGCAGATGTTATACCCATTTCCCTGTCCAGTGGACAACTGGAAGATTACTTCAATGTAGATGATGTCTTACTCCTTTCTTAGATGCTCTAGCTTGTGTTCTCCGTTACATTTGAAACAGTTTCTTATATTCTTCGCTTTTTTCCCCTTTATAAAGATCAAAACAACTCCGGTGGACCTACCATAAACTTCAAGATAGTTGAAATCTCTTTCCACACAGTATGGTGAGCAATGCCACGTATCTCAGCTTGACAGTAACTATGTTCAAAATACTGAAGTCTCATAAATAAAGTGCATTATATTCTGCCCCAGCATAAATACTGCCACTGTTTCTTAAGTAACACAACACCCACACCACACATACTGTGGTTTACAGTACAGCCTAAATTCCAATCTCATCTGCAATTCCCTGTGTCTTTGTTATGCATTGCGTTTTGACTATACATGTCTAACTTCCCTCCCTCTCTCCTGTGTGGGACTTGGTTCAAGAACATTAAACAAGATTCTTATTTTCCATACTTTGTAAATTGAGGCAACTCTCAAGGAAAGTAGGACAGCACTACTGAAATACGTGTCCACTAATGAGCATATAGTCAGCGTGAGAAATAAACCTCAGAATAATAGAATAATTCTTCGGGCTCTGCTCAATGTCCTTTCCACTCAGCCACCCATAGTATAGAAGCTCTTACATAGCACGAGTGATTAACCCAGATGAAATGATCTTCTCCCTACTTATAATCACAGTTTCATTTGATCTCTGCCAATGGCACACATTTCTTTTTAGAAAGAAATTTGCTATCTTCATTTGCCAAAATCTTTTTTAAATGAAGGAATAAAAAAGATTACATGGCAACTGTTTCCATATTTGCTAATTTAAATAACTGCTAATGATTTTGAACACATTTCTACTTCATGCTGTTTTAGTATTAGGTAGAACAACAGATTACTGTGATAATCAGTGTTATTTTGATGTATTATGGCTGAATAAAACAGCAAATCACAAATTTAACATTTGCTTAGTTTTCTAATGTAGATCTTAAGAGTAGAATTCCACTCTGCAAAACAATTTAAGTGTTAATATTGTGTTGGGCTAAAACTGGCCTGAGTATTAATCCATTGAAAGATGGATTTAACCTGCTTTGGTAACTCTCTTCCATGGCCTGCCAATATGATAAAATATGATTAGGTAATATTACTAAGCTTTTAATTAGAAAAAAGTGGGGTTTTTTTTGTGCAATTTATAATAATTTCAAGGCCTAAGACAGAAATAGAAACCTGCTTAGTGCTTCACATTTGCATTGAAATTGGCTTACTTTCTTTCTGTGTTTGCCATGAATATCCTTGACATCTTGGTTTAATTATGAGAGATGGTTTTGTTTAAATCATTGTGTTAGCCTCTTAGCCCAACCTGTCCTGTACTATCTCCTTTTCCTGTATGATCCAGAAATGAAGTCAAAATGCCAAGGTGCAAAATCTCAACAATTTCCATGGCAACAGAGATACGATATGGTGAACACAGGGCTTTATTTTCTAGAGAAAATCAAGTAAATGAGAGAAAAAACCCCACCCGTCCTCATTCAAATAGTGTTTTATTTCATTTTAAGGTATATAGTTTGATACGAGGCTTTAAGTTACACCATTGCAGTATGAGAACTTGCTGGACATAGCAAAACAACAATTTGCTTCTTCAGCTCACAAAGAGAAATTTTCCCTGGGAAACTATCATGCTGAAGAAAAAAAAGGGTCAGTGATTTAGCAGCTGATGTTTCTTTGCGAGTCTTCACTGAATTTCTGTCTCTGCAAGAAGATATGGAGGGTATGGTGGGAGATATGCATTCTCTAGGGTGACATCTAAAACTGTGGTTTTATAAACATGGGAATGATGTGCTTTTCAAAAGGATCCTTATTGTGCCTAGCCTTTTGATAACTTGTATAAGCTGTGCCGCAGTAAGTCCTTCCTGTAAGCCTAATTCTACAAAAATGTGGTAACTGAAGCTAAAATATTTTTAACATCATGCACTAGAGTTTTCCAATATCTTGCAGCTGAGGAAAACACATGGGCCCCACAGTTCAATAAACTAAAAGTGTTATTGACCAATAGGATGGGAAGTGAATTCCAAATACGAGGCTATTTCCAGCTAATTAAAGGTCCCATGGCACTATATGCAAGACTAGGAACATCTGCTACTGTGTGCTAGTCAAATTACAGGTTCAGTAATTACTTTCTGCCTAATTGAGCTCCTGATTAATTTTAGCTGGATTTAAGTCTTTGTCATGCCTTTCTGTATTTTGTTGCTGCTGTCAGTATGGTGGAGTGAACCACTGGTGAGAGAAAGTTTTGTCTGCTTTGGCTTGTGCTCTATATGCTGAATGTGAACAATAGCTCAGGGCAGCACATGGGGATTATGAAAGTCAATTTGTGTTGGACTTGTAAGCAGTAGACAAAGCACAGCCTTAAACACTTCACTTGACTGAGATCTGTGAACCACATAAGACCATCAGCACTTTTCTTGGAGAAAAATGAGTATTCTATTGAATAAAACTCTTGTGCCCTACCAATCCCCCCCAATTTACAAAGGATCTATTTATATGACTTATTTTAAATGTTATGATGTTAAGATTCAACCATTCTATTTGCTTTAAAAAGCATCATAAAAGTATATTCCATATGACTGCATGTCATATGGAATATATGGAATATGTATGTTCTCATAATGAATTTAAATTTCAATTTACAGGATGGAGTAATCCAAATTTCTGATGGAGAAATTAGGGGGATATTTACTAGACTTTCTGCCAAAACACAGAAATAATTCATGATCATTTTAGCATTTTGTTTTCCCTTGTCGCTTGTACTCCAGTTGCATTTATGGACATACTGAATCGTGAAAAGGATGATGAATTTTATAATAGATACCAGTATTCACATATATTTATACATAAATATGAATAATTTTTATAAGGAAAAAAGTGAAGCATATATATGGTGTGGTAATCACATATGGGATTATGTGAGAAAAGTGGCAGACTGACAGAATGCAAGTCATTTGGTGTGATCGCTGTACTCTTGATACTATCTTTAAGGGGACTTCTGTTTCACTAAACTAAGTGAGAGTCAGATTTCACCAACTGTGCCTGACAATAGATTGTGGCTAAGTCTGACAAGGCCCCTGGGAAAGAGTGCTGCCCTCTGTCACCATATGGCCTGGAAAGGGTTTCATACCTGTTACAATATCCTGAGGAGAGGGATCATTGCTAAATCTATGAAGGCTCATTCCTAATCCCATGAAGCTAATGATCTGTGAAGGATATCTTAAAGATGCTTTCTGTGAATAAGCATATTATTCAGACTGTCAGATGTAGGTTTTTTCTTTTGTATTAGTTTTCATTGCATAATGATTACACTCCTCCACTGAGAATACATTATCAAAAACATTGAAAGAATTGCTTAATCTCTCTTGCTATTCATGAATATCAGTTGAATATAAATTTAACAAACTTACTGGTATTTTAGGGCAAGATATTTATCACCCAATAGGTATGCAATTTCCTAAATTGAAATAATTCCCATGATAAAAAGATATTTTTCTCTATTCTAACAAACACTTTCAAATTTGCACATTGTACAGAATGATGTTAAGCTCCATATTTCAACCAGAATTTTTCTCCTTATGGCATGTGCATTTTGATCTCTCTTGAAGGTCCAATTAACCTTCTTAAGTCCCATATCATTGTGAAATGTTGAACTTCATGTCAGTTTTCAATATATTTTCTCCCCTATAACTTTATTATAGGAAAAAATTTACAATTCACTATTCTGCTTATACCTCAGTAGAAAAAAGTACTTTCCTTTCCCCCCCCCCTCCCTCCCTGCCTCTATATCTAGAATAATCTATGGATAGTTAAGTTGTTATTCAATAAAGGATTACATAAATGCATATCTTATTTTATTTGTAGACAATATCACTAAAAGAAAACAAAAAAAGGATAAAAAAGGCTTCAGATGTGAATTTATGAGAAATCCAGAGAGATGTTAAATTTCTGTCTCACACCTATTTAGTGTGATGTAGTACTTCCCTGCCCAGGGAATATGCCCACATGGATATCCCATACCCGTATTCCCCTTCCCCATTCCCCACTTCATATAAGAACCTGAAATATCTGAAAATCTCCTCCTAACAATAAGCATTTGTATAAAAAGATGTAGGAACCTGACATTTAGGTACATATGCTTGAAATGCAGAAAATCCCAACTATTATCTTGCAAGAAGACATAGTGAGAGTTTACCTTCTCTTTCTTCTTGCCTAATCGGCACATGTTAATGTTAGATGGTTTTTGCTATACAAATATGTTCAAAAAAAGATTATTTTCTAGAGAGAAGCTGGCATTAGCAGGAACAGGAATTTATTAAAAAGTTCTTAATTCTTGGTGTGGTTATTTTAATTCTCTGATATCTGTCTCAAGACACTGTCTGGACTAGGGAGGGAGGATATTTTAATATCAGATCATGGCACTGGAACTGGAAGAAGGAGCAATTCTATATACTTCTAATACTTGGGAAGAAATATGCTTGGAGAGTAATATGATTGCAATGCCTCTGATTAGAAAAATTTAACTTGTTTTTTAAAATTGTAAAAGTTAAAGTAGAGTTTCATGACTGAGTGAAGAGGGTGAGTCTGGAGTAGAAAAAGTAATTTGGAGAAGTACTGATTACAATGGTCACAGGCCAAGAAATATTTTGTTGAGTATCAATCAATTTAATGAAGACAAAATCTAATTATTAAGTAAGTGCCCTTTTTTGACACTTCTGTGACAGAGATATGCTCTGGTATGGTCTTTATGGCAACTCAGGAACTGGATTTCTTGGAGAACAGTGTAACTGAAGAACCTCAATTTAAGTGAATGGGGAAATGAAATTCCTCAAATTACCTTGCCTGTCAAACAATGCTCCATGTGTGTGACTCTGCCCCTCATTTTCACTTTAGGATATCTGGGAGGGTGTCAGAAGGAACAGAAGACATAAAAGCCTGGTGGTCTGTTTAAATCAAGGTCCAGAGGATGAGATTTCATGGGAGACAGGAAGTCTTCCATGGACAGGTCTTTAGAGCAGTTCCTTTAAATCGCGGTGATGATATCCACAGACCGACGCCAAGTTTTTCCCACAGTGTCCCTTGTGGAAACACTTTGGTGGAGCTCTGTGAGCACCCACGCGTGCACACAGCCTCGCCCTCGCAGGTGGGCACAAGCGGCCACTCTCACACACAGTCTGCGCACGTTCCGGAGATGAAGAGGCAGGAGGGATTCTTTGCGTGCAATTCCGAGGCGTTTATTGGGTCTGCACCACGGACCAAGAACAAATGCACCCAAAGGGAAACAGAGGCAAAGAACAAACAACAAAAGCCCGTGTGTGGTTTTACCCCGAGGGGTCCCAGGGGCGGGCTGACCATCAGAAACCAATAGTCTGAGGGCTAGGGGGTAGAGGCAAGGTTGAGTGACATAACAGGGGCAATGGGGAGGGGAAGGGAGGAGAGGGGAGGACCAGGGGCCAGTGGGGTCCCGAAGAAGGGAGAACTTTCTGGCACAGTGGTGTGGGGAGGGACCACTTCGTAGTAACACAGAGGGTGTAATGTGGACTTAGCCACTGCAACACCTTTCTGTTTAAACTCCTGGCCCACCTAACTTATGTTGCTTCCTGTGGCTCACCAGGAGATGCATTTTTTCTCTCCCTAGCTCATTGAAAGCATTAAAATTGTTGTGGATACAAAAGCTGTTCTGACCTGGAACAAAATAAATATAATACTCCTTGAAATGCTTATTCAATAACAGATTACACAGGACAGTAGAAGCCCTTTCAGGAGTCTATAATTCTTTTATTATTGATCATACAAAGCCTTTGGTTCATATCAAATGAAGCAGATGATCAGAGTTCCAGCATAAAATTGTTCACTCCCCCATGTGTATATTGCTCCATCTCCCAGTCCTGGAAGGTGTCCAGCTGAACGGTGCCATATGCAGGAAGCTGTGGACTCTGTTTCTTTGCTCAGTCACCTGTGCAGTGGCTGGATCTCCCTAGATGTCAAAACCAAGTTTGTCCAGCAACCTTTGCTGTGTGCAGCTATCATATATTATGTGAGCCACTTCAGAGAATGTCCTTCTGTGCTGTGAACCAGAGTGTGCTCAGCCAGGAGATAGAAGGTTATGGGATGAAAAAGATAGCACATGTTCTTTAGTCCTATCCAGCTGATAAAGTCAAAGGGCACTCAGCACCTGTGGAATGCTCGCTTTTACAGAGTAACACAAAAGATGTCCCAGTCCTCTCCCTGCCACCACTGACAGTACACAGGTGAAAGCTTCCGACATAAAAACTTTCCTCAAGGCATGCAGGGTGGAATCAATCATGTAATCAAGCAGACAAAAAAAACCCAAAATTCCAGAACAATATAGAAATAGAGACAAAGACAAAACAATAGAGAAAAAGTGATTAGGGTGAGACATTTACAATCTTGATTTGTACTTGCTGATACATTTCTTTAAAGTTTGAAAGAAAAAGATTAACAGCCCCATGGGTGTTTCTAGAGGCCAACAAAAATGTGTTTATTACGATCCCACACCTTCATGTTTATATGCCATTATACACCTTCATGTGTATAATGCCTCACCCAGGTCTGAGTGACCTTGTGAGAAGTCCTAGTCTGGTTTCAATGGGACATGACAAAATTTTCTTAACATCCTGCCTCCAGAGATTACACACCATCCGAAATCCGAATGCAAAAATGAAGAAGAAGCAAGAAAAGAACATAATGAATTCAAAGAGTAGTTTCCTTCTCTGAAATTTCAGGTCATTTAGGACAAATGACTGTGTAGAAAAAGAGAGTCCATAAAATAAAGAATGGAAAAATTTCAGAGCCAGGAGACTCCCTTCTCAAGGTGACAGAAGGCCCAATATGCTGACTGGGTCCACTCAGGGAAGTGTGCTGACTCCCTGGGGTCTGGGCTAAAGATATGAAGAGGAAGGTTCCTACCCTTGTTCAGCCCTCAGATTATTATTCATTACTTTTTTATCGGGTAGGCAGAGATGAAGTTGTAACAAGAAATCCAAGGGCAATCAAGAGAGACTTCAGGGTACAACTGGTTAAAGGAGAGTAGTGTTCTCCTTCCAGTCACAGGGAGTAATTAGGAAAGAAAGATAGATCCAGCAAGTCAGTACTTGCCTCTGAGCCTGGTGTCACAGAATTTTGGGTTCTTTGATCATGAGTCAGTTTACGTGACACCAAGCCTGCTGGCAACAGACAGGGTACACCTGTTTCAAAGGGGAAAAGGGGTTTTTAAGCAGGGTTCATTGATTTGAAGGAGGAAAAGGATCAAACCAGGCTCACTAGAGATAAACCTCGAGGTATTCAGAAGATGTGTAGATGTGGCAGTGCAAGACATAGTTTAGTGGTGGGCTTGGCAGTGCTGGGTTATCTGTTAGACTTGATCTTGGAGCTCTTTTCCAAAGAAATGATTCTATGATACTATGATTCTATGATTCTATGATTCTTCCATATATCCACAATACAAACTGGAAAGTAATATCTTTATGTATGATTTGTTCATGCTTGTGTCTGTGTGAATACATGTGTGAAGACTGCAAAACTATATACTCATTCACATATATAGTCAAAATGCCTTTCAAATATTCTGTCCTAATTTGTAAGACTGTCTCCACACTAAACACAATCTTCAGTACTGCTTATATTCCTAGCAACTGAATTTACTTGGCTGATTTTACACACATGACATTTTTCAGTGGAAGCTGAATCTTTTAATATTTACAGGGCTCAATTGGGAAAAGCCATTTGTCAGTTTTGGTTCTGAAATAGTATTTTAGTATTTAGGCTGGATTTTCAAAGCCTGTTTTTAAGACCTATAAATGTGGGCTACTTTAGTTTTTGAGAATACTCTGACTAGGTAAATCTCCATGGGGTTTAAAATAAACAGGAAGAGAATAAATGCATGGGTTCGTACTTAAAGGAATGCAGAAAACAGAGGAATATGCACAAAGAAATATGCACAAAGTTAAAGTCACTACAAAAGAGCTACAAAGACAAAGGGCAGAAGAAAGAGATTAAAAGGTGCACTCTTCTACCAAGAAATTACATTTCTTGGTAACTATGCTCAAGAAATCGTTGTCACAACTTTTTTACTAACTTTTAAGAAAGTGAGTGTGTATATCACAGGAAAAATGGGCTCAAAATAATTAAGTAACTGGTAACCTTCTGTGTCATTTGACTGATTCACAAGTGTTGCACAGACTTTCAAGTCTGATTTTGGTTAGGAAATAAAGTTGTGTTTCCTGTAGTTATCCAGTTATCATAAACTGTAAACTTTTAAATTATCCTCAGTAGTTTTGCAAGTGTATTAGACCTTTAATGAAAATTTTTCTTCTTTGAAGTGTTGGCCATAAAGTTGAGCTTAAGTCTCCCAAAAGCATAGGAGGATAACTTACAAGCGACTTTCATTTGCAATGTACGAAATGCCATACACAGGAATTTACCTTTCACTACTACGTAAGTCTGAATGTTCTGGATTTCCATTCATAAGTGAGGAGATTTTACAAAGATTGTGCTTTTGTGCACGAAATTATAGATTGCTATTGCTGAATTTTGGATTCTTCTTGTTTTATAAAGAATATTTTTTGTGATTTTCCTCCCTTTTTTTCCACTCTTTTTCATTTCTGAAGATCCACTGCCTGTAGAATAATATGTCAGTGTTTTAGGCCTTTTTCTATTAACTTCCTTGAGAATTTCTAAAAATTGTAGGCTTTCTGTAAATTTATTGTTTTACTACAATATTTCTTATATACTCCAAGGTCTTTCAGAGATTCAACTAAAAAATAATTCCTTCTCATGTTAGTGTAGAGCTTCACAAGTAGCAACTAACCATTTATTCAGTCTATCCTGTTTACGCCATTCCAAAAGTACTGATATGTTTTAATTTTTTTAAAAGACATTTATTTACAAATGCCATCAAAAATGGTTCCTGGGCAGTGATACAGTGCACACATAGTCCAAAGGAAAAACCTGCAGAGCTCATAAGAAAAATATGCTTTTTGTTGGCAGCTGGCTGACAGGTCGGGCCCTGTGTCACTATGAAGTGGTCTCATGATGTGCTGCTACTTTTTGGATAGCATTTTCTTTTGACATTTTTGATAGATGCAGTCTGTTGACCACTAAATATTTTTGTCTCTCCAGGTAAAATACATTTTACATGTTGCATGTGATTTACATGAACGTAACTGAAGTCATATTTTGGGCCATATACGGGCCAAAAGATTTATCTTATATTTTGTAGTAGAGGAGGTATATACAGATAACTGTCCTGGGGACATTTATGGAAGTTAAACATTGGTGTAAACAGCCTACATATGAGTGACCAAAATCTGCCTTACTCAAAACTCTTTGCTGTGGGATAAATTAAACATGCTTTTTATTGCCAGTCTCTGAGTCAGGAGTCCGGTAATAGCAATGAGCACCTTACAGGGCCCTGAAAATGGACAGATTCATGTGCCACCATTTCTGAAGGGAAAGAATTTCAAAAGCTGTAAAATTCAACTGAAATTGTGCAAATAGTTCCATTTAAAGTTCTTAAGTTGGATGCAGTTTTACTTTCTTTTCACTGGAATTGCAATGGATCTGTGAAAAGATGTTCACCAAGTATCAGAGTCTTAAAAATCCAAATATGGATTTTGCATGCTGCTAATTAGCTCTGTACAAGCTGCTAACTGACTGACTTCCTGTAAGTCTTTGGAAGGGGTTGGTGAAGCAAAAGACAATATGCCAGTTAAACACTGTTATCGCATCACTGAATCACAGCAGTGATGCTGTTTAATTAGAAAAAAAACTTTAAATTACCAACCACAATCACCAGCTGCATGAGGTTTAACAAGAGCAAGTGCCAGATTCTTCACCTGGGATGGGACAATGCTGGTTGAGTAGAGACTGGGGAATGAGACGCTGGAAAGCAGTGCCATGGAAAGGGCCCTGGGGGTCCTGGTCAATGGCAAGTTGAACATGAGCCAGCAGTGCCCTGGCAGCCAGGAGGGCCAAGCGTGTCCTGGGGGGCACCAGGCACAGCATGGCCAGCCGGGCAAGGGAGGGGATTGTCCCCTCTGCTCTGCACTGGGGCAGCCTCACCTCGAGTGAGTGATTTTTGGGTGACACAGGGGCTATTAGTGTCCAAATGACAGAAGCGAGGATGGTGAAAGGCCTTGAGGGGAAGCCATATGAGGTGCAGCTGAGGTCACTTGGTCTGTTCAGTCTGGAGAAGAGGAGAGTGAGGCGAGACCTCACTGAAGTCTCCAACTTCCTTGTGAGGGGAAGAGGAGAAGCAGGAAATGATTTCTTCACTCTTGTGAATAATGAAAGAACTTGAGGAAATGGCTTGAAGCTGAGTTTGGAGAGGTTTAGGCTGGATATCATGAAAAGGTTCTTCCCCCAGAGGGTGGTTGGGCACTGGAAGAGGCTCCCCAGGGCAGTGGTCACAGCACCAGCCTGACAGAGTTCAAAAACATTTGGACAACACTCTCAGGCCCACGGTGTGACTCTTGAGATGTCCTGTTCAGGGTCAAGAGTTGGACTTTGACGGTATTTGTGGGTTCCTTCTAACTCAACTTATTCTATGATTCCATGAACTAGGGAGCACACTTTTAGGAGTTAGAAACTCTGGTATATGCGAAATAAATACAACCAACATATTTTTATCTGATGTATTTGGTTTGCATGTTTTTCTCCTTTGAACTTAAAGGACCAGACAAGAGATAAACTCATCAATGACAAACTACACATACATATTCAATAATGACCTTTCACAGTGATGATCTTTAACAAGGAAAGGAAAGGTTTATTATAGAAGAGCACCACTTTTATTAATGAAATATATTTTCTATGATTAACTCTCCATCATCAAATTAGGAATTTGACAATAAGTGGAAGGAAAATAAATTGAATAATATAAAGCTTATACACTCCTTTCCTTCCTACCTTGCTTTCACCATGTCACACCTATGTTTAGTCTTAGAACTAACAATTTCCAGATTTACACTCACTTGCAATTTTTCAATACAAATTACAATATTTTACATGTGAAGGGTGGGGTGCCATCCATAGGGACCTGGACAAGCTCAAGTAGTGGGCCTGTGAGAACCACATGAACTTCAGTTAGTCCAAGTGCAAGGTGCTGCATGTGGGTCAGGGCAACCTGTGATATCAGTCTGGGAATGAATAAACTGAGAGCAGCCCTGCCCGGAAGGACTTGGGGGTGCTGGTGGGTGAGAGGCTGGACATGACTCAGCCATGGGCACTCACAGCCCAGAGAGCCAAATGTGTCCTGGGCTGCATCCAGAGCCCCGTGGGCAGCAGGCGAGAGAGGGGATTCTGCCCCTCTGCTCCACTCTGGTGAGACCCACCTGGAGCACTGCATCCAGCTCTGGGGTCCCACCACAAGAAGAACATGGAGCAAGTCCAGAGGAGGCCACCAAGATGATCAGAGGGATGGAGCACCTTTCCTATGAGGAAAGGCTGAGAGAGTTGGAATTGTTCAGCCTGAAAAAGAGAAGGCTTAGGGATGACCTAACTGTGGCCTTGCAGTACCTGAAGGGAACCTACCAGGAAGACATATGGAGAGGGACATTATACAAGAGTGTGCAGTGACAGGACAGGGGGAAATGGCTTCAAACTGAAAGAGAGTAGGTTTAGATTAGATATTAGGATGAAATTCTTTACTGTGAGGGTGATGAGGCACTGGCACAGGTTGCCCAGAGAAGCTGTGGATGCCCCATCCCTGGAAGTGTTCAAGGCCAGGCTGGAGGGAGCTCTGAGCAACCTGGGCTAGTGGAATGTGTCCTTGCCCAAGCAGGGGGGTTGCAGCTAGATTATCTTTCAGGTCTCTTCCAATTCAAACCCCTCTGTGATTGTATGATTCTGTGATTAATGATGATTTCACACAGGGTAATAGAACAAGTACACCTTTCTCCTTACATATATGTTCATTTTCAGATTAGAGTCAGAATTAGAATTAGAATCAGTTTTGAGTCCTTGCCTATTCTACACAGGAAGATGAAATAAAAGTTAATTAGAAATCTATAAACAACAGTCAGCTCATCTGGTACAATAAATGTGGTAACATACAGACAATGGGAGGCACAGGCAGGCAGCGTGTTGGTTCTGTGGAAAATACTGATTATGCCTGGAGAAAAGATAATTACATTTTTATTTTATATAATTATAACCAAATATTATTTAAGTATTTATTTAAGAATATACATGCCCATTGTGAAGAGAGTTCAATGTGAGTATAATTTAAATTGTCAAGAATTTTCTAAGAATTCTTTATAAACCTTCCAAGTTGATATGGATTTGGAATATTGCAGACAAAACTCGAGACACTAGGAGAGGTTTGAAGACTGCAACTTCATAAAATTCTGATTTAGGAAGGACCACATAGTATCCCAATATAAATCTTTCCATGATTCCACTGCTTAGTAAAGAAAAAATATGCAGCAGCAAGCTGACAAATGTCAAATTGGGATGCTGATTTAATGACAATTGTTGCCATTTTCTACAGTTGTCTAAATTCCTAAATGTCTTCCTTTTTTTTTCCTTTCCTTTCTTTTTTTAAGCTTGAAAGGACAGTAATTTCTACCCTTACATGAACTTAGCACTTTACGTATTTGTCTTGACCAAAGAGCTTACAAGTTAATACAAGACTACATTTATTTAAAATGTTACAGAATTGGTTAAAATAGAATCAGGAACAGAACTGAAAATCCCACAAATGTTCACATCACTAATTATTAACTATATTTCTTTTTCTTCCTTCCTTTCTTTCTTTCTTTCTTTCTTTCTTTCTTTCTTTCTTTCTCTTTCTTTCTTTCTTTCTTTCTTTCTTTCTTTCTTTCTTTCTTTCTCCATCTTCTCTACCTCTTCTCAAATAAAAATAATTTGATCTAATCAATAATAAAATAATAATACTAGTAATAGTAATAATAATAATAATAGCAAAATAACAAGTTAGTGGTGAAAATGTTTTCTGGGAGATGGGAATATATAAATTGAATCCTCAATAGACTGAATAAGAAACATGATCTAAATTTTTTGGGTTAGTCACCATTAGTCTAGCTTGAAAAAACTGAGCACAATATCTCTGCCTTTGAAGACCAAGAACCCTACTAATTTCTCTGAAGGAAATGCTTTTGTCATCTATCAGGCAGGTCTCTGGGATATGGATCAAGGCAGGAAAAGATGCACACATCACCTCTGAAAGCAAGTGGATTGATCACCAGTCACAGTTGTTCTAGGCAGATCCTTATATAATATGCTGTGTCCTCTGTGTCCTACACTTCATTGGAATCTGAACCTTCTCTTTATATAATAAACACACTTATTGTTGCTGAAGTAAACCTATGATTTAGGTAGCATGCTTGCAAGAGATACATAGCAAAAGTAACAAGCCTTCACCTGCCTAGTTTAATTTAATAAGATATTTAACTGTACCTAAATCTTAGGTATTGCAGTATGAACTTCCAAGTATTTAAATTCTTCATTAGAGTGAGTTCTAAATTAAGACTCTATCCTTCTAATTTAACCACAGGTTCTTGATATAGATACCTATTTTACGTAATGCTCTTGAAGGAATCAAGAATTGATGACTAGCCTGGAAGAGGATGTTTCCACCCAAAGTTTCCAAGGAAGTATGAGTAAAATATCCAGTGTATGTATAACAGCATAAAAAGCCGCATTAATTAATTGTGAAATGTTTAACCCACTATAAACACACCCTTCACAAGAAAAAAAGGTGTATTCTGCAGCCAGGAGAAAAAGTAATTTGTCCTAAAAAGATGGCAATTTCTTGGGGAACATCCAGAAAAATGAAATATTAAATGTGTACATCAGGAAAATATTCAGCTTTTATTTCAGTGTTGAGTACAATTCTGTAGAGATGAGCCCAGTGCTGATCTCAAAATCTCTTAGTACTTAAATTGAATTAGTACTTTAATAGAATTTTCTTATTTGGTCCAATACTGCAATAATCCTATATATTTGGAAATAATGTTATAAATATATTTCAAAGTTCTGTACCAAAATTTTTTTCATTTCTTACTGAAAATCTTTAGAGTACTTAAAACAATCAGCATCACGGCAGGCAATTTATGAAGAAATTGTTGGAGTAACAGTACTTAGTGAGAAAAATTGATATATTGAATCAAACAAATTTAGGAAATAATAAATCACTTTAAATGAGACCTATGAGAGTTTAGTTATGGTTTAGTGATACCAGCATTAAACAGAATCAACTAAATAAGTTGAAACTTTCTGCAATAGGCATGGTCATTATGTTCTAAATTCAGAAGATTATTTTTATGGATTGCTTTATTTTAATTTTTTTTACTATGTCTCTTATTGTCTCTTCTATATATTCCTTGACAAAAACACAGGCAGAATCTGGGCTACCAGAAAAATTATCAAAAGAATGTCTAATCCAGTTTTGAGGTGAAACCATATTTATAGCAAACATGCAGGATGACACTGTGGCCAAAACGCATTTCAGTGAAAGACTGACAAAGTGATTGTGAATTGTTTCACAAGCGCTTTTATGAGGCCAGTAATTTTCCAAAAGGACAGCTGCAATCTTATCCCACAACCTTTCCTCCATTTGAAAAAGTGCTACTTTCCCTGCTGCACCGTGAGCAGGTGCCCTGTTAGAACAGCACAGTGCTGGTATGTGTTATGGCAGGTACCATGAGCAATACTCCACCATGAAAGATTACCTCCTGACTAATGATAATCACTATAAACAGTTGGGTGCTATTTGACTGGGTGGATGGTGGTCCCACCTACCTGACAGACTGTGAATGTGTTTTATCTCATCTTGCCTTTCAAACCTTGCACGGAGTTAGACAGAGAGTTGGAAGAAGCTCCAGAATGTTATGAAGAAGGAAATGATGAATAGCAGGCTATTAAATGATATTGCAACAAATAAAGCATAAATACAGGCCTTTGACAGGGAAGACCTTTTTGAAGCTGTATTTGGGAGCTAAAAAATGAACTGCTTGACACATAAAGATAATAAGAGGCTTCATCCAGATTCTCATCCTTTGTCCTGTTGCAACTGCACTGAAATATCCAGTTGAAATCTTGAAAGGTGTTGTAGGAAACTTTAAGTATAATTTTTCAGTGTTTTCAACTGTTTGTAATAGATTCCATTTTAAAAAATTCCCTGCTTTTCTCACACTGAGAATTATGAAACAAAATTAGCTTTTGGTTTTTTTCCAACTGGAAAATGGGACAGGAGCACAAAACTTCTGATTCTAATATCAGTTTTTGGGAATAAAGTTTTTATATTTTTATGCAGGTTGACTATTTAGACAAAACAGTCCAAAGTGAAAAAACGTAATTATTACATATAAATTTCTGTATTTATGCCTCATTTGATTGCAACAATTCACATTATTTACATCCTTGAGTCAAAGTCTTGGGGGAGAGGTCATCTCTAAATAGGGACCAGTGTATTTATGCTTCAGGGTAGAACTTGACACTGTAGATTCTTCAGATTATAGGGCTTTACATGTGTGCCCCATAGACTGCATGATACTCAAACAACCAACAGAATGTGAACTGGTAGCATAATGTTTGGTGACTATCAAATAATATTTCCAATGGTTAAATCCAACCAACATGTTTAGGATGTAAAATGCATTGGTCTGATATTTCTATCAAAGTGAAAATCAAAGACTTTCTTGAGAATTTCTCATTGTGATTTATATGCTGGGTCTCAAATCAGTGTCTTTTTTTTGTTTGGGTTTCTTTGTACTGAGAAACCTAATTACCTAATCCCAACATCTTTTTTTTTTTTTTCCCCAAAAAGTAACAATTATATTTATGACTGGCCTCTCATTTTTAAACAATCTTGTTTACATTTATTGTGGGAACTATCCATAATTCTGTAGAATCATGGAATCAAAGAATGGTTTGGTTTGGAAGGGACCTTAGAGATCATCTAGTTCCAACCTCCTGCTATGTGTAATGATGCCACCCACTAGATTAAGTTGATTAGGGCTCAATTCAGACTGGCCCCGAACACTTCCACTAACCATGCATTTCCTTCTTTCTTCTCACTTTGAGGAGAAGCTTTTGTTCAGCTGTTATGATTTCTGCCCTTCCTTGATTTCCTACATACTGTGATGAAGAGCTCTTGCCTTAACTGGCCTTAAAGATTTGGCTTAAAATTTATATATGATCATATTCTATTTTTTAGAGTTTTCTGAATGATTAAACCATAAAATCTTACAGCAAGTTCTTTTTCTGGCCAAAATATGCTTATTCATAAGCATTTAAAGAGGCTAATAAAAAAAGAGAAAACCTATGGGTTCTCTTGAAACAGTCCTAGAAGAATTCTTCCTTTTAAGTTATGAGCCTGTACGATATCATAGCACATTTTAATGCTGAAGTGCATCAGAGTGTAAATTTCTGGATATTGAACTTCCCATTAGAATCTGATATCTCTTCAGACAATATTCATGCTACAACACTATTATGTTGTCTATGGAATTGGATGCAGTAAAGAGGGAAAAATGTATCAAAACGCACTTGATTCTTCAGGTCAGAATCCTGAGTGTTTTTTGAGGAGGTCCAGCTCATATAGATAATATCACTGGATTCGTCTCCTCAGTGTTTAAATCACCCTTAATATTGAGGGTCATGAAAAAACATGTAGGTCTCTCAGATCATCAGATAAAATTGTGTCAGCCCACTCAACAGACATCTCTGCAAACTTTTACATGCTTCCTACTATGATGATGGTTACAAATATCACAGTAGTAATAGTAACCATGATACATGATCATTCATCATTTTCCTGCTTATCTTCATTCCTTGGTGTGCTTTTTTTCCTTTTTATTGGAGCGTAATATATTTTGATAATTGTACCTGTAAACCAACTTATAAATATGCATTCTTTTAAAAGTGCAGCTAATGACTTGGAGCAACAGTAAAGTCTAGAAACTCTAATCTATCTTCTTACATATTTTTTTTTTTAATTTAGCATTATAAGCACCAAAAAGCAGAAAATCTAGAACTATGCTTCAAAAACCAGTTTGAATTATTTTGTTCCAAATGAATATAGACATGCAAAAAGGCTTATCTGTGCAGGTGGCTCATGTACAGGAAGCAGAATTATACGCAGTTTGACAAAAGGTCACAAAGGAGTAAATGCAATTCTTTTTGAACTTGACAATAATTTATTAGAACTTTGCTTAATTTAAGTAACAAAATGGCACACTAAAGCTTCAGAATTCTCTTTTGTATATATTCATTTCACCATCTTCACTCAGTCTGAAAATAAACTGTCCATCGTGAAAAAGAAGGAAGTCAGCGTTGAAAGACAGTTAGTTAACCCTTTGGGCAAAATGTTGAGATGAAGTCATAGGAACTTACAATTCATTGTATTCTTTTTCTTTCTTTTTCTAAAACCCCTCTAAGAAAATCTACATGTTTAATTCTTGTTTCGCTCCAGACTGAAAGTGTTGTACTTTTATGTAGTAGCGCTTTGTAAGGAAAATCCAATGGGAAGAAATCAAAACACTGTTTACTAACCCACAGGAATTATTTATAATTGATCTGCAAAGTATTTTTTTTGTGCTGAAGTCACATCTGATTCCAATAAGTATTGGCGAGAAGAAGCTGGCTCTCTTAGAGAGAATTTCAGAAATGATTTTTTTGACTGTTTGCAGTGGCTGCATGCCAGCCAACACTGACTGCTCCCACAGTTGCTTATATTGGCTGGTTAACTCACACGCATACAGGCTGAGACTCGAGCTATATTGCATTTAAGTTTGGACACAGGACACAAAGCATGCATCTTCAAAGAACCTCCAATGTGAGGAACTGTAAAGTTACAGACACTTATTCCTATTCATGAAAAGGTTAACTCCTCAGAGGTAAATTTGATCATACAAGGTACTGTAAGCATTATAAACAAGAAAGACTATAGAGAACACAGGTTCTTGTACAGATTCAATTAGTCAGATGGAAAATTCAAGTTTAAAAATAATTTTTTGTTTGCCTATGCCAGGAAACTCTATGCCAATATATTTTGAAAAATTGGCTTACTAGTTCTCAGAAGAGAAGCCAATGGCACACACCATCTGCAGTGCTGGGCACAATGCCCATGGCACTCTGGTTCGTGACATAGCAGTTTGATGTCTGCCAGTTCATAATCGACTGTGACTTTAAGAGAACTTTGGAACCATGCACTTTTCCTGTACGTTTATTATTGTCATGCAGCACAGGTCATACCAGAGGAACCCTATGGGTCTGTGCTGATAACCTTTTCCTCTGACCAACTATTTTTGTTTTGTTTCCTATCTTTCACCTAACTCTAATTGATACAATCCCATGACAATGTAATTACTTCTAAGAATCTTCAATAGAGAACCATGTCAAAAGCTGCTTGGGTATTAAAAGGAATAGATTTTCAACTACAGAAATGGCCCATGTTCCTTTACACCTCAATCATTTATTGGCCTCATAGACTCTCTGGCTGGTTTCATACTTCTGGACTGTTACTTTTGACATATGACATTAAATTTATAAGTTTAATTCATCAGAATTAATGCTCCTCCCCTTTTCCTGTTTTGACATATTTCTACTTGTTGAAGATTTGTATATTTTTAAATTTGAAACACCTCCTTCTCTTTCCTTTAACAAATCAGCTCTCATGTTCTTTTAAATACTTTCTGGTGGATAATAGAATCTTCTTTGAAAATGAATTTGAGTATCAAATACAGTGTATTTAAATTTTTTTTAAAATGTAATCTGGAAGCATTTCAGACCTTCTGATGATTATTTCTCATTACTTTCGGGCAAATTTTCTATTTGCATACAGAAGTGATAGAAATGAAGTGAAATTATTTCTTTTGTGTTGTGCTTGGCTTTCTGAGTAGTCTATATATACTTCAACTTCTGTATATATATTTCAACTTCTGTATATATGTTACAACTATCCTTCTTATTGATACATGGGGAGGGATTGCCCTGATGAGGACTTCTTGGGTCATTCTGTGTTCAAGCCACAGGTTTTTTTGCCAGCCCTGCTTGAGAAGAAGTTCACCTCCCTAACATGTGAAGCCATGGCTTCATTGATCTTTGGTGCTTTCTCTGACAGTGAGTGTAGAGGGCAGATTGGCAGCAACCTCTGTGTGCAGTTTCTACTTCCAGAACATGATAAAAATATGATTATGCTCTTTGGAAATTTTTCCTTACTATCTGCTTGCAGTAGGAGAGCAGATACCATACAGGAGTGGATTTTTTCATTATGAGTTATTTACAACTTCGTTTTGCCACTTACAGAGTCCAAGTGTGTAACACTAGTGGCATAGAGCAAACTGGGGTCACAGCATGGGGCACATGTGGTTTTGAGGAATATATTGACTATAAGGAATGCAAGGGGACCTTGTAAGTATACAGAACCCAGTAACAACCTCTGGCACACTCTCTGGAGTTCTTTGCCATTCACTCAGAAAGACTGCAGTAGCTGGACAGAGTAGAAAGCCAGGAAATTAAAACCTGGGGTCACCTTTGGGCTTTCGGGAGCAATTGTTCAGCGCAGTGTATGCTCAAAACTCAGACAAATGACATTTAAGAGTGATTTTACTGAGCTCAGCAGCCATAATTGAGGATCATGTTAAAAACATTTAAAAAATCCAAACTTGTATCCCATTCATCGCAAAAATTATAATTTTGAAAAAGTCTCAACATGGCCCTGACAGTAGTTCTGAAAATCTGTCCGCTGAAGAATTTCTGGATATTGAATCTCAAGAGAAAGCCTGCTTTTCTATCTAGCATGAGTATCTAGCACATCTAGAAATCTGTATGAGCTGGAAGTTTTGAACTCTTGAAAAATCAGTGCCTTTAGCTTTTTAAAATGCAAATTTAAGAAAGGAAAGGTGTACCCTTCAAAAAACAGACATATGAGCAATGCATTTAATTTTTTTGAGACACTGCAGAAATGCAGAACCTGCCCTGAATCCATTCTGCAGATTGAGTTACCATTCATGCTAGCATCAGTGTGAAGTCTGAGATGTTTTACCCTCAGGAAATGGAAAAAAAATTCAGGTTAGGTTTTGCCTACAATCCTTTAAATTTCACAGAGGGACATGGCATGCTTTTTTCCCAGAAGGTACAGAAATCCCCTGGTAGTAGAAATGATTCACCTTATCGAAGCAAGAAGTGAGTGGCTCTGACTTTACAGGTAATGTAGAACTACGGAGCTGAGAAACTCCTTTGAGTGAGTGTTGGTACGTGAGGAAGCCTCCAAAAACCACCACAGCAAGCACAGTTCATCTGAACTCTTTCATTGAAACATTAGCTTCTCCCTTTCCTAGCACCACCCCTCCTCTTTGTTTTCCTCTGTAACACCCTGTTTTATTTTGTTAATCTGGGCTCTCCTTTTGTTTTGGTGCTTGAAGCCCTGGCAGAGCACACCTTTAATTTGCTCTTGCACTCTGCTGTGCTCAGTCAGTTGTCACACTGAGCTGTGGAAATCAGCAGCTTTCATGCCATGTGTCTGAAAAACAGACCAAAAGCCGTGAAACCACAACAGTGTGAGCACTTAAAAAAAAAATAATAGCATTAGAAACATCCACACAGGTTATTTTTCATCAGTGATTTCCTTAAAGCTTCCAAAATGTTCTTAATTTTCCTTTACCATTTCAGATGCTTATATTCTGCATGGGAAAAAAAAAAGCAAACTGCCAAAACCAACCAAGCTTTTACTCAAAGAAGGACTTTGTTGAAGCTTCTGCAGCAAAAAATACAAGTGCCCCATGCCCACCTTCTTCTTCAACCCTGCCCCGGGGCTGCTCCTCCAATTTGTGCTCACTAAGCTCCACTGTGACCTTGTCCACTTTCCTAAGCTGGCAGCGACAGAGTTGGTTTTGGCTAAATTATATTTAAACTGGCTCAGCCCCAGCTCAGCTCATTGCTTTAGCTCATTACATGGAAATGGACATCCATGGGTGGAGGGAGCCATACTGCTCATTCCTCTGTTTTCAATAGAGAAATCATCATAAAACCACAACCTCAGCATCAGATTTAATTGTGTCAAAGATTGTAATTTGAAGTGACATTGGTGTACTAGACTGCTAATCAACCTAAGGCACTAATCAGTTAATGTGGAGGAACCTACCTGAGTATAATCTATTAGTAACAGGCATTTTCTGTGTATCACCATGAGCCTGTAAAGCAGAAGGCATAGAAGTAAGATTCTTTCCACCTCACAAGCAGAGAAACCTTGACAGTATTAAAATCAGGAGAGATGCTGCTGTGATAGACCGTCAAAAGAGGCATACCGAAATGAAAATGATCTGCAGGTAACAAAAATTGCTCCCAAACATCCAGATGAATGTTTTAAAAATTAATTTTTGTATTTATTCATGCTAGACAGTTAAACCAAAATTGCAGTCTCTCTTAGATACTTTAATAATTTGCTATTCAAAGATTCTTGTAATAAGCCAGTTCAGAGAATGACCCAAACAGTTAATCAAAAAGATATAAATCAAGGTACATGATTAAGCTGTAGCAGTAAGATCCATTCTTCCTATTTACTCTGCAAATAATACTGGAGTACCCATGTTTTGCTATGCTGGTTGTGTGGCTGACTGAGTTTAGCATCAGTGTGAACAGAAGGGGGTGGTGTTACCTTAGCTTGTGCAAGACTCTGTACTTCCTAAGAATGCAACAAAAAATTACCCTTAACTTCATTAGATCCACTGAAAGGGTAAGATACCTAGGAAAAGAAACAAATGGGCATTGCTTACATTAAATGAGACTTCTAAAACTTTTTATTGCCATTCTACATGGCTTTCCACCTCTTCAACTCAGCATTGAGGGGCTAGTTGATTTACAAAAGACACTGAAGTTCATAGAGATATTTAGATTACAGTTCTGTAGCATTGCTACATAATGCTCAATTTCCATGCTATTTTATTCTTGAAAATCCATTCTATATATCGCCAGACAATATAGTCGTAAGAGATACCTAGTTTGAGATTCAGAAGACTCTCTCTGTGTGTACAGTTTGTTGGAGTCAGGTGGGAGATGAGAGAAGATGAGGCAATATCTCACAACTGTGGAAAGAGAATCACAGGTGGGTACCCTTTGGTCGTGGTAATGTCAAGTAACAGCTCTGCTCCAAGGAAAAACTGCAGGAAGATTGTGATGAGCTGTGCCATCAAGACCAGGAAACTTACTGGGAGCTGCTGTACAGGAGGTCCAAACTAAGAAGATTTCTAGCTTTTGTTTGCTTGTGTGTGTTTATATTTGTGCATGAGAGAGTGAAAAGCCTTCTTCTGATTCTTTGGCAAAGTAACAATTGGTCTTTGGGATGGGTTATGCAGTCAAAATGCCACACTTTAACTCATTGACATAACAGAGCTTACATAAACAAAATTTATTACATAAATGTACTCACAACTAGGTCTTAATAAAAGGGACAAGTGTATGGGATAAACACATTCTGGCACAAAAAATTACTTAAGTATCTCTGTCAGTTGAGAAGAATACATTTAAGAAAGATATGCCAAACAAAAAAATCCACTGTTATTTTAGCAGCTTTTTTAGAAACTAGCTAGAATTGTTAATCTAAAGATTACTTTGGGAGCATATTTTAAAAATATGCTTTACACCTAAGTATCTTGAAGCAGTGTATGAAAAGATTTTCTTCCAAAAACTTTCTCTGGGGAAGGAAAAGAACTTTTTATAGCCATCATTTCTTAGAGAGCTTTACTTATACTTTTCTCCTGCACTGCTGATAATTTTGATTCACAAAAATGTCAAGCTTTTAAAAGGTTGTATTCCTTTCCCAAGGTGAAGCTAAGTGTTCCTAACATCATGCAAAGTAGTCTGAGGAGAAGAGAGAGTTTTGAAAACATGCATTTATGATTCTTTGAAGCTGTGATAACCACTTGGAGCCTTGGAAGTGTATGGTCGATGACCTTTTCTTGTGAGCACTCATAATTGCAGAGATATTAATTAATTAAATTTTACTAAAATGTTTTGAAGATGTAAGATTTCAGATACTGTAAGTATGACATAAAATCTAATGAACTGTCTACTTATCTCCAGAAGAGTCTGCTTGGGGGAATATTTATGCACAGTAAAATATTGCGAACTGTAGAAGCCAGAGAAGCAGCATGAAAGCTTGGTGTAAGAAGGAAAAGACACAATCAGTAACATATTTATGTAGAGTCATACTCTTCTATGTAAACATGGCTTTCAGTAAGACCAGTACAATGCATATATTGAGGTTTTTTTCCACTAGAGTCTAAGAAGTGCTACATGTTGCCTGGAGGAGAGTCCATATTCTCAGAAAAAAAGTGTTCTTAAAATACTTGGTTTGCAAGCCCATCTGGTCTCATGTTGTTCATCATAAAAATATTAGGTTTGCTTAATGTTGCAGGTTAACATGGCAAAATGTTACTGAAGTACAGTGTTGGATGAGATAATTACTTCAATTTTTCTTATTCCCAATTTAACAGTGAAATTAAGCATGTGCTTAATTTTAAGCACATGTGTAAATCTTATTGAAATCGGTAGGATTTAGGCACGTATTTAAGTGCTTTTCTGAACTGGGGCCAGTAAAGAAATATGACTAATCTCATTAATAAAGGAAACAGGAGTTAGTCCAAGTTACTTAATCACAAACAGTCTGTTTATGGGGAAAGAACTGTACTCTTTACAACTTCATTGTTTCACACTTCAAAAAATAAATACAAGCCAGAAAGGGAAATTCAACCTTCTATAATATGATGATGGTATAATTTGTGCAGTAACACCTTCACAATTGTTCTTTTGCTTGTTTGTGCTACTGACATTTCCCACCCCCCAGCAAGTCTATGCTCAGGTTGGCAATCCATTTCAAAGTTAATCCTCACAGCTCCACAGCAATGATTGAAGCAACATGAGGTGAATGCTAGCTGAGGTTTTAGACCTCAGGGTTGGGTGTTTTTTTCCTCCTTGCATAATGTCTAAAGAAGAATTAAAACAATTTTCTTAGATTTGCTATTCAAAACTGTCCAACTACTCAGTTTGTGGTTTTTTCCCTGTGGATTGCAAAAGGTATACATAATCTTGGTACATCCTACCTAATCTGCAGGTGAATAGATGTGATTTGGCCATATAAATCAGGTAATGTGTTTTTTGTTGAATGTGAGTAAAATTCTCAAAAAGTGAACATTACATAGAAACCCATAAAAACAATTATTTCAGACTCTGAATCAGAAGTTTAATTCGATGGAAATTATCAGCTATTAATGTTGAAAGACTACAGAAAAAAATACAGGGGAAATATTGTCAACTAATGTATAGCTGGCGGGTTTTGCGCTTTTTTTTCTTCTTTGTTTTATTAAGGAAAAACCTGGTCTATATAAAATAAAAGTAAACAGAAGTTCAAATATTTTAACATTTTACACACAAACACACACAAGCACCAATATTAAGATTCATTTTATGGGTGCAAAAATTCACTCCAATAAGATAAAGAAGTGGGAGAAGGCATAAAACAGCAAGGACATTGCCACAATTCAAAACAAGACAAGAAAAGGAAAATTTTGTCTACAAGAAAATAAGAATTTTAATGGAAAGACAGAAGCCACATATACAACAGATATAAAACCAAGTTTCCTTTTAATCTCTTTTTTTTGATCCAGTCTATAAATTTTGTCTGTTCTAAAGTTTACCAAATAGGTCTACAGGAGCTGAAACTCAAAGCAATTCTGTGCTAGTTTCCAAGTGGTGTTCCTTGGTCTTACATTGCAAGCCTAGTTAAGAACTGAAGACTGTTTGGTTTGATTACTCATTTTTAGCATGACCCTCCACAGTTGTCTATATACTGTAGGTAAAAGAGAGATAATTAATACAATAAGCTACCACAGAGATACTTTTTCCATCTATGGGGTTAATTAAAAATCTAATTTGTTCTGGGATGCTAGCTGCCCATTTTATTTTTTGATCTTCCTGGGGTTGCTGTTATATGATGGGATGCTGGGATGTAATTGAACATACTTTCTGCAGCTTTTATGTTTACTAGCCCTTCTAAGAGGAGTTGTAGAGAATGAAACATGAGGTTATTAAGCAGGCTAGCACAGTCTTTGGTAAACACCTGTTTCTGTGCTGTGGCTCACATTTGTGATTTTGCCTGAATTAATTGCAGTGCTGCTCATGGCACAAAAATTAACTGGCTGCTAGCATTTCTGTGGCAAGCATCCAGTTTCAGAAACCTATAAATTAGGTGTAAAATTTTCTCCGGACTAAAATGCTCAGATTTAGTTATTCAAAACTTTGCCCTGCTTAAAAAAAATGGCCCAAAGCTTTGAGTTCCAGCTGATATTCAATAAGTTAAATTTGCTGTGTATTTCAACTGGGAAATAATTTACACTTTTTGTGCACTCTATATATCTTTCCATAGCTCTCCACATAATTAAGTGGAGACAGGATAACCTGAAAATCCATATGCAGAAATTAAATATGTGAGGAGCAACAGAGGAACAACTATACTGGGCAGGAAGCACTCTGAAACTGGTGATGACTAATCAGAATAAATTTTAAAATTTGGTTAATTTCTCTGACCATCTTAAAATTTAACACTGGGAATATTGCCATCAGTGCAACTGTACCACAGAAAAGAAAAGGGCTAACAAAAAAGGCTTCAACAAATACCTCTTGTCAGTTCTTAGGTGTCTGCCTATCCTATGATATGTTCTTTAGAGAACGGAAGTTTGCTAGACAAGGAGATGAGCAGAATTTCTTAACCGCAGGTTTGGTGACAATGTGTACAAAGATTTCCTGGGTCCAAATATCTCAGTAGAGTGTGCCAGTGTGTAGGGCACTGCAGTGCTCATTCTGGCAGAACACAGAATAAATGATTAGGAAGTCTGGTGCGGTAACAGCACAAGCCTCTGCTCTAGATAGTTTTTCAGCATAAATTGCAAAGCCTGTGAAGCTTTTCTTATATAAAGATTACTGGGTTAAACAAGTGCTTTAACTCCCTGATAGTGAGCCATTTATGTTTCAGAGCCTTCCGATGGATATCAATTTTGAGTTACAGATAGACTTAATGATCACAACAGTTTGTTTACCTGGGAAATCTTTCAACCCCCTGTTTTCACTCATATCCAGATAGTAACCAAATAGTGACTGTCAACAGACAGTGAATTCATAACCTTCTACAGTGAGAGCAACAACCAAAAGAAGTGTTGTCTGGCGGCCATTCATATCGTAAGTGAAAGTATATAATGAGTTGAGAAAACAAGGGCAGATTGATTCAGCACACTCCACTGTAAATTCATCTAATTGCCACAAAAGACTAAGTGCACCACGGGCATAGTGAGGATCCAGTTCTCAAACCAGTGAATCACAGTAGGGGGTACCTCACAGTAGGGGATAATGTGGAACTTGTGAGATTGCTTCCAGCAATTAAATGGAGGTAAAAGAAAAAGAAATTAAAATCTGACATTCCTGAAACTTCTGAACAATTTGTCTATCAATAGAAAAATTTTATTAAGTTCCATCAACTTTCTGATCAGAATTTAAAGAAAGAGGAGAAAGAAAGAGTTACAATGTAATATAAAAATAGCAGGAATGTAATAGTTTCAATTAGTGAAACTGATTCTTGAGATGTGGATTAATTTAAATACTCCTACAGAAGTTCAGGAAGACGTTGCTTAAAACAATGTGCTGTATTCTCAACTGGTGATGCAGGAGTCTGTGATAATCACTTAGCCTCCCCTTTTCTCTTGGTATAAATGGCAACAGATATTAAATGGGAACTCATGGCTTCTGTTTTTAAACTATGTTTACATCTCTGAGTGATTTCAGTTTTTGCAGCCTTTATAGTCCAGATGGATGGTAGATCATTGGGATTGGCCTTGATGAAAGCAATAAAAGAGTGCTTCTTCAGCAAAAGCTAACATGGGCTCTTGTTTCCTCTCAGTCTTCCTAACTTGGCACACGGGCCCCTCCGAGCCAAAAGCAGTGGTGCTGCCATGCAGTCCTCAGATTTGAAAATTACGTTACTAGCTCGGTTTTGTTCTCTCTTTAAACAAATACTGTGTGAACAGCTGAAACTTTGGAAGGCCAGTTCCCCACGGCTCTCTCCTGTGATTGATGGTCTGGTTTCTAATCTAAGTTTCTGACCTCAAGCTGCAGGCTCTGTCTCAGTAGGGACTAATTTGTGTCTTTTTCTTCTAACTAGCTATCCATTTTTATGTAAGCAGTATCACTGCTTTTGTCATAATTAATTGCATTTGAAAAATATATTCCAATATTAATAATTTCACCTATGCATCATCATTGCACTCGTGTGCTACTACTGTCACTTTTTAACACAATTGTTCTGTCAACTGAATAGCCCTTTTCCAAAAGTCCTAAAGACAAGTTGTGAATTTAAGTCACAAATGGCAAAGGAAAGAAGGGATTAGTGATGTGAGATAAAACAAGAGAAGCAGGAGCAGATTAATGCCTCCTGTTTGTTCTTTTAAATGCTTTTTCTGTTACTGTTCTTTAGTATTTGAGCAAAGGAGGAAAGTTGTTGCAGTTTGCGGGTTCCTGCGATGGCATGGCAAGCCACAGGCTTCCCGGAGAGCACTGCGGGGTGTACTAGGGAGAACAGCTTTCCCATTTCCCATAGCCCTTCCTGGGCACCCGCTCGGTCCCGGCTAGACTGCAGGCACCACAACACGGTGATGATAAAGGAGGGGAGAAGGCTCCCTGCATGAGGACCTCAGGTCTTTATTCCATGGTGACTCCCAGAAGCCTAGAGCCAGCGCATGTGCTGGCTCCCAAAGGCAGAGGGCCAGCACACGGCATGGTGCCACAAGGCAGAGAGAGGGGAGCTGGGGGCAGGCTAATCCCCAGAGACAGAGAGAGGCTGCCCTAAAGCAGAGAGAGCAGCTGCCCCAAAGCAGAAAGCTTGAGCACAGGGCCTGGAGCCCCTTATCTTGGGGAAGAGGTGGGCAGAGAGAGCACATGGACGAAGGGTCTCAGAGCATAGGGGCGGTACAAGGGCGCAGTTGGGGTAACAATGGGAGAAACCCGAGGGAGTGGTTAGGACTAGGGGCGGGGAAAGGGGGGAGCCACGTGGAGAGGGCAGGCAGGGCTGGGAGTACAGCACCACAGAAAATGGCAAAAGACTATGCAACAGAATTTTGCATGTAGTGGTTGCAGTCCTCTGTTCACCAGAAAAACCCAAAGCACATGAAACCATATATCCGCTTTTGCCAGACAGCAAAGAGTGAAAATTCTCAGACTTCACGCTGATTCTTCTCACACTTATGTGATGATTGCTTTCTGACGAGACAGAGTCTTCCAAAGGCATGTCAGAGCCCTCTACCAATGTGGGTAGATTAGATATTGAGAGTATTTGTTTTGTCAGGATCTTGACCAGATTTTTGGTTATATTCCTAGGCTCTGGAAAATCTTACAGCCCACTAGCTCAGCACCCAGGCAAACAAGTAGGCACTGGCTCATATTATTAGTTCGTAAATTCCAAACATTCACATATACAGTGTTGTATGTCAGACTGTTGTCTTTTTGGGACATGCCTGTATTTTTTTAAGCCTGAAGGGGAATAACACACAATACTATGTCACATTTCTTCCATCTAATCTAATGCAGAGCTAGAACTAGTCCCCCTGTTCCTCTTAATGCAAAGGAAGTATCTAGCTTCCTCACATTTCCCACCAAAGAAGTGAGACAACTGTGTGGGATTTGGCCTTAGAGGTTCACCCAACTGTTAATGAACACATCTAAATTCTTAAACTTCCAAGGTAAGAGAGTTTTCCCTCCACACAGTAAGGGATTAAGTCCTCCCACTCCCACGAGCTAGACACCGCATGCATCAGATCTACAGAAATTCCAGGAAATGGAATGGATTTCTTTCAAATCTATTTTCATACTCTGAAAAACCCCAAACAGCAATTTTACATTATATTTGGGATCAATTTCCCAAGATAATGATGTCTTTTTACCACATTTTCTTCTCTATTTGACACATGAAGACTTTTTTTTTTCCAGGAATGTGTTCTGAAATGTTTACATTTCAAAGTCAATATTATTAACAGAAATTTCCTTAGATCTAGAATTATTATTTTCTAATTTTCATGAGTGCATGCACCTGTGCATTACGTGATTCTGTAACCTGAGAAATTTCATCTCATTATTTTAATCTTAGGTGGCAGATATAAAAAGCAACAAGTACCACAGATCCTAACACTTCCAGAATAGTAGAAGTACAGGTATCAAGTATCACACCTGTAATGAGTATGAAAAAATGGCAAGAAGTTTGGCATGAGCTATACATGAGCTTTCACAAGTGAAATGTACATGCAGATTCATAGAAATACTTTTTTATTTAACCAATGGAAGTGAGAGGCAATATTATTACTGAAGGTTTTTTTCACGACCTATTTTGAAAGCTGTTGCACTTCTTAGTGAACAAGAGTTGAGATCTATTCTCCTTGCACTGCATTCTGACTGTTGACTATAACTGGGAATGTGATAGAATGTATTTTCCATCAATGTGCTTATAAGAAGAGTGCCCTTGACAAAGTCAGAAATGACACCGTAAGTAGCAGCTGTGCTTTTGCTCTCTAGCTTTGGCCTGCATTTCTGACTGAATCTCAGGAAAATCAGTCATGCAATATTACAGCAAAGCTGTTACCTTCCATGGTGTGTAGGACTTTTAGGGACATAATGACCATATGGACAGTCTTTGACCAAACACTGTACAGCAATGGAAGTGAAGCAATGTTTGTTCTGATCTGGGAAGTATCCATTGACAGACTGCAGACAGTTCAGATAGTAACTCAGAAATTATCAACACAAATGAAAGGAAATCATAGAAGGAGGAAGAAGCTAATATTTCATCTTCAGAAAGTGATAAACATTCCCACGTGAAAAAGACATTTATTCAGCTAATGAATAATTAGGATATTCAAAACAATGATGTTTTCTTAGGCAGTTAAGATCACTATCAGCAGTTGTGTTAAGCTGACTTCCCATTTAGATCACCATCATGAGGAGAGGTCCAATAAATTATTTTCTGCCAACCCATGTAACACATCTGTTGGAAATATGAGAGGGGACAAAACACATAATGGTAAGAGTATTTACATTGTGAAGTCTAGCTTTTTTAGCTATTGGAACTTATTTAATTAAAACACGTATTGAACAAAACAAGTCACAGTGTGACTGTCACTGAGAAAGTGTGCAAGCTGGCATGCTCTGAATACCATTATTCATTTTCTTCAAAAAATATCTGACACAGGCATCTACTTTAGACAGAAAACATACAACCGCATTTTTAGTTTTCCAAGATAAATATATATTTATGTTTCTATTTGTATAGAACAAATATATTTATATGTTTTGATTTATGTGAAAATGAATTTATTTATTCATATTTATTATTTAAAATGTGCCTGGATATAGAAGGAACATTCAAAATGGCATAATTGTACAGCATTTGTGGTATAAGGAAAGACCATAGCTAATAATGAAAATATAATTTTTCAGGGAGTTTAAATGCCTTGGGTTTGACTCTAAGCAATTTAAACATATGAATATCATACTACGGTGAAATCCAGTCACTTGTGGATCTGGTGGTTTGTCCAGCTTCAACCACAAATCAGGAATGGACATGTCTCCTAGAAAGAGGGACGTGTTCAACCATTTCTAAGAACCTTGTACTGTCTTTAGCCAGTGGTGGTGAGAACAGTGGGAAGTGAAGAGGAGGGCAAAGGAGATCTGCATCCACACTGGAAACTTAGAAAGTGAAGCAAATCACAGTGAGAAGCAAAAAAGGCTAGAGGTAAATGTGAAGCATTTGCTTGAAGCTCTGAAATGTGGCCGAATGTCTGGTAGCAGCAATGCCATCAAAGGCAGGGAGGCATATGTTGAGTTATTTCACTAAACCAGGGAAGGAAAATTCTGCTGAAGAATATACCTCAAGAAATACTTTTTTGTCTTAATTTTTTTCAATCAGAAGAATCTTATAATTTTCCTGAACAGAGTATACGTATGTTAGGAAAAAGAATCCCATGTTAACAAGTCTGGGTTATTGTTTTTCATCACTACAGCCCCTCAGAGTAAGACTAATAGATATTTAAAGAAGAGTTTAGTGTTTATTTTTTTTGTTGTCTTTAGGTTAGTCTGAATGTGTCAGAAGTTTGAGCTACTTTTCATTCAACTTTTTTAATTTTAGTAACCAGGATGTGCACCTTAAAGTGATATTATCCTTTTATTTAGACAAGTCCAGCAGTTAAGAGGTTAATCTGTTAAAACTGTTAATACTGCCCATATACATGATAACTTGTGTAAATGAATAGTGTTGCAATGCCATTTTGTGAAATCCAAATAATGAGTAAGGTCATCTGGATAATCCTTGAGAATAACAGCTTTAAAGAGAGAGGTTAGTTTGTAATAAAATGCCCATTACCAGCTTCCACCCATTGGGTAACCTGACCTCCAGCTCACTGGTCTGCCATGCTGAGATGTCTCAGAGGTAGTGTTTCTGGAAATGACACATCAGAGCCAGTGAATCTGCCTAGCCAGTGCTGAAATACCCTTTCTGGATCTGGGCTCCTGAAGCTGCCACACCCAGGTGCAGCAATCCTCAGGGCTGTAGCTCAGCCCTAGTTTCAGGAGGCAGCTGATGGCCGGGATGGGAGAAGATCCTACACCTGTAGGTTAACAGAGATACAGGAAAATTCCCATGTCCCAAAGGATTCTTTTGCTTAAAACAATAATTTTTATCTTTTGCCATGACATGACAATTGGTAACTTTGTGTCTGCCTGAAGTTTGTGCATATTCTTTGAACATGGTCTCTGCTGGAAGGAGGATATTAATTCTTATCAAGCATTTCTCTGGCACTTAGTTCTTTCATGTGTTTTCAGTTCAGTGTTTCATGGTTCCTGGCCACCAAATTTTCATTGGTATCATTCGTAGTCCTGTATTCGAAAAAATGAAGCTTCTGTGATCATGGTGTGTGCCTATGTTACTGTCCTCATTTTTCAAGCTTGAGCAACTTTGACAGTTGAATAAGGATTTTAAAAATAAGAAAGTTCATGCAAGTCTCCCTATCCAAGACAGTAGGCAGAGGAGTACCAACACAAACTATCCAAGGCCTTCTTATCAACTCCTGTCTGTGGACATAAGAGAATACCCCAGAGGACAACCCTTAATCAGAACCTTTCATCAAACACAAAAGACAAATCTAAGAAAATGGAGCATTGCTAGCCCTGGTTCATGGAACTATTTGTTTAACATAGATGATGGTGATAAAACTCATAAAGTTTACTATGAAAAACTTCCTATTTTTTTCTGTGCCCATATGATGGACTGTGCACATCCAGGATTCACAAGGATGAATGGATCACATCATTCACCCAGTTTAATTTACCACAATGTTTTGGGCTCACAAAAGTTATTTAAACTTCTTGACAGAGAGAAGCGTCAGCTGCAGTTTTAGATTTCAAGTAAATACTTGGCTTGGTTTTGAATGTATGTTTAAATTTTCTATCACGAATTAAAATTTTGAAAGTGTAATTCAAGTGGATGGGTTAACCCCTAGTCTCTCCTACAGCTCTGGGGTTGTCACTGTAGGAAACCAACTGCTGAATTATATGTGAGAGCCCTGCAACACAGAAAGAGCTTACTGGGATTTTTCAAAAGGATGATGTCCATGACATTCTTTTGAAAGTATTTTAAGACAAAAATTGTGATAGAGTCTAAGAGATGTAAACAGCCTCTAAAAGTAATTGGATTATATCTCATGTCCTAAGAAAATCCACTATGATGGGGACTAAAACTACTGTTAGGCTATACTAACAAAATAGAAAAATGGTAGTAAGATGTTAAGTATCTTCATCCATTATTAAAAGATTTTTCCCAGAAGCATGCTTATGTTTCAGAGTGGTGTGTATTCAAGGGAATAAATGCTGTCTAATAAAGTCCAATGTACTAATATGTAATTTAAAGTTCACTGTTTTACTTGCTCAATTCACCTTTTCCTTCTTGTCACAGTTTTTGGTGCCAAGAGATGGTGTAATCACTTATTTTTCACTTTTTCAAATACAAGAAAAGAAAATATGTTCAGGTCCAGTAAGTGTTTCCTGAACTGGTAAAGGAGCAAAAAATTACAGGACTGAAAACCACACTGAAAACGTAATATCATTTTGAAATACAGTGTGTGAATTTGGAAAGAAAAGTGTTTGGAAGATAAAATATTTTTCAGAAATGGGCACTTTAAGTTATTAAGAAAAAGCAAAACTGGAATTAAATCAGGACATTACAAAACTATATTATGTCACATGTTTACATCTACCTATGCATTTTTTACAATCTATCTAAATACAACAGTATCTGTAACCCAAAAATTAGTTCTATTTCAACCCAGGCACTGCCACACACAGACATCCAGTAAGTCTGTGTACATTAGTGCTGATATCTACAAACCTATGCCATTTGAAATAAATTGCACCTTAAATTTGAAGGCAATTTTAGGTAGTTTGGTGTGCTGTACGGATCCCATTTTTTGATATTTAGCAAGCCTGAGATCTTTCTAACTTATGAAGTCTGCATGTCTACGAACTAGTATGGGTGTTTGTGTTTATTACCTTTTCTCATGCATGCCTTGAAATAACTAAATTACAGGTATTTTACATGTGTTTTGTGGTACAAGACAGATACCATCTGTTAGTATAATTTATCCTGAAATACCCTGTTTTACAAAATTACAGAAAAGCACAGCAATTTGGTCTTCTTTTTCTTTCCTTTTTTTTTTAATTTCTAAGACTATGGCAAAATCTTCAAAGCCCAGAAGATGCCTTCTAGCTAGGAATTTAGCCATGTAATAAACAATTTTCATCAAAGTACTAGGTTTGTGGAAATAAGAGTACAATTGTGGAATCCAAATTTTGATAATGTTCTGTACTTATTAGCTATTTTGTCTTTTGTATTTTGACCTAATTCAGCCAGCAAACACATCAACCCTTATGTAAGATTAGATACACATACATACACATACTCCAGCCCAGATCAGATTAGCTGCAATCAAGGTAATTATGTTGAAGAAAATTGTTCATCTGTGCTTTGCAGCTGCCATTTGGATCTAGTGTTTGATCCCAAGTGACTGAGTTGTACATATGTTGCTTCTTAATCCTGGATAACTTAGATTTTATTTTAATACATAATCACCTCTTTAAAACTCAAGACTGAGGTTACAAAATATTTAGTTTTGCAGATAAATTAACTCTTATTTTCTTTTAATGTTTTTCCTTGGTATAATCCAAAATTCTTTTATGGATACTACCTGGAATTGAGCTTCCTGAAAACTGAAGCAGTCATCTAGACTGCCTGCTCTCCTCCACCTCTGCCGGTTATCAGAAGCTACTTCCTTAGTCAATTTTCATGTTCCTCCAGTAGCTAAAATTAGACCATGAACATACCCAGAGTAGCCAACTGCATACACACAGTAGCCAAGCAGGTGACCTTCCTGTCTTTTTCTTCTACTCTTGTACAATCTAGACATAAGAAGGCAGTATGAATTCTCATAAGCTCCAGTAGTTGAGTTTAAAGACAGAGAAGTTATAAACCTGCAACAGCCCTTCCCACCAAAAAAGCAATACCTCCAGAAAATTTTGGTTCAGAATCATTGGTAGAGCTGTCACTCAGTTTTGCAAATATTTAAGAGTTCAGGTTTATGGTTGTGGTTCTACCACAGTTCATAATCATAAATTTTGATTATGGTGACATCTGGGTTCTGGCAACTCCTACACTTTATCATATTGAAGCAAGGTTTCTATCAATTCAGAAAAGCAACACTCTGGAAGACAAGAAAGAGAAATGCTAATTTTGCTAGGATTTCATCTCCTAATGTCTTCTTCTAAAATAATAATAGTAGTAATAATAATAATTATTATATTTTTATATAATAATAATAATTATTACTATTATATAATTATTATTATTACTACTACTACTATTATTAGTACTAGTAGTATTCCAGCTTGACTTCAGAAATATTTACTCTTTCATATTCTGTAATATAGTTTCCTATTTTCATAAGATAAAAAATTGCATTTTGTTAGTGGACAGAGGACTTTTTCTATTGTATTGAAAAGATGAAACCCTTCACCAGCTATCTCACGAGGAAAGGAAGTTTCTAAATAAAATGGCCTGGTAGTTGTGAGCTATTTTCCATTATGAAAAGTAAAACAAAGGATAGGAAATAGAACTAGCATTTGGTATATAGAACACACATTGACACTGAACTCAGTTATCATGTTTCTAGGTACAACAGATAAAACTGGATCAATAAACAGATTTTTTTCTAAACTTTTGAGTTTCATCATTTGGTTTTGAGGTTCACCATTATTTGTAAAAAGCTGAAAAAAAAGTTTATGCTGTTGTTTATGGTAGTTCCTAAGAAGGAAGAAAATATTACCTTGAAAATATCTGAATTTGAACTCCAGATTCTATGTAAGAAAGAACCCAATTTACCCAAACCTTTTCATGTAAGTATTGTAAGGATCTTCGCAAAGGGAAGGGAGAACAAAAAGGTTAGGAAACACTAAATGAGAAGCTGATCGTTAAGCCTATTTTCTACAAGCTTCTGTCCTTGTGTAAATCAAAAGGGCTGTAACTGCTGGAGTAATCTCTAACAAATATAGGAGGGATTTGCCTAGCTCTGCTTTTCCTTTGAAAATACTGTAGTTTCTGTTTTTCCCTTCAGGAAATGACCTATGAATAAATTCACAGAACCATATGCCATAGTACAGAATTTTCTCTTCTAGGTCTGCTTTATGAGTAATTATAACCATATCTAGGAAGTCTCCATCCCAGAATTCTTGCTCTATTGCCCCAGTACTGGAATTTCTTGCCTNGAGTGTGTCTGTGTAGCCTGTATAGATATACATGTATAAGTAACAATAGTTTCTACAGTTGACTACTCATTTACTACCCAACTACCACATTACATATATATCTTTTTATCTCTTTTCTTGAAGTGGTTTGGTGTGGGAGGAAAGATGGACTACAGTTTTACACTATTAATCCATTCACAGTAGAGTTGTTTATACAGCATTTTCCTGTGCTTGGGTTCTCTGCTTTTAAATGAAGTTATTCAGAGTAGGCTGCACAATCTCTGCGTTTTTACTGGGGCTTTTTTGTACTTTTTATTGACTTGTTAGACAGTAGGCATTGATCTCGTTAATGGAAGTAGGTTGTTCTTGATCACCCTGTAAAGATTGTTGCTCGTGTATTGAAAATAGATTTTTTATCATTGTACTAGACTCAATACCAGTGATGGTGACATGTTTGACATGAATTTACACAAAACTATTCTTGGGCATGGATACTAACTAGCACAGTGCTCAACATAGATTGTTTCCTAAGACTTTTGGGAAGCCTTTGGAGCAGACATTCAAGTAGTATAACAGTTTCTCATTTAAAGACAGTACAAGTTTTTCCACAATATACGGAATGACTGAGATCTGTGTGGAGGTACCAATGGTTTATTATGCAACCTTGGGTAAGTCCCAATATCCTCCATCTGTTTTCCTATCTGTCTTCTTTAAATTATTATTAGAACTAGCCAGGAAATGTAACAGTTCCCAAGAAAATTTTGTAACATTTTAGAAAGTCTCAGTTTGGGAAGAATAAATTAAATTCAGAATTTCTTTAATTGCTATAAATTTCTGAACAAAATTCTTCTGTGGCTTTTTCTACATGACACAATGAGAGAACCATACACAAGAATTTCATGGTAAGTGCTAATTTTCTATCAAGAAATACTCAAGTTTTTGTACAATCAATGTGATAGCTTGTGAATTTAAATATACAATTTATTGACATGAAATAATGAATAGATTAATGTATTAAAATGTTTCAGCAGTTCTAGAAGTTACTTACTATATAAATAGACAAAGGCAAGGTCTGTGTGATATTAAATGAATCTTACAAAAGACTTAGAATTAAATAAGAATAATAAAAATGGTGAACATTTGAATGGTATATGAGGCTTCTGTAGAGGATAGAAAAGTCTGCGCCTAAATCCTCTTCCCATCATCCCAATGAATTAAGTATGTGGCAGCAGGAAATTCAAAACCTTTCTCAGATGGGAAATGTTTAGAAAATAAAGAGCCATCCTTGCAACTACAAATTATATGCATTTTTCAAGTTTCCTTCAGGATTTGATAACTCTTACTGTAGCTGTCCCTGTAAATATGACAATAAATTTTTAAATCTCCAGAGAACTGGCAAATACAGGCAGATGCACTTAACTGCTGGTGAGCAACAAAAGTCAGCCTGCAGGAAACTGTGGCACTAATGTAGCTCTTGATTAATCTCTAATTACACTTTTGTCATCTTAGCAGGGATACAAAACTGTAGCAGTTCCTAAATAGGCAGGCAGCATTTTGGCACCTAGCAACCAGCAGTTCTTTCATATTAGCTGCAGTGGACTCTGTGCTGTTACATGGAAGGTTGTTATGGATCACTGCTCTATTATTTATAGAGCAGCATTTACAGAGGCCTTCACAACAGTATATAAATTAGCAGCTTAACAGGCCATTGCTAACTAAAAACATGGCATGAGCTGAAGCATCAAGTATGAAATTAAAATGTGACTTGGAGATAATAATGTTTGTAACACACATAGAAAGGAATGTTGATTTATTTTCCTGTTAACCATTTCACAGGCAGATAACAGTACGGTCGTTAAGAATTTTTGTGTGGATGTGTGTGTGCCTGTCTCCCTCATTTCTTGCATGCACATAATGTGTACGTATGTGAATATATAGACATACATATTTATGCCTAGTAAATATTTTATTATATTTTCTCACATAGGTCTTTTTAAAGATTAGTGTAAAAGCTTGCCTATTTTTTAGCAGTAGGCTAATACAGCACAGAGGTAGATGAACAAGGAGAACAGTGCTAAAAGGGATCTATCCACTAATTGGACCAGAGGCTACAACAACACTACAAGTGTCTTCACGAAAGGGCCTTGTTAGCTATCAATCAGGCAAATAACACTAACTTCCTTCCATCTTCTGTTCTTTGGTAACCTGTCAGTGAGAAGACCAACTCCAGTGAGAAACCTCACACCTCTATTTTAGTGTCATTCAGAGTGAATAAGATTCAAAAGTCATCAAACCCTGTAAATGACTGCTGGCTAGATGCAGCTTATTAATCAGCTAAAGAAAGATATGAATTTATGTTTATATACTAAGGATTCTGGAATAAGAGAATAGAATTATTAACCATCGGAAAACATAAGCAGAGGAACTCTAAGAACATACAGCTTTTGTTTGCAGTCCTGCCTCAAATAAATCAAAGCTTGGCAATGAAAGATAGTTGTGATCTAAATCATGGTTGTTTCTGATGCTTCTGCTGGACTGGATCCCATTTTGCTTTCCACTTCTCAAACGTATCATGAGAGAAAGAGTAGGACTACTGTAGAGTAGGAGAGAGCTTGCAGTCTGGGCAGCCGCAGCAGATGATGGAAGGGAAGGAACCCAGCTGCATTCACTCCCTGTGTTCACGCAGATAGCTGGTGACAGAGTCAGAAAAGGGAGGCTGCGCTGGGCACTTCCATCCACAGAAATCAATAGCAAAATTGCTCTTATCTTCAGTAGAGGAGGAAATTGTCTTCAGTTTTGCATCAAAGAACCCATTGCTAGATGTGGTTTACCAAGTCACCTTCCTTGACTATGCTCTTAGTTACTGGATCTTTCCAGAGATTTTTTTAAAGGGCTTAGAAGTTAAATGTCATATACCTTGCTTTATTTAGGTGTTTTACTTTCAGTTGCTAGCCCACGTTGTTTTCCTCTGAAGCTTATACATGATATGCTCTTTCCACATAGAGATTATCCAGCAATGTGTTTTGTGATTATAACCCAAAAGTCCAGTGAAGCATCACATAGTATTCGCATGGTAAAATAAAATTAATTACTGAAAATTGGACCTCAAAACTGTTCAGAGTGCCTCAAACTACTGTACCACAGAGCTTCCCCAGCTGACTGGCCTGTCTGTAATCATCACCACAGAACTGAAAATCATGGGCTTTTTCCCAGCAGGTAACTCTATGCCTCTAAAAAATGTTTTCTGCTTTAAGTTAAAACAAAAACCAAACTAATAAAACCAAACAAAACAACCCAAAAGAGACCAGATCATTTGCCTTTTCCTGACCAACTTTGTGAAAGGTGCTGCTAGTGCTGGGTCCTCCACCAGAGACATTAAAGCTGTAGCTCTGTGCCATGTGTGAGATGACGGAACCTTATATGGGACTTTACACAGAATACAAGTCACAGTATATACGTAGTATATGTTTGGGCTTTTTAAAAGCAGTAGAAAAAGTTAGAAATGCAAGTAGGTCACTTCTGAGAGATATTTTCATTGCTTTCTCCTAGATTTTCATTAAAGTGTAAAACAGTACTTTGTTGTGGGGTGGTTTTTTGTTGTTTTGCATTTTTGTTTGTTTTTTTTGTACACAAATACCTGGTGAATTAGACAAAGCAGGAATATAAGGCTGATGAAAATAATTTCTTACAAAATCTCCTAGCTACTGAAAAAGAGCAGTAATCATCAAGCTATTGTCATCATAATGCTACAAGATGACTTAATTAGCTAGTTGATTTCTATGATGATGCTCAAAGAGATGGGGTCTGAGATGCATTTGAGACAGGAATTATGAATTGATATGGCACCAAGAGGCTAATCAGTTGTTCCCACTGCATTGTTACTGTGTTGGCTACCAATGTTTCAACAGGAAAAACAAAGCTGTTTGTTAAGTGTGGGTCCTGCAGCTGGATCTCTGTGGCATCACATTTGCAAGTTTAGCCAAGCCCCATGAAGAGATCACCTTAGACACAAACTTCCCCCAACTTTTGTCTGACTGGGGGGCTTGTTTTATGTTGCTTTTAACTGTAGCTTGGTAAGGAAATTACTTTCATCAGTGGATATATAATCCCATAGATTGTGAGTTTTCAGCTTCATTTTTTAAACTTGAAGTCACAAAACTGAGAACTGCACTAAGGAAAGTTCTTGTGCAAATATGACTTGCAATTCAAAGAACTATAATATGCAACTAGAACAAGAAAAGCAAAAGAAAAATATTGAATGCCATGAACTCACAGTAATTTCTCTTACTACATGATTTTGCAGCTGCACATAATTAAGGTTCTTAATACATTTTAAGAATTCATTTCCATATCTTATTATGTTTGATTTTTTTAAATACTATTGTCACCTAGAATGATCTACAATTTCACACACTCGTTTTGGAAAAAAGAACAAAAAAAAAAACCTCACAGAAGCTCTCAGCTTTAATCGATACATATTTCCAATATCATATGTTCAATCTAAACTCCTTGTTAATTTACCCATAAATTGAGTAAGCAAGTTAATTTCTTTTATGCTGTTGGAGTGTAAGACATATTCAGTGGCTGTTTTAACAAAAGTGAGATGCATTTTTTGCAGTCAGCATAGAAAAAAAAATATTTGTAGTTAAAAAATTATCTCAAAAGAAAGATGGTAAAGACATCACAAATGAAATCAAAAAGATATATTGTCAACTACCTCTGATGATACAATTTCAAGCAATTTTTTTAGAGATGACACCTTGGTTTTAATGAATCACTTTTGAGGGATATTTTTCAATGAAATGTCTCTCTCTGGTGAGTAATTTGGAATAAATAAATCCATACTTGTATCAATACAAAAAATAAAGTCCTTTTATTAGCCTCCTCGATTTATTAGACATGGATGTTTAGGGATTAGAAAGAACTTCTGACACTAAGGTTTAGGGTCATTAAACAGGTCACAAGAGCCTTCAACAGTAAATCTGTGCAAGACAGCTTCAGCTGATGACTTCAATGAGGGAATTTGTTTACCAATCATTATAAATTTAATTTCATACAATATATAGACTCAGAGAATCTCTGTCATATCTAAAGTAATCTTCAGACTCTGCTCTGTTTTTTGTTAACATTCAATGAATAGTTCATAACAGTATCTCTCCCTGCATTTTAAATTCTAGAACTGAAGTCCATCCTTTTATTAAAAAAGCAAAAAAGACACATGAAAAAGCTTGTCTCTGTGAATTCTCCTTAAATTTTGAAAATATCATCCCTATGAGTCTGTGAAATGACACAACTGAAAAGTGTAATATTTTTTGAAATGGAAGCTAATTATATATCTTCAGAAAATCACAAGTAGTGTTTCTGTGGGGTTGTTTAACTATGCTAATGATATAAAATTAGGAATATATGAATTATATATAATAATGAAAAATGATTGTGCTGATATTTCCCATTTACGACAGGGAGGAAAAGAGCAGCCTTCTATTTTTTTTTAAATTTCTGTTTTGTAATTATTAGGAAGACCTATCACAACGTCTCAACATTTCAACTAAGAAAAATAATATACTGGGCCTTAGATACTGGAACTTGAAAATTACAGGTAATTAAATGTATATGTGTTTGTGTGCATGTGCACATTCAAAATTTGATGTAATTGGTTTTGTGTTTCCATTTGCTTAAAGCATTTTCTGCTTTCTGTATGTACCCCTTCAAAACTTGTATTTTCTACTTCTACAGCATTTATAACAGAAAATTCTCTAGATACAAATTTTCATCATAACTGAAATATTTCGTTATACCAGTTTGTTTATTTGTCTGAATATATGTGAGTATGTATATGAATTGTACACAACTGAAGAATGCATTCATCCTATGTTCATGTTGTTGACAGAACTAATTCTACTTGCAATTTCCCTTTAAAAGAAAAGAAGGATTACCTCCAGAAGTGAGACTGGAAAAAATTGGAGGACTTTGACTTTTTATTTTGAAAGCTTCATGTAGCCCAATATCTGACAGAAATAACAATGAGTTTTAACCAACGATTTATATTATTTTAGAACTCTGTGTAAAGGATTTTACATGGAAACTGGGGAATTCTGTTATAAACAATCAGCTGTAGTGAAAGTAGTGGCAAAAAATCATTGTGTTTTTAAGCACATGTGGAAGGGTAAGCATGTATTGAAACATTTTCACTAAAAGTAGAGTTGAATAACAGTTAAACCATTTTTTCTTTGAAGTCTCATGTATATTTATGCATATTAATTCTTTAATGCTTTAAAAAAGGTTTTAAAATACATTATGAAGTTGTATCTTTTTAGAATAAGAGTGCTGGAGACCCTAAGTTTCACAATGATATCTTACCAAATAGCTAGTTAACAAATATGAACCATAAATCAGAAAACGTGACTATGGAAGTTTTTGTCATAGTGCAAAAAGGAATTTTCCTGCACTGTAAAGTGAACACATAAATTAAAAGAAAATGTTACATAAGACTGTCAGTAGGAGTATTTTTTTTGTTTGTGTTTTTCTTTTGGTAACATAAGTAAAATGGAAACTACTCCATTACATTTGCATTCATTTATGTAATAAAACAATTTGACTTTTCAGCCATAGAGAGCACACAGAGTTTCCTAGGCTGGTAATTTTTCTCTGTTAAAATTAAATTTTACCCACTTGCCACTTTAGTACTTATTAAGCAGAAAAATTAAACTATATACAATGACAGAGGAGATGTGTACATGCTTTAAAAAAAAAAAAAAGTAAAATAATTCTTAGAAAGGACAATTTATGTATCTGTCCTCACCCACACATGGCATATTCTAGTTTACTAGTGGTTTTAAGAAGGTTGGAAATTCTCAAAGTCATAAAGCGTGACAGATACTGCGTATGTTGAAAGCAGAAGGAATTCTCTCCATGCTTTTAGGACTGTTTTAGGCTCATTCTAGTTTTTGAATGTACTGGAAATAGCTATCAGTGGACAATTGCCATGTTTATCTCCATACAGTGTGGTTTCTTTATGATAAAAAAAGGCTTTAATATCATAATAAGAATGCTGTTTTCTTTCTTTTGTGACACTGAGAATTCCAGAAGAGGTGGACCACAGTGTCAATATGCTCCTCCATAAACATACATAAATCTGCTTGGAAGAAAAGTAGACAAAAGCATTTTTGTTGCTGAAATTTTTGTTGTGAAAGGTGGCTTTAGGAATACCATTTCTGTGTTTACATGTTCAGGCTGCAGATCAGTTAAAAATAAAAATAGGAAAAAATACAAAAATAAAAAGAAATTATTATATCTTAAAATTTAAAAACTAGTTTTCTATTGAACTGTTTATTTCAAAAATTCTATCAATTTTATCTACTAAAAAGTATAAAATTACTTAGGTGGAATATTTATTTCCAGCCAAAAGGAAGTGATGTTTCTGGCAAGAACTTAGAGGGCACCAGTTTTATACATGATTAGTTCTTCTGACTTCAGTGGACCTACAGATCCGAATGCAAGGCTAAGTTTTTGTCTGCTCACAGCCTAATCGATAATATGTAGAAGGACTACAGAGACAGCCACCCACTGGTTTAATTTGTGTAGATATGGTTTCTTTTTTCTTCTTTTCACACGCATTAAATATCCTCCAAAGGATTTCTTTTACATCTGCTCCTCTGTTAGCCTGCAGTCACTGGTTTTCTTACTGCAGCAGATGAAACCTCAGAAGTGCAGCTCTGAAAGGCAATGCTGTTTTTGCAGGAAAAAAAAAGAAACAGATGACAACAAAACTATCACACACAAAAAATGTTTCTCTTTTATTATTCTAATCAAACCTGATTTTCATTTTTGAAAGTGTAACTCTAACACTACACCTGGGAATACCTGGTCATTACAGCTGAAGCTGGCACAGCAGCATGTACATGGCTGGGCTTGCCTGAACTGCATGGAACAGAGCTTTAGCTGGTAAAAATACGGATAGCTGCATGTGGATACTGTGGAGCTATGCTGATTTACACCAGGTCAACGACTAGTTCTGTGCATTGATTTACTGCAACCAATTTGAACCCATTAGACTTACGCCAGTATAAACCTGAGGAAACCCAGTGGTGAATCAAGCCCAAAAAGAAAGAAATCTTTAGATAACTACTTAACAGCTGTGGAAATATTGGCTGGTTCTCTTAGGACTTCATTACCACATCTGATGAGAATGCTGATTTATGAAGGCCAGTAAACAAATCTCAGCAGAAAGGGTGTCTCAGAAAAAAACAGGGAAACATATCCAGTGCATGAACAGACCATCTCAAGGATTGTAATTTCTTGCACTGTCTGTGCCACACTAAGATTTAATGGAAGACATTTCTAACTAACACTTTGGATTTAAAGGCAGATGAAAGAAGCAACACAAAGCCCTTGTGGCCTGTTGATATAAAGGACCAGGGGCAAGGAGGATCCTAGCACTTGGTTCATTCAATGACTCATCATGTAACACTGGGCTCATCATTTGACCCCTTCTTGCCTCAGTGAACTCAAGTAGAGATTAGGGTGAAAAATGTAGGTTCCTATTGGAAAACAGATGATTTATAACAGAGCTTCCTTGAGTAAATACATTACAAAGAAGTGGTAAATCCATAAATTTTACATGTACAATCATAAACAATAGAGTCAATGTCTGCAACAACCTCAATTTCTCCTTCATTCTTCAGGTTACCTTTTTGTCTTACTGCATTATTCTCACCATAAAACCATGCGCATTCATAACAGATCAGCAAATGAGAGTAATGTTGTTACTTTCTGAATTTGTGGTCTGGTAAGTAAAAAGAGTAAAAACGATTCCCACTCCTCCCATAAATCAGCAAAGGCAATGACGCCAGTTATATCTACTCCAGTATCAAAAGTAAGTTTTACAAAAATTGTTTTGGACAGCTGTCTGGACCAAGCAATTTCAGCTGCTGATAGTGTATGCACATGTGTGTGCTGGAGATGTAGAGAGAAACCTGTTCACAATCTGTTTTTCAGACATTAGTTTATGTTGTACTTTACCACGTGAGTATGTGGCCCGCAAATTGTCTTGTAGTGAAGGTCATTTTGTTCAGTAACAAATTGTGTGCTCCTCATCTTCAGTTGCTTGCAAGGGAAAAAACCCGTCAAAATCAAACACTAGGAAAAAAATCAAGTCTCAACAGCATTTGTTGTCTTAGTTTTACATTTTCATGGTTTGGACAGATCTCCTCACTGTTGTTTTGTTCATCAAAATTATCACGAAAGCTTTGACTATGAACAACAGAAATATAGAAGTGTTCTGCCAGAGTATCAGACAACAGATCTAAGCATATTTTGACAGACTGGCTGCATACAGGGCTAATGGTATAAGAAATGTGAAATGATGGTAAGGTTATGAAATACGGTGAAAAAACACACATCCCATAAGAATTAGGATTCTTTCAAAGTTCAAATGTCAGCCAATTAAATCCTCTGTTTAAATGCTGAGACAAAAAGCCACAAAGATCTCAATACTATCTCATCAGAAAAGGGGTTTTTTTACTCCCCTGCTGGCAGCTTGTAGATGCAAAAGGTCTTTATATAGAGAAGGGTGCAAGTATAGCAGCAGCTAAGGAGTCTCAATCAGATAAAGTGACATCTGTGACAGATAGCTCTCTTTCACAGGAGTCACACAAGCCTTGCTTGCCTTTCTCACGGGAATGATCCACCACTATTACAGTATCTCTAATGCAGCTACTAACATCAAGTTTTAAACTCATTCACAGTTTGAAACAAGATCACATTTACAGTGAAAAGCCAAAGTCTTAAGTAGCATGGAAACTGAGTTCAGTTTTCCTTATCACTTCTCTTCTATAGCTTTAATCAGGTGTTTTATTTATTAGGGGTTCAAAAAATAGTCTCAGTGAATAGCCATTCATTTCTCCTGTCCCCATCTATTTTGTACTTTTGATGCTACATAAATGTGTCTTTAAATAGAAGTTTGAAAAAGATTTTTTCTAAATTTAAAATAAGTTGTGCTTTCATGTTATGAATTACACTGTTTACACAAATATTTAAATTAAAAATACTTAAAATTAGGCTTTGTATGCATTAAAAATCTACTACAATAAGGAGGCATCAATATGATTTCCTAATATGTTTTCCACATAAAATCTGATCATTAGATATTCCTTTCAGGTCTGAAGAGGGAAAAAAAAGAGGAATTAAAAGGTCCTTTCAGAAAAAAATCACTCAAATTTGGGGTATCAGGAAAGGATAAAGATACCTGGAAATTTAATTGAAAGATACAGAACAGACACATTTTCTAGAGATGGTTCAGGGATTTCTATACGAAACAGACAAACTGGAAAAGAAAGAAAAATTTGCATGTTGGACCAAGGAAGAGGATGCTTACAGTAATGATAGGACAATAAGCAATCTATAATATCAGAGGAAAAGAATATTATTATTTCTATTTGGAAAATCATTTCAGGCAGAAAGTGATACACCGTGCAAAAGGCATCCGGGAAAGGATTCTTTATACCAAGTGAATACTACTGTGAAATTTAAATCAGGTTCTTAAAAGAAAATATCTGATGTCACGTTACAGATATGACCAAATAGAGAGGAGAAAGAGATAATAATTTTGAACATGATCTTCCTCTTGACTCCATTTTAAATAATCTGTGCTTGGTTTCTTAATCTCTTCGTCTTCAGATATATTTTGGTTTTGCTGTTTTTCTAATTAAAGAAACTTTTTCCTTAGTTGAAACAAATCAGCTGTACTCTAAACATGGCCTCATATGTCTCAAAATAAGTGATTTATCTCTCAAACATTGTGCATGCATATGTGTTCTTATCAGGATTACTTTCCATGATTTTTTAGTATCAGTGAAGAAAAACCTGTACTTTCAATTAGAAAGTTGTAATTGTTAAATTAGAAACCTATACCTACAATTTAAAGTTGCCATTGACTTGCAAAAGGCTTGAAAAAGTGAATGTTGTGATATAAGAAAGTATCACTAAAAGCATCAATAGTATTACAGATTACACAAGCTATTTACAATTTTCGGAAATCAGAATGGCACTAAATATTAACTGTAAGGTTAAAAATATCCAGTCCTCACAGGGAGATACATTTATTAACAAAATGTAGATTTTGTTTTATTCCCTAGAGCTCTTACAAATGCACAAGACACAGTCTCAATACATTCAGGAGTGCTTCAAAACAGATTATTGATATTCTGACCCACAGCTCTCTTGGAGGATATTGAGTATCAGCTGCCTCAAAGGTTGGCGCCAACCTTCCTCTTCTATGCACCACAAACCAGAATTAATTGCAAATCAATCGAACAAACTACAACTGATCAGTAAACCAATTAGTAATTTTAGCTGTTCATCCTGTCTTCATTTACTGAGGGGAAAGATGTGGGATGAAGGAAAGTGATTTCTAGTTAACATTTACGATTTTTTTTTCACTCTGGTAACAAGGATGCCCTTGTAAAAACATTTCAAGCAGGGACATAGCCAAGCTAGGCAATTCCATCACTTTCATTGCATTCTTCTTATAGCTCTTTGGGTTTTTTTCCTTCTTATGGTTCTGTTTTTTTCCTCCGAGACTTTCTTCGGATGACAGTGGAGTAAATTTTTACATTTAAATTTTCCATGTGTTCACCCATGAGTTCACTATTTCAGAATCTATTCAGAACACTCAGAGTGCAAATACCTACTCCCATGTACGTTAACTACTACTCTGACTCTCACTGGATAACTGCATTGCTGCTTGCTGTTTCTGAAATGGGACGAATGTGTGGCTACCTCTGGAGAACCCATAACTATACTCTAAAAAGGTAGCTTTTGTTTTGATTTCATTGAGATTTGATGTTTCTTTTTTAACCTTTAAGCAATTCAGGAATTAAATTATTTTTTCTAACAATCTGCATGTCACTTGTGTATAAGTACTTTGCAGTTTAAACAAGGCTACAATGCATGTCACATCTACATTGACTTGATCTTTCTCGTTATCAAAGTAGGTGATTGCATGGAAAATCTATTCAATTGAATGTATTGTAAGTGGTCAAAACATAGCAGATTATATTTTATGCAAAAATATATCTTGTGAGGAAAAAGAGCTGTGTGAAAAAAAAAGTGTTTAACTGAAGAAGTCAAAGAAAAAAAACCTAATCCTCACACCAGGTACATTTCAAGGTCTCAGAGGTTCCTGGAACATCAGAATACATATACAAAAGAAGTTTTAGGTCTCTTCCTTTACAACAAATAGGTATCCAAGAAATTCAACTTCTAGAATGTTACTAGTAGATTACTCAGTAGGCTTTTTTAGAATTACTTTTTGTAACTGTAATTCTTTTTTGCGTAGATTGTTTAGTTGTTAAATTGTGGCCCATCTTGATAAAACAAAGAAATAATCCAGAAATAAAACAAGATTTAACATATGTTCTGGTCTCATAACACTCTATATAATCCCTAATAAAAAAGAAAAGATGCACATATATTTCCAGGTAAACAGTATCTTTTGTGTGAGGCTGTCTAATACTGAAAAAGTTGAAAACTAAACTCCAAAAGCCTGACTGATTGTGACAGCAGCACCTTTCACCAGCTGATTGAAATTAACTGTTTTTTTCAGTTGTCCTAATTAAGACCAATGGGAGTTCTGGAATTCACCAAAGGTGTTTCAAGTTGCTCCCTTGTTTAGGTGTTGGTGGTATCAGCTTCTACTCTATTAAACAAACAGTTTAGTCTAACTTGAGAACAACTCCTTTCTTAGGGTGCTCTTTCAAGAAGAGCTTGGATTGATACCTTCTATGAGTGCTTCTTAATAGAGAGCACTGCAGTTAGTGATGAGAAGGATATAATTTCTGGTGAAAGATTAGTACATGGCAGGAGCAACTCTGATAATGTGAATACAAAACCGTTACTGAACAAGCAGTCACTAAGGACTCACAGAAAACACTGCTTGCCTTTTATAATGTCTACACTTTTCTGCTACAAAAAGGCCAGATCTGGAAGATACTCAATGTGGGGATGCCATGACTTTCAGTGCTGAGTCCTGAAGGAGCCTTTCACAGTTTACAATATGGATGCCTGAGTTTAGAGAAAAGGTTGTATTAGAAAGGATCACGCAGCAGATGTGAGGAGCATCCTGGGTGCAGCTGCATAAATCTCACACAGTGGACAAGTCTGGATCTCCATGTGCTCTGGGGACTGGCAGTGCCATATTTTTTTTCTTAGCAGTATCCTATGCTTTGTGATGACACTTACTGCAGAGGGTTGCCTTTAAAATTGGGTCAGATGAGGAGAGCCCAGTCTTTTGTTTCATAATACAGCAGATCCAGCATGCACCAAGGAACAGGCTTAGTTCCTAGAACACCCTGGGACTGTATTTAAACTTCTATCTGTAACAAAAATGCTGTACTCACCAGTCTGATTGCAGCTGTGCTCTTGCAATGGCACATACCAAACCATGTTTGCTGACCATCAGTACAAACCTGAAAGGGACTGAGGAGAGTATGACTGAGAACCACAGTCTATCCTGCAGCTCTGGTCCACAGACTCTCCAGGGTAGCAAATGGCTGCATTTTGGTGTGACTAAACACTCACTTCACTAAATACTCCCAGTGAGGTCTGGAAAGCGAGAAAGTACTTCAAAATTCCACATCTGAGTCTTGCCCAAGGTTATTACGCATGATGCATCTGCTGCATAACTGTAATTTTACAGCTGTTATATATGACAGTTCTTCCATGCTCAGAGTTTAATTTGGTTATTAGATATATGCCTATAAATTTCAAACTTGCTTCTTAAATGGATTTCAAGCACATTAGGAGTCATAAATTAAGTGCTACTATATTTGAGGGAAAACTTTAGTATTGAATTTTTCTTGCAAAGTATTCAAAATCTCCTAATTTTGTCTTCATTGCTATGAAATAAATGGTAGTAGAATCATAAGTCATTTCAGATAGTCATTTATATGGTGTCATCCAGAGAATGATGTATTATTTGACTTTCATTGAAGAAGTGAAAAAAATCTCTTGAAATAAAAGTTGTATAGTGGGTTGGTCGGTTCTTTGTTCTTTCTTGGGAGATTAATGGGCCATTTAACTGAAAGATGCATGTGTTGTATTTAATCTTTTTTAATGTAATTATTACAGGGGAGGTGGAGGGTTTAGACATTTACAAAGACAAAATTGTCCTGTGCTTCAAATATAATTGCAGTAGCAATGAATTTGGTTCAATCTTCTGATGTACTTGGGCAACTTAAATGGTGAATGTTTTTAATGTATTTGCTGGTATTGTTCTTGTTAAGGTCTGTTTGTGTAGTACATATACATATACTCTTGATGGGCTTAATCCTTCTTGTAATGTTTCTCACAGTCCTTACTCTTATAGGCACTATTCAGAGGAGAGAGAGCTCATGAGGGTTACCAGGCCTAATTCCCACGATCCGGGTTCTCTTCCTAGAATTTCCTGCTCTAGAGTTTCCATGTGACCTTGACCAAACACATCTGTATCCCATGCCTTCTGCTTGGGTCTTTGTCTTTTCTTGGTATTGTCTTCAACTTTTGCTTCTGGTTAATCACTGACCCTGAAACTGCCCTCACTTCTGCAGATCTCTATTAAAAGCATCAAGGCTCTACCTGAGAAGGCTGCAATGTGCTTTACTCTTTCTGAATTTCTGAAAAACTGTAAACCTGGAGCTCAGTGTTTCTGAACTCTATATTTGTGCTCTGCTTCACTCCCTGTCCCTGAATGAAGCCGTGGGTGTACCACCTGGTGCCAGAGACAGCACAGGCATCCGCCTGCTCTCAGGTCAGGCACACCAGTGGGCAGGAGAAGGCAAAACCATGGTATTTGGATGGACACGTTGAGAGAGGACACACCACTTTCTTGTTTCCTTCTTCACAGTGAGATCCTTCAAGGGAGGAAAAGTAGCTCTTCATGTAAAACCTGGGGTGTCAGTGCCGGTCTTTTGGCCCAGAACCCAAATGCCATGGCCTGTACCTGTTTCCTTGCACTGTGAAATTAGTGACCTTGCCCATGAATGTTATTGGGAACATCTGAATCATCATCCAGAGCTTTCCCAGGTATGAGCAGCACTTGGGTCAAGCTAGAACTCTGCCAGAAGGCTTACTAGCAGTTTACTTATATGGGAGTAGGCTGAGATCATATCCAAATCCCATTCAGTTTCCTGAAGCAGCCAGACAACCAGCTTCCACAGGAAGAGAGTGGGACACCTGAGCTACCATCATAGCAGCAGCGGAGTAGGGAACGACTGGAGAAAGGGGAAGGACAACAGATATCCCCACATATGGACCTAGCACAATGGCACTACTGACAAGGATAATAAAATGTATATTGATCCTGATCTGTGACAGATCCTTATAATAATTTACATATGTTTACAATAACAAAAATTAGGTGACTGGTATGCTTTGCATTTGATATCAGCTGGTGTAGATGGATCATGACTGACTTTTACAGCAGCCACTCAGAACTGGCTTGTCCTCTCACTAAAATAGTCCATCTCCATAAATATTATAGATTTTTTTTGCTATTACCTAATTCTTCCCTGCTCCCAAAAAAAGTATGTTTACTTTCCCATCTTTTCACCCTGATAAATATTCTGTGTGAGGCACTTCCCAACTGAAAACCCTTCAGAAGCAGCTCTGTTCCCTGAAGAGGTCGATTCTTTCTCCAGCAACACCTATGTTGATAAAAAGGGACTCCTGTGCTCTAGTTGGAATTATTTTCCCAGAGTGGGAGGACAAGTGGCCCAGATCACAGAGGCATTGCTGTCCCGACAGGAAGGTAATATATATACTTATGTTACCTTTATTCAAAACTGCTGTTAAAAAAGCAAGCTGGATTAACATGGAGTCAGCTTCTTTCAGCAACAGGGTAAAAAAAATTCTAAAGAGACGAAATACTTCAAGGCAATTTCACAAATACTGAAAATTTCCAGACTTACTGGTCCTGTCACATTTAATTTAACTGATGACATAAACACTAGGCAGGGTTACACAGAATTATTTTATGGTTTTTTATGAACCTCAATTCTTTTCTCTATTATACTCTTTAGCACTTACAATTGCCTTGTGAACTGAAGTGAAATGCATCATTAATCCCTGAAAAGTACCTTGTGTTTAATTATTTAGACATGTAGGGAGATTAGGCCTCTTAAGAGAGAAGTTATTTTCAAATAACATAGTCTTAATTCTCTTATATTTTCTCCTATTCTTTCTTTCTATTGTCAGATATTGGAGATTTTTACAGTCATATTTTTATATTATTCTGCATTATTATTAAATTCACAGTGGGCCTTAGAAAGTCCTTCTAATGGAATGTATTTTTCAAGGCACTGAATGTAAATTCCTAGAAGAAATTTAGCCTTTTCTCAAATACATGATGGGCTTTTCTCCCACTCAATCGGAAGTGAAATCTTAAATAGCTTCACATATTTGGTGATATGCCAATAAAAATGCCTTATTCTTTTAAACAGTAGAATGAACTGTAGCAGTTTTCTAAAGTTCTTTCATTTAGCAAGAATAGGTAACAACCACATCATTTGGAATTCATCTAAGAGTTTCCAGATTTCTCAATAAATTGTTAATTGATCAACCTGAAATCATTCACCATGATGAGTATATTCACTTAAAACTAGTTCAGAATGGTTTTCAAATTTTCAAAGCAAAAGATGTTTCCTGGTACTTTACTTTCTTTTTGGTATTCAAGTTTTAAAAATTATGATGAGGAAGAAGGATTTTAAACTCTAGGATTTAAAGAAAAGGAAAAAGGGTGTCAAACTTTCTAAAACCTATATATCAGAAAATGTAGCTGACTTATTCATAGGACCAAAGGTTTAATTTTGCTATGTTCATTACTTGATGGAGAGCTGATAAATTTCAGTGAGCTTCTCCACTGTGATATCTCAGACCTGACAGGGTATCAGTATGCTAGATTAAGTGGCATGAAAAGTTGAAGAGGTATTCAATTAAAGAAGGATTGAAGAACTGTCATACACTTAATGCTTGTTGACACGAGAGTAATTTTTCTTTTTTTTTCCCCCTTTAAATAGGGCCTGTCAAACAACTATGATGGTCTTTTTTTATAAGATTCCAGTTTGGTTGATAAAGATAACCACAGAGACATAAAAGGTCTAAATTTTTAACAGTTTTTGTGTTAATATCATGTGACATTCTGCTTGAGAAACTAGCATTATGCAGTAGCAATAAAACACGTATTAAAAGTTGGTTATTAGACAGTTTTCAAAAAGTGTTTGTCAAAGGCAATCATTGTCAAATGAGGATTTTGCACTGGGATTCCACACAGACACAGTGCTACTCAACATTTTAACAAACGATCTGCAAGTAAATGTAAAATCCCTGCTCTTAAAATTTGAAGATGACACAAAAATTATAAACTTTTAATATTGATGAGGACAGGCAGCCATTATTAGTCATCAAGTATACTGGGACAACTCATCCAGTACGTATTTTAATACATCCAAGGATAAAGTTATCTGCCAACGAATAGTGAACACAGGCAGCATCTTCATGAGATAAACTTTGATTCCACAATTATTGTGACTGTGGAAAAAAATCCAGGCTCTATGGTAGATGAGACCTGAACACGGCTACAGCAGGACTTAATTCTTGGAGAACTACATGAAAAAAAAAAGGTAGTGAGCCAGAGAAGATACTGTAGAAGTACACTGTAGAGGATATAATATAGGAGAAGAACTCCTAAGAGCTCTGTCTGTTTAACTTCACAGAAAGAAGATTGAATAGTAATTTGATTACAGGTTGGAAACCAGATATTAGTGATATCTTAATCTAGTTGGTAGAAGTACAATAAAAAACAGTAGCTGGAAGCTGAAACCAGACATGTAAAGTGGAAAAAAACCCGTGAGTGTAAAAAAGACTTCAGATCATAGAAGTGATGGAGTTTCCATCTCTTGATTTTTTCATTGAAGTCTGATGGGAAAGGGTTACTGAATATTCTCTGAGCTCAGTAGATTTAATCCACATTAATTATCAGAATACTATTTATCATGTGTTCTTGCCATAAAATCTATGACAATTACGCCCATTAGGTCCTGCCTTAGCATGTGTTGTATAATATTGAGGTATTTAAAATCAAACACTGGAGACAGAAGTGGAAATTTGGTTGAAGTCTTCAGTCTGAGAATGATTTATCCCCTCTGTCTCTTCTAGAGCAAAAATCATATCTAACAAAATAATTCTGCTGGATACATACTTAAATGTTTATGATTTGCTCAGTCATTAAAATGATCACAGATATGCATAGTGCAAAGTCATAAATTCAAATGGGAGACCTCAACAAGGTAGGAAATTAAATTGAAGAGAATTTTTTGAGCACAGAGGGCCTACCAATCCCAAGATGGGGTTACCAGAAATTAAAACTGGGTACCTTTGATGTTTACAGAAAAATAAGTTCTTGATTACCTTGATTAAAAATGACTGATGGGAACCTTGATTTGAATAGTAGTTCAGATCTATGATGAGAGAATTCAAAAGGGCTGGGTCAGGTCTAAAATGTATTTATTCAGTTTTGCTGCTCTATGTTGTTTATTTATGTTTGGTCTGTCTGGCAGCAATCACAGAGGTTTGAATGCTTATATGAAACACTGAGACAGCAGAACCTCTGATTATGGGTGATTTTCAACACTTTCCGAGACTAGCAAGAGCATCTGAAGGAAGAGCTTAGATGCTGTGTATTTAGGAAACCTATGCATTCATTGCTTATACTGCACTTGGGTTAGGACAAGAATATTAGCTCACCACTTAAAGAACAAGCCACAAGTCTATGGGAATGGGTGACATGCGTCCCACGGTCCTGAAGGAACTGGCTGATGTTGTTGCCAAGTCACTCTCTATGGTATTTGAAAATTCATAGTGCTCAGCTGAGGATCCCAGTGACTGGGGAAAAGGAAACGTGGCTCCTGTTTTTAAAAAAAGGGGAGAAAGGGAGACCTGGGCAACTACATACCTGTCACATTCACCTCTGTGCCTGGGAAGGTCGTGGAGCAGATCCTTATGGAAACAATGTCAAGGCACATGCAAGACTAGGAGGTTATCTGAGGCAACCAGCGTGGTTTCAGCAAGGGCAATTTGTGCCTGACCAATCTGGTGGCCTTCTATAGATGGAGTGACTGCAATGACGGACAAGGGAATGATGTCATCTCCCTAAACTACTACAGAAGGTTTCCAACAAGTCCCACATGACACCATTATTACCAAACTGGAGAGACATGGATTTGAAGAGCGAACTGTTCTGTGGATAAGGGTGGACTGTTCTGTCTGGATGGACACATCCAGAGAGTTGTGGTCAGTGGCCCCATGTCCAGGTGGAGGCTGGTGATGGGTGGTGTCCCTCAGGGCTCTGTCTTGGGACCAGTGCCTTTCAATATCTTTATCAGTGACACAGACCGTGGGATCAAGTGCACCCTCAGCAGGTTTGCAGATGACATGTGGGTGAGTGGTGCAGTTGACACAAGAGAAGGATGGGATGCCATCCAGGGGCTCCTGGTCAAACTTGGGAAGTGGGCCCACAAGAAACCTTGTGAAGTTCATCCTGTCTAAGTGCAAGGTGCTGCACCTGGGCCAGGACAGTCCCAGACATGAGCACAGGCTGGGAGAAGAACTTACTGAGAGAAGCCCTGTGGAGCAGGATGTGGGAATGCTGTTGGATGAGAGGCTGGACAAGAACCGACAATGTACACTCACAGCCCTGAGGTTTAGCTGCATCCTGAGCTGCATCAAAAGAGGATTGGCCAGCAGATCAAAGAGATAGATCTCTCTCTTTACTCTGCCCTTGTGAGATCCCAGCTGGAGTGCTTCATCCAGCTCTGGGGTCTTCATTCAGCTCTGGGGTCACAGGAAAGACATGATTCTGTTAGAGAAGACCCAGAGGAGGCCAAAAGATGATCAGAGTGATGGAGCAACTGTTCTACAAAGGCAGGCTGAGAGCTGGTGTTGATCAGGCTTGAGATGAGAAGGCTCCAGGGAGACCTCATTGTGACCTTGCAGTACCTTAAAAAGTACTTATAAAAAGAAGGGATAAGGACATTTTGCATGGGCAGACAGCGACAGGACAAGGTGCAATGGTTTTAAAAAAAAAGAGAGCAGGTTTAGGTTAAATGTTAGGAAGAAATTCTTTGCTCAGAGTGTGGTGAAGCACTGGAAGAGGTTGCTTGGAGAAGTTGTGGATACAACATCCCTGGCAGTGTGCAAGGCCAGGTTGGATGGGGCCCTGAAAATCCTGATCTAGGGAATGGCATCCCTGTCAATGGCAGAGGGGTTGAAACAAAATTATTTTTAAGGTCCCTTCCCTACCCTTCTACCCTCATATAATTCTATGTTTGACTGAATTAAGGACAAAAATTTGTAAAGGGAAAGAATCAAGTGCTACCAAAAAGCACAGACTGCTGTTAGTCACTGCATGCTCAGTGCAGGACGTGGCAGATATGTTCTGAAGATGTATTCATGATGAGCCAGGTGACCTCTCCTGAGACCTGTATGATGGTTTCCTGTAGGAGTTCTGCAAAGTCATTTTCATGTTTGACACCCTTGAGCCACAGGATGCTAATACTTCTACATGTCCAACAGACCTTTCTATTGAGCTTGCACCAGGAATATTAGCTTAGTTTATGAGCAAGTCTGGAAACAGACAGGGCAAGAGGCTTCTCAGGAGTTACAGCTGAAGTTGCTCCAGGAGATATAAAATACAGAAACACTCACTGAAACAAGGATATCAACAGGTATTTTTTAGATATAATTACAATAGAAAAAGCAGAATCTAAGCTTTGCATTCATTCTCTTTTCAGAGCCCCTACTGCTAATGAAATTTCCTCTACAGGGTACTAGTCAATGCTTCACAAATATTTCTTATGCTGGTTTTGTGAAGTAAGTTAGATACATTAGATGCCAAACTAGATACTAGAGTTATCTCTCCATCTTGCTTTTTAGTCAGTTAATTATTTTAGTGAATAATAGGCGATGAGGAAGTAGAATGCATCACAGTCAGTGTATTAATTGCTGAGTGACTAATGAAGGAACACTTTCCCATCATTTCAGATTGAATTGCGAGTGAAGGCCATAAGGTCTACACCTGTCACCACCAAACCAAGCTTGGTTACTTAACATGTGAAAGCAAGCTAGTGCAAAATGCTATTTCACACCAGGCAATCTGAATACATGTTCTGTTTTGAAAATATAAAGTTTCTTTTATGAGTTACCATTGAATTTAAATCCTTTTACTTTCCCTCTTAAGGATTGGACGTTCCCTATATTTTGCCACATCCAGAAACACTTTACACAAAATGTATTCCCTTCCATTTCATCAAGATGAAATAGCAAAAGTTATTAATTGTCTTTAAGGTTTTCTTCGCCTTTTAATTTTTTTTTAATTCCTTGGGCCTAAAATATGCACAACAACAAAATTACTGGTAATAGTGCTGGGATACTTTATTAAAAGTAGCATTTATTAATTCAATTCCTAATTGTTTCTGTGTAATATTGGGTACTTGCCTGAGAAGATGAGTCTTTTCTCTTCTTCCTATCTGCCACAGTTAAATTATATGTAATTATTACACAATTACAGGTGTGTTATCTTCCTTTGCAGGATAATGATTTGTGTGACTTAAGGTATTTAGGTAAAACAACCTGGTAGGTCAATTGCTAAAGTACCACAAGAAATTATCCCGCATATGTGCTGAACAATCTTGTCAGCTATTAACATCATAGCTATAGCTCCAAAGACGGAAGGAAAGAACTGTTTGCTTAGAGGTGTTTAGTAGCATGCAGCTAATGAAAGACAAAAAAAGGTTTTGCTTATAGTTTATTTGATAAAAATATTAGGACTAAATTATTCACCATTTTTGACTGAGAGGTATCTTGATCCACCAATAGTGTCACTGGGCAATAATCTTATTGGGTTTAACTTTGATGGTCATTATGCACAGCACATCAGTAATGGATGGATAGCAGAAACGAATTGGTGCCGTATTGTCTAAGATGCCAAACTGATAATTCAAAACCAAGTCTCTGGTACTAATCTTCCAGACTTAACAACTTTTCATTCATATATGTTGCATGGGAAAACTGAGTTCTTTTGTATGCTTTCACTCACCAAATATCTACTCAAACTTCTACCTGATTGTTAAGTTTCAAAGCCAGTACTATGCTGCTTAGATTGGACTGTGTCCACTCACAGAAGAGAAGAGGCAGAAACAGTCTTTTTACTATTATCTTTTGTACTTGAGATTTCTAGGTAACGGCTACTTATTCATAATGTAACTGCTACCAATCATAGAGCAACCTGGCCTATTTGTGATGTATATTTGTATATCACCTGATTTCCCTGCAATATATTTCAGAAGTATTTGCTCCAGCAGTATTACCAGAATTTGAATGCCTTCCTTTTGCTTGTATTTCATGTACAATAAGTTTTTCTTTGCATCATGCTTGGAGTTTTTTTAGCACCCTTTAATTGAAAGGGCTAAGTTATTTTTAAATATTTTTTTTCTTTTTTTCCTTCATAATGCAATATATTTTGATTTTTTAAAGATACTAGCAGTCTTTGTCAATGAGGTTAAAAATTCCTGATATTGGAAGGCTACCCAGTACTTACTGGGAAAGAAAGAACTTAGAAAATACCTTTCTACAATACCATGAAACTTTATCATCAGGATGCAGCTTGAATAAAACAGACAAAAAAAAGATAGAGTCAGTACAAAGTTACACCCCCCCCCCCCCCCCACTTCATTACCTGATTTCCCCCGCC
>VXAZ01000301.1:9901-21617 GCA_013399875.1 Gymnorhina tibicen | reverse complement strand
GCTGCCACCTGTAGCTACCTCATTCTAATTCAATACCTCTACCATGGAGCTGTTGAAAGGGTGGATAACTTGATACTGTCTCGGTCTGCAGGAAAGAAGGAGTAGTAGTTGTAGCCCAAACACAGAGTCTAGTATGGGGGAGAAGACTTATTGTTAGTTGCACAGGATATGTCACTTTTTTGTGAAACAGCTATGTGGATCCTGTAAAAAGTCAGGTTTTCTTATTGTCAGGCAATCAAATAAAACCACAGAAACCTGTGTGCCAGGTATGCGCAGCTGTATCCATCTCGCTCCAGATTCACTGCATTTTCCTATCCTAATCCTTTCTACACCACAAACACAGCTATGGCAGAGGATCCCATTACAACCCAGATGACCCCTCTTGCTTAAAGCACAGTTCAAGCTGTCTAGTTTCTTATTATCTAGCATTTGTGTTGAGGTGAACCATAAGACCCCTGAGTGCAACTTCTTTGTAACAGGAATGAAAAAAGGAGTGAAAAAGGATCTATCTGTCCTAAAAAGAGATGTGTTCACACTGGGTCTGTCACCGCAATGGCTCTGTAGCACATCAAGTCATTGGACCTTGCAGTGTGCACAAAGCTGTAACTGTGAGCACTGATCAAGATTTCTTGTCTTTATAGTCACTTTTACTTGAAGCTACCCAGACTTTTGCACTTACTGGACACAGAGATCCTACCTACACTGCAATGCACAGCTGCATTTTAACCATGTGAGACAACAGCATATTTTATTTTCTTGTCCAGTAACCAAAGAAGATGCTTTTGCACTAAAAATACAGAATGAAAAGGGAGCTCAAAAGAGTGTAAGGAAAGATAAAGCTATTTGGGTTTGGAGGTACAGGATGTTATAGAGCGATAACAAAATTTATGATGCAAAATTGTGTTTGATAAGGACATCTAGTTTCTGTGACAGATTTAGTATTTAGGTTCACAACTGAAGCTTAAACTCAAAGGAATGATTGCCCAGTTTTTTGAGAGAGCTTAACCAGTAGGGGGCAAGAAAACAGCTCGCTAAGTTTCAGTTTACTACTGAGACCGAGAATTCTCTTGAGTAGACACATAGTCGTGTGAAGTTTATACAGTTCTGCTGATGGTGCAATAAACCTGAAGTCTATATAAAAGTCTCTTACAGATATTTTGGGTATTCTGCAGCAGTATCAGTGGACTAGCACTTAACAGATTTAAGCTATAAGAGGAACCTTGAGAGACTGGATCGATGTGTTGAGGACAGCAGCATGAGTTTCAACAAGGCCACATACTGCCCCTGGGTCACAAGAACCCCAGGCAGTAAAATAATGTGGATACAGAGTGGCTTTAGAGCTGCTCACTAGAAAAGCACCTGGGAATGCTGGTCAGTAGTGGGTGAACACGAGGCAGTGTGTGCCCAGGTGGCCAAGAAGGCCAGTGGCATCCTGGCCTGGATCAGCAATGGTGTGGCCAGCAGGACCAGGGCAGGGATAGTCCCCCTGTACTGGGTACTGGTGAGGTCACACCTTAAATCCTGTGTCCAGTTCTGGGCCCCTCACTCCAAGAAAGACATTGAGGTGCTGAAGTGAGTCCAGAGAAGGGCAACAGAGCTGGGGACGGGTCTGGAGCACAAGTGCTGTGAGAAACAGTTCAGGGAGAAAAGCCTGGAGAAAAGGACGCTCAGGGGGAATCTCACTGCTTTCTACAGCTTCCAGAACAGAAGTTGTAGTGAGGTGGGGATTGGTCTCTTCTGTCATGTTTCAAGTGAAAGGACAAAAGGAAACGAACTTACGTTGCACCAGGGTAAAGAAATTTAGAAAAGAATTTGTTGTAAGAGTGGATAGGTATTGGAATAAATTGCCCAGGTCATAGAATCACTCTCTTAAAGCAGCCAAAGTCATCTGGTTGTGGCACTTGGAGATATAGTTTAGGAGATTGATTACCACCATTGATTATGATAGTGCTAGGTGATCTTCCAACCCTGATGATTCTGTGAGTGTAGATTTAGATTGGATATTAGGAAGAAACTCTTTACTGTGAGTGAGGTGATGCAGGGGAACAGATTGCCCACAGAAGCTGTGACTGCCTGGCAGTGTTCAAGCCAGGTTGGATGGGGCACTGAGTGATCTGACCTAGTGAAAGCAGTCCTTGCCCATGGCAGGAGGGTGGTAGCTAGATGATTGTTAAGGTCCCTTACAGCCCAAATTATTCTATGACTGTGTGATTTTACCTAGGCAAATGATTCCTAAGTGATGTCAGCTCCAGAATGACAGCACAATCCTGGTTAGTGTTTCATCTGGTGACATTGAGCCGCTATCTGCAGACACCTGGACAGATCTCCAGCTGATTTAAGTGGCTGTCACATTGTTTATCTGTTTAAGCATTTTTACCAAGTGAAAAGCTTGACATTATCAGACAGTGTATATATAGCAAATCACAGATAATTTTGTATGTGCACGTGTGGTTTATTGATCTGAGTTTCTGTGTATGAGAGTGACTATACATAGTCAGATTGTTTTATAGAATTGATGCCTAAAGAAAAACATAATCCATATTTTCAAAAAATTTTCAGGTTAATACAGCAAGGAAATAGTAACATTTATTTACTGTAAGTAAATACATATTGTAACATGTATTTACAGTAAGTAAATACATATGCACAAAAAATTCAGTAATTATATACACATGCACATATAAACATACAGATATACATTTTATATTTCCTATGTCTCCTACACATTTATTATATTTAACAACAAATTTGAAAAAAATTATTTGCATGAGTAATTTGTTTAAGTACAACATCACAATCCATGGTGCCATTTGGTGGTTATACTTTGGGCACTATCTGGTTTAGAATTGCTTTTTATAATTCCCTTCTAATACGGGATTGAATCACACAAAAACTGTAGCACCTTACACAATAATGTTATAAATTGGTTTGTCAGTCATACTTCTGTGGTTCCTCGACACAGAGCTTTTATCAGAGGCTAAACTTCTCTCAGTCATTTGGAAAGTATTAATTGCATTCAAATAAGCCAGAAAAACAAATAAGTAAAATTAATCCCCTTTCATTTTATGATCTTTCTAATGCCCTCCATAGACCACTATCAAATTTGTACAAAGCAATACCAAGACCTCAGTGTACCATAAATATATCCTGTCTTCATGTCATTGACAAATTTCTTGGTGTCAGTCTAGTGATCTCAAGAAACTTGGAGGAGGAATTGTTTCAGTGGTTGTGTTTCATTAGGAATGGAATACTAGAGAGCACAACAAGGAAGACATAATTTAGAGAGCAATGAATTCTTGAAGAATCTTTCAGCTTAGGAATCTGTAATAGTATTTTCAAATGACAGAAGTAATCCAACAATAATAAGGCAACCCTCCAAAACAACCATGAATGCTTTTGTAGGATTTCAGTTTGGTTTAGATTGTTAACCAATGACTAGAGGCAGGAGGTGAACACTGAGATAACTGCACATTGTATTTTCCTTTTTTTTTACATATACATTAAATCTTACAGATATGGCATTTTAACAGTATGAATGTTTTAGCTAACAAATTGTTTGTTGGAAAAAAAAAGCTATTTACATGGAAAATAAGTGAAAAGATGAAAATGTGAAAATTAATAGCCTTAATTACTTGGCTCAAAGAAAGATTCCAACCTGTTTCTGAATCCAAATCATTATTTCAGTATTTTCTTCCCCCTGCTTTTATTTATTTATTAGTGTTAGCAATTTTAAGAAATTCTAAAATGTACAACAGCAACAAGAAAGTTTCCAGAAGCACTTGCAAGTGTCTCCTGGAGATAAGTGGCACTTCTGAAATAGCTGCCAAGGAAAACAAGTACATGGGGAATCACCCATTTGCCCAAGATAGGAATAAAAACAGAGTAGCAATCCAAGCTGTCAGTGCTGCCACACACTGCTCCAGAGCAAAAGGAACAAGTATTTCAAATGAAGACGAGTTTTAGTTTAGCTGAATAATGTCACGAGTGAGCCAGATAAATACAATAGCAGAGTCAATATTTCCATGGGCCACAAAGACAAAATCAAAAGTGATTTTGTTTTCAACACTGAAACGACAAAACCACAGTGCCCCAGATTTCACTGAAACCAAAACATGTATGGAATATGCATCTTGGAAGGACTTCTGTTCTCTTCCTACATTGTGTTTTTTCAAAGAAAGGTAAGATGGGTTATTAATAGCAGAAATTTTAAAGATTTGGGACTCATAAAGGCTGCAATATATGTATAGGTTAATCTTGGCTGTAATTTGATTTTGGGATTGAGCAGTATAGACAGAACAGCATCAGGTTCAGCCCCCTCTGTTCTTCCAAGCTATCCACAGAATCTCTGTCCTCAAAAGCCCCAACTCTTCAACATACTTTCTGTGCTGCTGCACAATCTCAGTTGACGGCTGCAAAAATACACTTGCAAGAGGCTACGCTGTGTCTTTATACTGATTCAGCCAATTCAAGATGAAAAAGTGCGCCTGACTGTGGTTGTACATACACACCTGTGCTGGGGCCAAAGGTCATTCTCTGGGAAGGACGACTATTTTAGTGCATACACAGCCAAAGTGTATGGAGTGTCTGGAACAATTGTGCTACTGCTGTTGTCTAGAAATCAATTGCTGTACAGTTCACAGAGTCTTGTCCATGAGACCTGTCTTCCCGCAGATCAGCATGCAGAAGGAACATTGTTAGCATTTCTGTGCTTTTGCAGTTCTCAGTTATGCCTATCCTGCAGGAATGGACTATTTTTACCACAGCAATGTCGTGATATTTAATGGAACTCATTTGAAGGCCAGTACTGCATGTTTATATTTTTCATGAAAAGGTATTGTTCTAATTTTAATGTAATGAAATTGTCATTTCAGTAAAAATTGCCGTTATATTTTAACAACTCAGTAAGACTCTGTTTGACTCTTTCCCTCTCATTGTAGTCAAATGTTCTCTATTCATTCACATGCAGTTTGCAGCCAAATCATTAAATTAAAATTACTATATTCCTTTTTCAAAACCTAAGGCAAAAAGTAATTACAAATCAGTGCATGATTCTCAGTAAGAGGCCTGGTATTCAGCTCAATAATCAGTGTCACTTCAGCAACAGAACCATAGAGACTATTTAAGTTTCTGAAATAAAATTTTCTTTAAGAAAAGAATAAAAGGAACCAGACTAGAACCATAGGATGAAAAGCTAATGCCTCTGTCTGCTGCAAACCTGCTATTTAGCCTTGGGATAAATTTCTGCACCACTGTCTATGTTATAATATATTTTCTGTTGTATTCTAAGTGTGAAACTCTTCAACTAAATAGCATGAAGGGGTTAATGGTACCAAGGTAAGTAATTTCTTTGTAAAGAAAAGAGAATAGCTGACATTATGTGCATTATAATTATTTTTTATTAATTGAATTGAAATACTGAACATTAAATTGTGATACTTAGTCATATAATCCTTTGCAATTACATATTCTACAGTAAAAGACTTTCAATTAAATTTTATTACAAGTCTAAAATTCAAAAAACACCCATCTTTATAACAGAAGCAGTCAGTAGCTAAGGTTTTTGAATAATTTTTCTCAGAAATTAAAAGCAAACTGGGAAAAATTGGCATTATTTTGTCATTTCAGAATTACAACATTTGCCCACCAAATCCTACACAATTGTAGATAAAAGCTCCTACAAGAGCAAAAAGCATGTCTCTTTTTTTTTTCTATTGCTACAAAATATTGATGAAGTGCTCTATTGAAGTAGAGATCTCATTAATTATTTGATTTACAGAAAAAGAAGACAGAGGGAAATGAGTGCCGTGGCTAATGCCATGATGTACCATCTTGAGACTTAAGATCTTTTTAACGTATTCGGCAATGATGCAGCTGAAAGAGGAAAGAGGGAACTGAATGGATCCATTAATTTAATTGAAGTGAGCTCTGACAAGAGATAAAACATCTCAGGCTCTGCATCTTTTCAGGATGCATCAGCACTACAGTAAACAGTAAATGATCCACAGACGCAGACACAGATACATGAACACACACACACACAAAGATAAAGGTATACATAGATTTTCACACATACACACATGCACACTCTTACAGGTTTATGTAGATTCTAGGGACCTCAAGACCAGAGAACCCTTCCTTTATGCAACTTCACGAAGTATTCAGCACAGAGTCATAGAATGGCCTGGATTGGAAGGGACCTTAAAGACCATCTGGTTGCACTCCCCTGCTGAGAGGAGGGACACTTTCACTAGATCAGATTACTCCAAACTCCATCCAACATGGCCTTGAACACTATCAGGGATGGGGCATTCACAGTTTCTCTGGGCAACCTTTGCCAGAGCCTCACACTCTCACAATAAAGAATTGTTCCTAATATCTAAACTAAACCTACTGTCTCTCAGTTTGAAGTCATTCCCCCTTGTCCTGTCACTATATGCTCTTGTAAAAAGTCCCTCTTCACCTTTTGTGTAGGCTCCCTTCAGCTACTGGAAGGACACAATGAGATCACCGACTACATCAAATGTACTCTCATGAACAACTCCTGTTGTTAGATATGTGATTGAGACTTCTTGCACAAAAGATGCATTTGTTATTTTTTTTCACTGTCTTACAGTTTCTTGAAAGGTGAGGGAGAGAAGCAGACTTTATTGTTCCTTATAGAAACTCTAGGGTTGCTTTCTTTTGGCTGTGTTAACCCTGTTCCCCCAAATGGCGAAAAGAACTTGTTTTAAAAGAAAAATACGCCTTCTAATATGTTAGTTCGTCTTAGTGGTTTCCATGAATGTCCTCAGTTAATACCATAACAAATTTTTACTTATAATATGACACTATAACATTTAACCAATATCATGGAATACCTGGCTTCATATCCCATAATTACTTTGATTAATATCATGGGGCTATACAGCAAGGCACTCTTAAAGAGATATAAAATGACACCATTTTTCTGACCACAGTTTTAATGATGGTTTGCTTCCTGAGATCTGGGCTAATACCAGGAGAATTGAATAAGATCAGAAGAAGAAGTTTAAATACTGGTCCTGAACATCCCGAGTTTCTTGGGAAATTGTAGAATTTCCTACATGATACTACTTATTACTACTTAACATCAATATCTAAACTGTTTGATTTACAGCCAGCGCAGCTGAATCTGTGTAAATGCCTCTCATCTGTGATGTGAACAAACAGAAACTTCTTTTGAAGAATGAAGGTTGTCACAGGAAAGGGACACCCCATGAAGTTACAGCCCTGGGTAGTTCAAGGTTTTCCAAGTGACTTCACATCCCAACAGTCTTCCTGTAACCTTAGGTTGACTGAAAGAAAACAATTTCATGCAATGTTGAGAGCTAATTGTATTTATTATATACACAGAGAATATAGGTTCTGCTTTATTGAACTATGGAAATTGTATGTAAAGAATAAAATTTACTTTTTCCTGCCCTGTGAACATGCTCATGTTTTCCCTTATGCATTCTTTTGTCCAATGAATTCACAGTAAAGCAAAATCAATCTTCTGCCTTTTACATTAAGGTCATGTTTGTGATCAAGAGTTTAAATCAATTCTTTACTAAATAAGAAAAAATAGGAAATATTTCAACAGTGAGTGGAAAATGAACATAGTTTCTTAAAGTCAGAAATGCAAGTTCAGGGATACTTGGGGTACTGGGGACAGTGAGGAATAGGATAGTTGTAGCAAGATTTTAAAAATTCAGGGACTGCTTTGAGAGCTATACAGAGATGGATCCATATGTCTGGACTCAGTCAGTTAATATCCCAGACCAGACTGCTGGAGTGGCTATTTTAATATCTTTGCATCTGCTTTTGCAGTAGCTGAAACTCTAATGACATTAAGCACAGAGGCAGCACAACTCAGCATTGAAGAAAATTGTATCTAGCCCCATATTCCTGTCTGTGTCTAGCCATGCAAATCAGAGGACCTATTTCTTACCAACGTCATACATTCAGTCAAGGCTGTTTTGTTCTGCAGCTTATAAATATTTATTTCTGTCTATGTATTTATGTGTCCACATTCAATGACTTTCAGAACAAAAAAACAATTCATAGTGAAACTTCTGCTTGGAAAAACACTGAAGCTATACCAGTATTCCAAATAAGAGCCTTTGTCAATTCTGGCATTAGATTTGACTGTAGTATCAACAGGTATTTATTTTAAAACTATGTTTCAATATATCATGTGAGCTTGTATATCTCTCATTTATCCCTAAGACATTGCAAATTATAAAATCCAATAGATCTAATATAGTATTCACGTTAAATGTTAGCTGGATTGCTGGCATTTAACCAATAGTGCATTTAAATTGTTTAAAAAAAAAAAGATGCAAGGGAAACAATCTCTGTCTCCTTAAAGGAAGTCATTTGAGCTGATTATACAGAGTGCAATGATGCATTAATACATCACTGGATGTGAAATGTGTACAGTGTATCACATAATTCTTTATTTAGAGTTTATTAAACAAGAATTGACCTTCAGTCTTATCATACACAAAACTGTATCCTTATAGTTCGATAAAGTAGGTTGTCAAAGTAAATATTTACAGCAGCTAGTAAAATAAAATCAGGTTATTTTCACTAATGGTCTATAGTGATCATTTATTTTTTGAGCAGCTATATTCTTTCTGTCAAGAGGAAACCCTCTTTGGCATTAGAGATCCCATCCAATGTGGATTGCTGAAAGCAGGCAACTGATTCAGGGTGATATGCTGTAGCTATTAAAGTTGAATTTTCCAGGAGAAGAATACCAGAAACTTTGATAATTTCATTTACAATGGCTCAGCTTTTCTGGCTGATTGAGAAACGAACCAGCAAACACTGCCTGATGCTGTGCTACTGAACATAAAAGAACACTACTTTCCTGACACAAAAGAGAAGTGCATTCAGTTACACTCTCTCATCAGGGTAACCAGTGGCATCAAATAACCACAGAATCTTCAGTATAACCAATCTCATAGGAAAAGAAAATGACAAATAAATCAATTACCTATAACCAAGTATCACTGTGATGTTATTTCCTGAAGGGAGGGCCTCACATAAAAAACTACAATTGATAATTGTTGTGTTGAGTAAAGCTACTTATGTATTTCTAGTATAAAACAGTGCCTCTTCTTACAAAAACTTTGGTTTTGGTTAAAAATACAGTTTGGAAATTATTATCCAATGTTATTATCCAAATTATTATCCAATATTATCTGTGAACAGAATAAAAATTCTGTACAGAGATTATTCAATTGAAAACCAGAGCAACGAAAAGAGCAGTTTGCCGTGTGGTTTTGTATATGTGCTTATTCCTGCTCTAGGTATTATATGAGTTGTTATCACAGCAGTTCTGGAGAGATACTGCATTTCTGTCATTTCTATCAATCTGAATATTTAGCAAGACATATTTAGAGATGGTGTAGTAGGGGCACTATTTTGGCATCAGTGTTCTGAAAGCAAGGTCATTCAATTCAGAATCCAATGACGTATTTTAACAAAAGAATGTGTGTGCATCTATGTGTGTGTGATGCCTTCTCCTTATCACATTACAACCTTGCTCATCAAATCATAGCTATGCTCTGAGGTATCCAGAGTCATGATCCCCAGCAGTGTAAGATGTCCCAAAAGATAAAAAAAAAAATGAAAGGTGGAAGTTGGAGAAGCATTCATTATGATATGTTTAGAAAGGATTTCTTCTTTTAAGCACAATAATTTTCTTATGTACAACATAATATCACTAACCTTAAAAAGAAAAAAGAAATAATAATCCCCAAACTAAGAGAAGGACCATTCATCCAGTCCCTATTGTGTCACTGAAACAAAGGCATTGTTAGGGGACAGGGAATATCACACCTGATCGTATTCTGATGGTCTTCAGTGCAAATGGGGACATAGCACTTCAAATCAGACTGACTCTGCAGTCACTCTGCATTTATCAGTGAGTGTACTCTGGGCTGTGTAAGAGCTCACCCAGTGCATAGCAGACTCTGGTAATGCTGGCTTCTTGGGACAGCATTTTAAAAGGCTTTCGGTGTTGCATCACATGAAATATGGCTCACAACAGAGGTGATAAAGTAGGTGGAGATACACGCCCTCTTAGAAGCACTACATACCATCATGACATGTCTGGAGATCCATCCCAACACACAGAGCTCACCTCTCCTTGTGCATTCGTGGGCACACCAGATAACTTTTTGAGGTACTATAACAACAGTTTACCTAGATTCAATCTCGTAATTGCAAAGAGGCTTATAAGACAAGTAAAATGGTACATCAAACATAATGTAAGGTATTCTGGAAAGTTCTGGGTTTTTTTCTTGTTTTAAAGTGGCATTTCATCACTGCCAAGACAAAGAAAGTAATTTGTAGCTACAAGAATAATTTTCAGGAGAAGGTACCTTTTTATTTTCAACACGTAATAGCAATATGTTGTAGTCTATAATTAATGTCTGTTCTCAAATTTCTAATTTTATTTTATTTAATTTCAAAGTTCGGATCCCAGACATGTAGGTTTTTGGGTTTGGGGTGTTTTACTTTGTTTTGCTTTGTTTTGGTTTTTTTTTTGTTGTTTTTTGGGTTTCTTTGTTTGTTTTTTTTTGGTTGGTTGGTTTTGGTTTTTTGGGGGGTTTTTGAGTTTTTTTTTGGTTTTTCAAAGAGACTCAAACACATGTATATATCTTTTAAATAAAGAAGCTGGGAAAAAAACAATTAAAAGGAATAAACAATTACAACTTCTTGGTATAGCTGTAATTCACAAGTACACTGGAATAATAAATTGACGTTTCAGTTCTATTTGTTCCATGGAGTGGTTTAATAAAGAACCTTTTAGACTGCACCAGCTATACAGTAATGGAAATAATATATAGTGGCTTGACAAATTCACCTGATTTATAGTAAAATCTGCTCTTTTTCTGCAATACCATCCATATCTAGAAGGGAAAAAAAGCTGGTTCTGTTTCTCATTGCTGGTTTTCTACATTCTCTTAATTTCAATTTAAATTGTATAGCAACAAGTTCTTCCATTTTCCTCATCTGCCCTTTACAGTTCCTTTACAAAATTTAGAGTTAGAATGGATTTTGTGCAGGACAATTCCCTAGAAAAATCTCCCTCTCCAGCATAAGTGGAGATTAAGGGAAGGGCCAGAATAGAAACTATGTTTCCTGTCCCAGGCCAGATAGTAAAAGTGAAATTTTGCAGAGGGAGAGTGAGGTGTTCAAAAAGAAAGAATTTCTGTTGACAGTTTAAGGCAGGAGAAATGAAGGTCAAACTTTCATTTCATAATATTGTCTTCTTCTCTGATCCAAAAGCAATTGGAAATGATGCCACAGAACTGTGTATTTCTATGAGATTTTGCAAAGAGATATCTAATTAATACTGAAATAATTTCAGAAGGTGCATGATGCAGTGTTTTGAAAATATTTATGATACAAAAACTGTGTAAAGACATGCTAAAACATGAAAATTATAGATCAGTGATTCCTTTTATCACAGATTTCTAATTAAACAAATATTTTTAAGGCTTGCTTTTCTTCCAGTTTTTGACTTGTAACATAATTCCATTTGTCTTGTGGTGACTTTATGCTGTTTTATCCCCTATCACTGCTCTATGCCCAGACATGATTCCTGAGCCTTCTCTGCCTTTAAAACTGGCTGCAAGAGACAGAGAAAAAACTGAATGAACTTTTCAAAACAGTTTGTGTTTCAAGGACACAGAGATTAGCT
>VXAZ01000299.1:143831-169554 GCA_013399875.1 Gymnorhina tibicen | reverse complement strand
CTCTGACTTAAATTCCAGGTGAGTAAAGGGCTGGATAGAGTAAAAAAACTCTTTAGGGAAATGATGATGCCTTATTTTTTGCTGCAACCGCATCAAGCAAAAGGGCAGAGACCGGGTAAGAAACAAAGTTTCATCTTTTGGCAGCGTAGATAGATAAGTAGGATAATTAGTTGTTAGTTTGCATGATTGGTCCTTAGTGATTACTCAGTAGTACTCTGCATGTGACTAAGTAGGGCGGAGAAGAATAGTAGCGATAGGAACTGTATAACTCTCTTTGGGAATTCTAATTTGGGGTGTATATGTTATAAAGAAAGATAATAGGGCCCCGGGCGGCGTTAGGGCCACATACGTGCCGGGCTCGCTCCCGTGGGAGATGTAGGGCGGAAGTGCCCTGAAATGCAGCTTTGTACCCTTCAAATGCTGAAAAAGGAAGAGCTTCCTTCGACTGAGCCCCTTAAAATGAGGCAACGGGGGTGTTTACCTACACTTAAACTGTTACGATGGCAAATAAATGGCTTCCCCCCTTTAATTTAATCCCCTAAAATATTGGGAAAAGAGGGGGTTTCATCGCTTTAAATCTCTCAAATGATGGAAAAAAGGGGAGTTTTCCCTCAATTCAAACCCTTAAAAAGGAGGGACGGCTGGGCTTCCACATCACTTTAAACATGATGATGATGAAAATGCGGGGGTTGCCCTTATTCAAACCCATAAAATAGCACGGTCGAGGTTTTCCCCTTCCATTTAAAGTAGAAAATAATGGAAAATGGGGGTTCCCTGTCAGCCTGATATCCCTAACAGCATAGAAAAGGCAGGGTTTCCTTCAAATGATACACAGTAGCTCCGGGACGCGGAGGATTTTCCGCGGCAGCGCTTGTCGGTCCGGAGGGGAACTGACGGTCGGTCGGCTCCCGGGCTGCCGGAGAGAGGCGCGGTCCACCGAAATGAGCGGCAGGGCCCGTGAGGAGGGAAGAGGAAGACGGGGACGGCTTGGAGGGGGGGTGTAGGGGGAAAGCAGAAGCCTAGGAAGAGGACACAGAAAGACAGAAGAAGGAGAGGAACAGCAAGAGGGGGGGGGAAAAACAGGGAGCAGGACACAGATAAAAGAACTACAGAAGCCTTTAGGTTGGAAAAAACTTTTGAGATCGTCAAAGTCCAGCCCTTAACCCGGCGCTGCAGAGTCCACCGCTAAACCGTATCGCTCAAAGGTAGCACCGCCCGCCCCTTGGGGAATTGCACCCGGAAGCGCAGAGGAGAGAGGAGGAGAGCAGGAAAGAGGAAGCGGGAGCGGGAGCAGGACGAAGGAAAATTAAGGACAGGGCGAGGATGAAAATTAATAAAATGGGACGCGCAGTACAACAGCGAGGGATTAAAAATAATAGGGGCATGGAACAGGAAAGAAAGATACGGTGAGAAATGATGGCACAGGAAAGAGCAACAGAGTAAAAAAGGAAGAGGGATCCCGAGAGAGGCACTGAGAACAGATAAAAGGGAAGAGCAGGTAAGAACGGACGGTGTGACAAGGAGAGAGCCGTCGGGGGTTAGGACGCTGGGCCGGAATAAGGAAATGAAGGGTGGGGAGCAGGACAGAGCAATAAACAGGCACTGTTTCTTCTGTATAGATAATATTGTCTTGCATTTTCCAAGCCTTCAATGGTTTAATCTATATACGCAAGTTGTATTTGTGTGTGTGATGTCACGTGAGTTACGGTAAATAACCTCGAGTACGACGCCACGAGTTTCTTCCGGAGCCACCGTCCTAAGTACGACGGCATGTACCTAACGCTAACCCTGACCCCGAACCTGGCCAAAATTTGGATTCCGCCTTCGAAATTCAAAGCGTTTGAGGATCGCTCCCAGATGAAATTTGCCGGGACAGATGGGTCGTGCCGGGGACGGCGTCGCCCTCGGTCGGTCACAGGAGACAGGACCGGTCCTGAGGGACACGAGGATGGTTCTGCGCGTCCCCCGTGTCCTGCGTGTGTCCCCGCGTGACCCGTGTCCCCCGTGTCCTGTCCGTCCCTGCGCCTGTCCGTCCCTGTGCCTGTCCGTCCCTGCGTCCCCTCACCCGGTTGACAAGCAGGGGCATTAGCAACTGTTGCTTTATTCTCCTCGGTAGCACAAGCGCCGCAGGCACAGTCGTCCGGTCCCCATCCCCATCCACGTCCCCATCCGTATCCCTGTCCTTGTCTGTGTCCGTGTCCTTGTTCCCGTCCTGTTCCCTCACGGCTTCTTCATGGTGCTCTCGATGAATGACTCCAGCACAAAGATGGTCTCATCCACCTGGTTCTCGCTGGCATCGATCCTAGGGGACGGACGGCGATGGGCAGCCCGCACAGGGTCCCTGACCCCCACCTCCGTCCCCGTTTCCATCCCCCCTCACTTGTTGACGTTGCGTTTTAGGGTCTCGAGCTGCTGCCGCTCGGGACCCGTGATCATCTCCTCGACCTCGTGCAGCTGTGCCGCCTCGGCGCCTGTGGCCTGCATGGAGGCCAGGATGGCCTCCACACGCTGGGACTTCTCTAGGAGCCTCCTAGGAGGGAACGTGGACGTGGCGGCAGCGGCGGCTCCGGCCCCGCCGCGCCGCCCCCGGCCACGGCACTCACTTGTTCTCCCGCATCTCGTGCTGCCGTCGCTCCATCAGGTTAGCCACGCTCTGGGGAAGAAACGGGCGAGTACCCGGCACGGGTGTGTTGGGGAGCGCTGAGGAACCTCGTGGGGGGGACATGGGCACGGTCATTGCCGCCCCTGTGGCACCACGAGGGAGGGGGCTGTGACACCTGGACCCTGGAGCAGGAAGGAGCTCTGGATGGACAGAACCGGGTGAGTCCCCGGCCCAGGTGCATCGGGGGGCGCCGAGGGACCCTACGCTCCCAAAAACCCCACGGGGGAACGCACGGAGGACGGTGCCGCTGCCGCCCCCGTGGCACCGGGAAGGAGGGGGCCGCGACGCCCGGACACGGCGCTTCCGGGACCGGGGGCTGCGAGAGTTCCCCGGAGTGGGAGCTGGCGGCGGGGCCCGGATTCCCTGGGAACTACTGCGTGGATAGACCGGGATCGGCGATATCCGGGGCCCGGCAGGCCCTTAGGGTTCACCTTGTAGCATCTGTGAAGCAGCATCCGAGCGGCGGCCGTCACGTTCACCGTGTACAGGTAGAAGGTGCGGGACGGAGCGTGGTCCGGAGTCTTGGGAATCTCCTGTGGAAGGACGGAGGGGCGGACGCGGTGGGAACCGAGCGGGGGTATCCCCTTCCCCGGAGGTGTCCCTGTGTCCCCTCCCCTGTAGGCTTCCCCCTTCCCAAAGGCTTCCCCGTGCTCGGATTCCAGGTGGGATCGCTTGGAAGTGCCCCGAAGTGCCTGTCACCTGGACAGCTGTTGCACCTGGAGAATCTCTGGGATCCCAGAGCTCCCCCACCTGCAAGGACACCAGGTTCTCCGAGAGCATCCTGTAGAGCATGTCCTTGGCTTCCTTGGCCGGGATCATGGCAAAATCCTCCACCTGCTTCTGCTCCAGGTGCTTCTTGCGCAGGAGCAGGCGGAATATCCTGGCACAGCGGGAGCCAAACCTGTGCGGGAGGAGCGGGATGAGGGAGGGATGTCAGAAGGGGCCGGGAGGAGCCCGGGAGGCTCCGGGTCCCCGCGTCACCTCTCCTCCACGATGGACTCCAGCGTGGCCGTGGCCAGGGACACCAGGGCCTTATGCAGGTCTGTAGGGGCTGAGGTCAAGGATGGTTCCAGAGCTCGGGAATGTTTCTGGCCCGGGAACGCCGAGTTCCCCCCAAAGGATACTGACGGTGTAGGTGCCCCCGCCGCTGTCCCCCGACTTCCCCACGAACTCCAGCTGCGGGGAGAGACGACAGGGGAAAAAGTTCAGGACGGCCCCTGAAAGAAGGGCAATACGGATTTTTTTCCTTAAAATCTGGAGTGGGAAGAGTAAGAAGATTTCAGGGAAAAAAGATCTGGGACTTTAACAGCCTAAAACCATGGATCGGGTCTTAGTGACACTTCCAGGGGCTTTTAAACACCTTGAGTATCTCTTAAATATCTTCATTGTCAGAATTTTAGGCTGCCTTTAAAATAAGTCATTTTCAGTATTTTTTAAATAACCTCGGTATCTTTTAATATCTACAACGTAATTTACCTATCTCTCCGGTATCATCGGTATGTGTTAAGTAAGTTATATATCTGTTAAATAACTCAAGTATTCTTAACTAACTTCAGCATCTCTTAAATATCTTCAGTGTCCATAAAATAACTTTACTATCCGATAATTAATTTCAGCATCTGTTCAACGTCTTTGATACCTGTTCAGTAACTTAAAAAATCTTCAGTATCTATTAAAAACCTTCCTTAACTCTCAGCATATTCTGCTTTACCCTCAGACAGATAGAGAAACAATCAAGGAATCACGGAATCGACGGAGGCCGGAGAAGCCCCGGGGTCCCCCCGGCCCCGTGCCCGCCGTCCCCGGCCTCACCGGATCGTCGGCCAGGAGCGCCAGGTACTGGTCCAACGCCTGTTTCCCGATGTTGTACCCGGCCGGAAGAGATCGGAATATCTACGGTGGAAAAACGGGGAACGTCGAGGGATTCTGAGGGATACCGGCTTCCCGGGGGCTTCCGAGGACGCACCTCGTTGGACGAGAGCGGCTGCGTGTGGGACGCGCCCGAGGCCGTGGTCACCTCGCTCATGCGCAGCATGGTCCGCACCACCTCGCTGCTGGTCTGTATTGGGAAAACCGGGAATTAAGAGCGGGAAAAGCTCGGTTCCGGAGCGGGAACGGAGGCGGGAGCCGCGGACCTGGTCCATGCGGCTGGCCACGGCGCTGACCAGAGCCTGGTCACGGAAGTGCTGATGAAAGCGCTCCAGGTTGACTTGCCAGTAAATGCCATCGTCCGGGGGACTCTGGGGGGGCACAAGGACAAAAAGTGAGGAGAAAGGGGGCAGGAAAACAGAGGGAAATGGGGCAGGAAACTGAGGGAAAGGAGACACAAAACTGAGGGATGGGAGCCAGAAAAATGAGCAAAAACAGCCACAAAAAATGAGGAACAGGGGACCGCTTTGTTTCCCCAGAACACGTTTGGGAATATGGATCCCACCCCTCCCATGTCCCGATTCCCGGGCCGGAGTGCCGAGGGCACCGTCACTCCGGCGTTTCCGGTACCTCTGAGGTTCCTCCCTCCTGCTTCTGCCTTTTGGCTTTGCGCTCGCCCTCCTCTTCCTCGTCGCACGAGTGTCTCCGCTTCCCTTTCCCTGTCAACCCGAGATGCTATTTCCCATCGAACCCATCACTGTGGCCTCGACACGTGGCTGAGTGCTTCCCGAGGCCCCCCAAATCCCGAGATCCCCGGGGCCCTCACCGACGAGGCTGAGCCGAGGCACGACGTACGCGTCCTTCTCGGCGATGGCCAGGGCGGGTGCGGGGGGTGGCGGCGCTTTGGCGCTCCGGGGGCTTTCCGGCACCATCGGGCACCTCTGGATGAAGTGGGTATCTGCCAGGCGCACGAACGTGCCGGACACTTCCGAGTAATCCACGGTTTTCCCATCTAGGCGGGGGGAGAGGCACGGCGGACGGATCCGGGATGTTCCCGAGGCTTCGGAGAACGCGGTCGTGCCGCGCTCGCCGCCGTGAGCGCCCCACGGACCCTTTGGGACCGCGTTCACAAACCCGACCCCAAATCCCTGTTTTTTAAAAAGCTTCCCACCCTCCGTGGTCTCCGTCAGCCCGTCCGAGACCGGATCCTGGATGTTCCTGAGGGTCGGGAGTATACGGTAAGACCGTGGCCACCGCCACAGCCCAGCTGTGAACGCCCTACGGTGCCTCTGGTCCCATTCACCAAGTAAACCCGCTCCCAGCCCCCATTTTTTTGAGGGAGGAGCTTCCTTCCCACCTTCCATGGTTTCAGTGAGGCGATCGGCGACCCTGGCAACGGCGCGGCTCATGGAAAGGTGCCCGTGGAGCAGAAGCTCCTCCACCAGCAGCTCCCCCGGGTCCCCGTAGAGCGTCTTGGCCGTGTAGATGTAGCGGGGGTAGCGCAGGATCCGCAGGATCCGCTCGCTCCGCGCCTCGTATTCCACGGACCCCCGGGGCTGCGCCTCGTACCGCACCAGGTTGTGCTGGATTAGGACGCAAAGGGCCTTCTTCACCTGCGGGAGAGGGTGGGAGGGTTGGACTCTGCCTTTCACGGGTCCTGTCCCGGTCTTTCTGGGTGTTCCCTCCCTGCCCAGATCCCAGTTTCCTTGTGGAGAATCAGAATTTCCTTGCTCCTTGTAAGATTAGTTTTTCAGGGAAATACAACCCACCTGTTCCATTAAAATCTTCCTCCCTGATTTATTAAGAATTCCTTGTCTTTTACCAGGTTTTCCCACCAGTCTATCACTGTTCCTGGACTCTATTCCTGCCTTTGCTCCCTAGGGAGCATTAGTGTCCCTCCTTCCTCCCAAATTAGTTTTTCAAGGACACACGAACCTCCTCCTCCTGACTTATTTCATTAAAAATTCCTTGTCCTTCTCCAGGTTTTCCTCCCACTCTCCCCTCCTGAACCCCTCCCATCCCGTACCTGATCCGGGAGCAGCCCCGTGTCCCCCACCAGGAGCCGCAGCGGCCGCGGTCCCGTCCGGAGCAGGGAGTTCCCGACTTTCTCCACGATCTCCCCGAAGTGCTCCTGGAGCAGGAGGGAGCAGAGCCGTAGCTCCGCCTGCGTCATCTCGGCGGCTCCGGAATCCCAGGAACGGAGCGGGGGGAAAGAACAGCTGGGGGGACAGAGCGGGACGGATGCTGACCCTATGGGAGGGGTCCTGTATCCCCTCCCGCGGGAGGATCAGCCGTGTCACGGGGTCCCCGTTTTCCTCCAGGTGAGATTTCCCCCACCGTGGCCGCCATGATAACAGCCACGTTCTGTGTCCACATCCTGTTGCGCCGCTTCCGCTGCCGCCACCCGGTTCCCCATTGGGAGGCTTACACCAGGGGGCGCGCCGGCCGCTCCGTGCCCCGCGGGGCCGCTCTATCCGCTCACCCGCACTTTCCAGAGCGGCCGCGGAGCAGGCGAGCTCGCCGGAAGCGCGGGGCCTCTCTCGGCCGCGCTTGCTGCCCTGGGAGGAGTGACGGCAGTGGGGGAAGATGGCGGAGGCGGCGGCGGTGCCGCAGCACCGGTTTTTTTGCCACAGCTGCAAGGGCGAGGTCAGCCCCAAGCTGCCGGTGAGCCCCGGGAAGGGAGGGTCGGAGAGGGGGAGCCCCGAGCTGCCGGCGAGCCCCGGGCGGGGAGGGCCGGGCAGGCCGGGGCGGGGAGCCCCGAGCTGTCGGTGAGCCCCGGGCGGGGGTAGGGGCAGCGGTGATTCCCCAATCTCTCCCTGAGCCCCCTAAGGAAGGGGTGACCTCCAGCCTCTGAAGTTGTTCCTACGTGGAACGGGTGATACCCCCCCTCCCATCCCAGTTCTCAGACTGGAAAGGGACTGGGGGAAGCTCCTGTTACTCATGGAAGGGGATAATCCCATTCCCATCCCGCTCCATGAGCCCTTGCAGCGTCCGCTCCTCCGACGGGGTGGGAATTGTCTATGCGCTCCTAAATTATCCCAGTTCCTATTCCTTGGAACTGGGAGCATCCCAAATTTTTCTTTATTCCACGTCCATCGCACGCTGAAGGATCCATTTTTCCCTCCAGCATTCCCAAACCCACTTTTTAAAAGGAAGCATTGTCTAATTCCCGCTCCAACCCCTCTGTCCCCAAAAACTGGGCTTTCCTGGTGCCTCCATCACCTTCCTTGTTTATCCTGGGAGGAAAACTCCGGCCCTGCTCCCCGGGGAACCCTAAGGAAACACCTGAAATTTCATTTCCTGGGCTCCTCCACTTGGTCTTGCTCCAGTTCCCATTTCGGGAACCCCCCAGATTCCTGGCAGTGGGGGAACGTGGCCCCGTGGCTCTGCCCACAGACCCCACTGGGAGCTGCTTCCTGTGGATTTGTGCGTGGAGAGTCCGAACCCGAAACAGCTTTTTGGCCCAAAATTCCCCGGTTTGGGTGATTGAGGGGGATCGGGGATGAGGGCGTGGAAAACGAGGCATTCCCGAGCAGAACTTCTCCTGCACCTCCCAACGCCAGAGGTGGAGATGTTGGGTTGGAGAATCCCAATCCTCCAGAAAGTCATCTGGAGACCTTCTAAGGAGACTTTATGCCTCTTCCCTATCCACATGGTATAAGGAGGGTCTTTCCACGTGAAAATCCCTGTGGATTGACAAGTGGAGCCTTAGCAGTGGCAGGGAGAGATTTTTTTTTTTTCCCTTGCTTTCCAAGTGAGGAGTGTGGGGATGGCAGGAGGGATATGGAATTGCACAAGGTATCCATCCAATGCTAGGATGGAGAAGCTGAGTTATCCTGACTGGAGACAAAGGAAAGGGGAACATTCATATTGGGATTAGAGCCACGGGAGAGCTGCCGGATGGAGCGAGAGCCGAGAAGAACTTCTCCGTGGTCCCGTTTGTCCCACACGCCTGTCTTTGGGATTCCATTTGCATCTTTCCATCATTTTTGGGTGGGGATCGCCTGGAAAACCACCTAGTCCAACTTTTCCACCCAGATTTCGGATCGAGTCCGGGCCGGGCGTGGATGTGCCTCATGGTTCCGGCTGCCTCAGGAACGATCCGAGCGCAAAGCAAACGCTCCCGGTGGGATTCCCGTTTGTTTTCCTTCTGGGAATCACGGACCGCCAGGCTGGAGGGGAGTCAGAGCCATGGGATGCCACTGGATTCCTTGGAACATCTGTTTTTCTTTGTACCGTGGCTGGATCCCACTTAGGGAACGAGATCCCTGTGCAGATCCCAGGATGTGAGCACCCAGGAGGCTCCAGGATCGTCCACTGCATCCCTAAATATTCCAGGGAAAGCAGGGAGCTGATTCCAAGGCTCTGCGGGATCCCACACGCCATCTGTTCCCATTTCCCCTCTTCCTCCCTCCAGAGCTATTTCTCCCAAATGCCATTTTTATCTCTCTCCAGCTACTGGGTGGGAAGCTGGGAATTTCCATATGGATTCCAACAGCAAAAATATTCCAAAGCTTCCAGGAATGCATCGGCGTCCCACCTGCTGCTGGTGACGGTCCGATCCGGGATTTGGATTTGGATGGAGTTCCCACAGAATCCACGCCCAAACTGTGGGGAACGTTCTGCGTGCTGTGGTACAGGATGCAGGATTTTCAGGGATCTGGGAAGCGTGGGGGAAGGAAAGAATGTTTCTAATCCAGGAAGATTGGTTCTGGATGGAGATTCCACAAAAATCGGTGCTCAAACTGTGGGATTTGGGAAAACTCTGGCTTCGGGATGGGATCTGGAGAGGGAAGATCCATGGGAGAGGATCTCTGGGGTCTTTTTGTTTTTACCGTGGTTTTCTCCAAATCGAAGCTGATCTGCAGTTCTGGGACAAAACTCTGGGAACGGGAACAGGGAAAATGTTTCTCCTTGGAAGGAATTTTGTTCCGTGCTTTTGCAGATCCCGCCGGTAGCTCTTTCACTCGCCGGTGCCCAAATTCCGTGGGATTCGGATTTTGTGGTGCTGTTAGGGGCTGCTCAGGATCTAGGATCGGGAATCTTCCTGAAGGTGGATTTTTCCTTAGAATTCCAAATATTTTGTGGCTAATCCCGGCTCGCTTTTGTGTTCCCAGGAATACACCTGCCCCCGCTGTGAGTCCGGCTTCATCGAGGAAGTCACTGACGATTCCAGGTACCAGAGAATCCGGGGATATCCAATATCCAGGCACGTGGAGAGACTGTGGATCAAGTAATAAGATTTAGTGTGAAAAATGCCATTTTAGCTCTTTTTTTTCACACTTACTGATTTGGTTTTAGACCGTTTGGGGGGTTTTTTTGCACTTTCTTTTTTTTTTTTTTAATGCCCTTTTTGCTAGTTTCGATGTATTTTTCCACGTTTTTGGGTTGGGTTTTTTTTTTTTTTTTGTAAAAGAAAAGCCTTTTTTGGTCTTCTTGATATTTTTACCCTTTTTTGGTATTTTTTTACCCCCCTTTTTCTTTTCTTACCCTTTTTGATCTTTTCCTTACCCTTTTTAGTATTTAGGAAAAAAACCCTTTTTACTGTTTTTGGTCTTTGCCCTTTTTTGTTTTTTGGGGGCTGTTTTGCCCTTTTTGGCCTTTTTGTTTTACCCCTTTTGGGGGAATTTTGGGAAACGAAGGGGGGATTCGGGAGGCACGGGGGGATTTTGGGAATGGGCCCTGCCCTCACTCTCCTCTTTTTCCCAGTTTTTTCGACGGCAATGCCCTGGACGACAGCCCCTCCTCGCAGTTCGCAGAGGTGAGTTTTCCAGCTTTTCCCAATTTTCCTGAGGTGTCTTCCCCGGTGGCTCCTTTCCCTGAGGATTTTCAGGGGACTGAAAATTGGCATTGGGACCGGCCTGGGATGGGCATGACAGGAAAAGGAGGATTCGGGGAAGAAGAGCCTTGCCCCGGCGCTGGCAGATCCCGGGATTTGTGTGGGGACGCTCAGCCGGGCGAGAAGGTATTCGCTGTCTCTCCCTGCCCCCGGATTTTCCAGACTCCGTAAATTACAAAGTCCAAACTCGTAGGAAGTCCAGTCGATCCTGAGCCGGAAATGGGGTCAGTCACCGAACAGCCGGAATTCCAATCTGGATCCTTCCTGTTAGCTTCCATGCTCCAAGCATCCGGCCGGGTCCCTCCCCCTCTTCGTCTGGATCCATTTGTCTCCTGACCCAAATTATTGCTTGGATATCACTTCATATCCCAGTACTTCCGGAGTTTCGGGGAGATCCTGATCCCATCTTCCCGCCCGTGGAGCTTTGTGCTCCGTAAATTAAACTGGATTTGGGGATGAATAATAACTGGAAGTTCTCCCCGGGGTGTGGTTGCAGGCAAAGCTCCCATCAGAGCAGCAGGAGAACGGGGAATGTTTATACATTGGTTTTTATTCCCTAATCCAAATGGATTTGTGGGAGAGGGTCTCTGCAGAGTCTCCGGGCTCCGGCTCCGAATTCGTGGGGGTTTTCCTGCACCCCTGGAGTGGTGTAGCGAGGAGATCCCTGGATCACCCCCTGCTTACCCTCAGAGAGGCCACAGGAGAGCAATTGGGTAAATCGGGGAGCAGGTTGGATTTAGCACCACAGGATCCACTGCAGGGGCAGGGAATGGCATTATCCACATGGGCAGATCTCGCAAAACGGCAGCATGAGGGGCACAGGATTGGGTGACACCTTGGGATGCTCCTGGGGAGACTCCAGGGATACAGATACCATCCTTTCATATCCGTGTCCTCCCCGTGGCTATAAGGCCCCCGAGTGATCCCGTTGATTTGGGAGTGTCCGGTATTATTCTGCCTCAAATTCCAGCCCTTGGAGAGAGGGAGAGACCAACCCCACGGCTTCCGGATTTATTGGGATCTGTGTGGAGCAGGGAGTTGCACCGGGGGTGTTGCAGCGGCTCTGGATCCACTTGGGCTATAATTAAGCCTTTTTGCCGGACTTTTTTTCCTGGGATCCGTGACAACTGTGGGAATGTGCTCCGGTGAAGTGGACTTCGCTGCCTGCGCCTTCCCGCTGGGATGAGCGCCGGAACTGAGCGGGGATCGTGTCTCCTGTCTTCCCCCTCTCCACAGCTCTGGGACCACTTGGACCACACAATGTTCTTGCCGGATTTCCGGCCGTTCCTGAGCGGCGGCTCCCTGGATCCGGAGAGCCGGGACGCGGAGAGGGGCCCCCCAGCTGAGCTCTGGGGGCCCGGTCGCCCCCCGCGGCTGCCGATGCCTCGGAGGTACCGATCCCGTGGCAGCTCCCGCCCGGATCGCTCGCCCGCCATCGAGGGGTGAGTGTCTTCTCTGGGGAAAACGGGAGATTTGGGGAGAAACCTGGGAAAATGGGATCCTGGCGCTTCCTGTCAGCCCCCTTAGCACAATTCTGAGTCATTTTCCCTGTCCTGCTGCCTGGAACACAGGCCATTCTCAGCACTCGGATCCTGGGATGAGCTCCCATCCCTAATTCCTTTGTGCTCTCCCTCCCTTTCGGGGCTTCATCCAGAAAATTTCCAACTGTGAGCCCCGTATCCATGGGAACAGGATTCCCTGCTTTACTGCCTATTCCTTCTGCCTCTATTTATTTATTTATTTAGCTTGTTCTTTCCATGTGTTTCCCTGGTTTTTCCTGTCCCGGTACCAACTCTTCCACTGGAACTCGAGGCGTTCCCACTTCTCCCACCCTGGGATGAGCTCGCATCCCTAATTACTTCCTTCTCTTTCTCCGTTTTGGGGCTTTATCCGGGGATTTTCGCAGTCGTGAGCCGTGCGGCCAGGCATCCGTGGAGCCTGCCCATCCTTTCTTCCACCATTTATTTACTTACTTAACTTGTTCTTCCTGTGTTTTTTCCTTTCCACGCCTCCTTTTTTAGGATAATCCAGCAGATCTTTGCTGGGTTTTTTGCCAACTCGGCTGTTCCTGGCTCCCAACATCCCTTTTCTTGGTGAGTAAAATCCTGAATTAGCCCAGATCCCACCAGTAACTACCGGTAACCCAGCACCTAGGGGCTGGTTTGGGACTGGGGGGAATTCCTGGACTCTCCCATTGACAGGAGCGGGATGCTGCACTCCAATCCCGGGGATTATGCGTGGGGACAGAGCGGCCTTGATGCTATCGTCACCCAGGTGAGGGGCACCTGTGCCGGGGGCAGATCCGGTGCCAGATCCCCGCTCCTGAGCGCGGAATTTTTCCCTCTCCGCAGCTCCTAGGACAGCTGGAAAACACGGGGCCGCCGCCGGCAGATAAGGAGAAGATCTCATCGCTACCGACGGTGCCGGTGACGCAGGAACAAGTCGGTGGGTGACTCCGTCCCCGGATCCGATGCCGCCCGGATCCTGGTGTTTGACATCCTGAGCTCCCCCATTCCCGTTTTGTTCCCCCTGAAATTGGGCTGGAAACTGTCAGCTCCCAGGCTTTGCTGCTGCCGTCTCTGGTGTTCGGTTCTCCCAGGAATCTTAGAGCTCCACCATTCTCCAGAGTGTTTGGGGAGTCCTGGAATGTGCCGTTCTGAGTCTTCCCGCCCCCGTGATGGTTTTCCCATCCCAAATCCCTGTTTGTGCTCTCGACTCGTCCCTTCTTCCCTTTCAAACTGGCTCTCGACATGTTCTGCTCTGGAAATGTCGTGGAAAACTGCCAGCAGGGGCCTGGGAGTGTCCCGGAACAATCCTGGCTTTGCAATTAAAAATCCCGTGAATTTTTCACCCAGAGGATCCCTCCCCCTCCCAGCTGCTCCGTTACCAGAATCATACCCCTCCATTGTGGTTAAACCAGACAGTTCTACGTGGGATATTTTTATCCCCTGGTTTTACACACCCCTCTGTCCTCCTCTTCTCCGGGAAGTCACGGACTAGCTGGAATTCCGTGTGTCTGAGCCCACGGAGCCCAAGCAGGCTAGGAATCTTGAAATCTTGGAATATCAAAGTTGGAAGGGACCCCCGGGATCACCGAGGGAGCTCAGCTCCTGGTGGTGTCCGTGTCGGCATCACGAGCTTGGAACGGCGGGAGAGGGGAGTGGGATTTCAACCGCCTCCCGTGGCTGGTGACGGGCGGCATCGGGATCATCGACCCGTATTCCAGGCCGGGAAGCTGTGGCGGGAATCCAAACATCCTTACGTTGATTTTTTTGTGGTGGTGGTGGTGGTGGTGATGTAAAGAGAACATCAGGAATTTCTTACGTCCCTGGGGGTTGTGTGTGGATGGATGGATCCTAGCTGGTGGAGCTCAGAGCTCATGTTCCCAGCAGGAGTTCTTTGTTCCCTCGATGCTCCGTCCCCTGTGGGTTGTATCCTAGCTTGCAAATCCTGACGCTCATGTTCCTAGTGGGATTTCATTGATCCCTGGATGCTCCATCCCCAGAGGATTTTGTGTGGATCCTGGCTTGTTTCTGGCGGGAATTCCTTGATCCCTGGATGTTCCATCTCCAGCAGACCCTACACAAATGATCTGTAAATCCCAGAGCTCCTGTTGCTGGTGGGAACTCTTTGGTCCCTGGACACATGCCGTTCCCAGTAGACCCTACACAAGCGACTCTCAGATACCAAAGCCTTTATTCCTGTCCCCGTGACCTGCGATTCCCTGTTTTCTGCAGACACGGGGCTGGAATGCCCGGTGTGCAAGGAGGATTACGCCGTGGCGGAGCAGGTCCGGCAGCTCCCCTGCAATCATGTCTTCCACAGCAGCTGCATCGTGCCCTGGCTGGAGCTGGTAAGATCCCAGAAAACCCACGTATCCCATGGCATAATCCCCCAGGATAACGGCTCTGTGTTCTCCGCAGCACGATACGTGTCCCGTCTGCAGGAAGAGCCTAAAGGGGGAAGATTCCACCCGGCAAATGCCGAATCCTGACGCTTCCGACAGCCCGGTGCAGGAGCGATGGACTTTCTGACCCTTCTGGAAGGTTCTGGAGCATTCCAGAGGGTTCCGGAGGCTGGAGCGTCCCCGCTCAAGGTGTACGTTGTCTGAGAATTCCAACAAACCCCCCCGAGTAGCAGGAATTAGGGGGCCCACCCCGGTGGGATTATGGCACCAAGCGCTCTTCTCCCAGGAATTTATCCTTCAGCTCCATGGAATTGCCTCGTTAGTCCTAAATTGGGAATTTTGGGAGTGATTTGATTTCATTTTATATCAGAAAAGGTTTTTTTCCAGTGGGGCCCAGTCTGGAGAGGGGTTCCAAGTCTCCCTCATAGCTTTCTCTGGAAAAAGGTTGGGATAAAAAGGGGATTTGTGGGATCTTCCTGCACTCCAGGAGATCGGAATTGTATCCACGAGGGATTTTATTGCCCCATTTTGGATGGAATACTTGGGGTCTATAAAATCATGGCAGGTGGAAGAAGGAAGGGTCTGAAGCCCTTCCTGAGGGGGGTTGGACCCTCAGGAGCCCCCGGGGCCCTGGAAAGGCTCTGGGAATGCTCTGGTATCAGGAATGCACCGAGCAGGATTTTGTCTTATCCTGGACTATTTTTGGGGTTGATTCGGGTTTTTCTGACCCTTTTCCACATGCCTGTGGCCCCAGGTGTGTCCGAACCTCCCTCCAACCCCACGAGTCATTCCAGGCAGGAATTACGGACCACGTTGCTTATCCCTTAGGAATCCCCCCACCGTCCCCCATAACTTAAGGAAATTCTTTATTTTTGCTGATTCTTTGGTTATTTTGAGAATTTTTTCCCATTTCTGTGACTTTTATCCAGGTCTGAATCCTGGGAGTTATACTTGTGGTACCCACTGACTGCCCTAGGGGGATGTTGTGACCTCCATCCCTGGTGGGGGGGACATTCCCAAACCCTTTGGGCTCAGTGGCTCCACATCCACATGGATTTAATTCCTGATTTTCTTTGCTCTTCCGTCCAATAAAGGCCTTTCTCAAGGAATTCCCCTTCCCAAGTCATCCTTGGAGCTGGGAAAGGGAGGCAGGAGCTGAGGTTCTCCCAGGTGCGGGGCAGAAATGAGCTCGGAAAAAGCTGTTGGGGAAGGAAAACCCTGATTTGCAGGATTTGTCTCCTAGGGAGGATATCCAAACACCTCCCACGCTGTTGGGACACGTTGTCCCTGTCCTCCCTCCCTGCTCTGCTGGAAGCCATTCTGGACACAGGGACACTCCAGTCCTGGGGCAGGAGCTGGGACGGGACTGTGGATCTACCGAGACTCGGAAAATCCAGCCAGACCCTGGGCTTATCCCAGTTATCCAGCACGTCCAGCTCCCCTGATGGGGATTTCTGGGGGGTCACACCCACACACTTCCTGTTTCCCCTTCTTCCCTCTTCCACATAGTGCTGGAAATCAGGAATTCGTTCCCTGTGGCCCCGGATTTAACCTGGATTTAAGCCCAGAGCCAGTGGGGGCTGGGATTTGGATCTCCCCCGTCCCTCTGTGTTGTGTTTGGGATCAGTCCAGAAGTTTTTCCCTGGATAAAGAAGCATTCCCGCTCCCAGATCATCTGCGTGCACAGGGATGCAGGACACGGCAGTACCACAGGCTGGAGCTTTATTGCTGGAGCTGCTCCGTTCCAGCTCATTCCCACTTTTCCCACTTCCACATGTTCTCCCAGATCCTCTGGCTCCAACCTCGGGGCAGCAGCCTCACTTTGCTCATCCCTCCGCCTGCCCGGGAGTCCCGAGCCCCGGGGATGGCCCTGCAACGTGTCCCGGGAGGTTGCGGGATGTCCTCCCGCGGCAGAACTGCCACCTCAGTGCTCCTCATCCTCCTCCTCCCGGGAGGGCTTCCGGTGGGAGAAGAATCCCAGCTGGGGGGAAGGGGGGGAGAGGAGGGAGTTGGAGGGGGGGGTGGAAATGTCCTGCCTCGGGGGGACATTGACACCTTCCCCCCGGGATAGCATAATGACCCTCTGAAGGTGACATCATGACCCTCCCAAGGTGATATCATGACCTGTCCCCCCCCCGGNGTGACATCATGACCCTCCCAAGGTGATATCATGACCTGCCCCCCCCCCGGGTGGCATCCCCCCCCCCAAGGTGACATCGTGACCCCCTCACCCTCCAGAGGCCGAGGCTGAGCAGCGCCAGGAGCAGGAGCCCCCCCAGGGCACTGCCCCCCAGGATCCACAGGGACACAGGCACCCTCCTTCCCTGAAGCACTTCCAGCACCAGCTGCAGGAACACAGGGATTGGCAAGAGGAACAGAAAATTTGGGGGAGAAAAGCAGGATTTGGGGGGGGGGAACGGAATTTGGTGAGGAAAAATGGGAATGGGGGAAACAGAATTTGGGGGGAAAACTGGCGTGGGTGGAAAGAAGGAATTTGGGAGGAAAAGCGCAGATAAGAGGGGAAACAGGGATGGGGGTTAAAATAGGCATTGAGGGAGAACAGGGAATTTGGGGAGGAAAACAAGGATGGAGGGGGGAAAAGGGGAAAACAAGGATGGAGGGGGGAAAATGGGTCCTACCTCCCTGTGCTGCGCCCCCTCCTCCAGCACCAACACGCCCCCCGTGACCCCCAGCCAGACACTGCTGACAATCCTCACACTCCGGAATTTCACCTGGATGTGGGAAAACGGGGGGTCTGAGCCACGTGTCATCCCGCACCCGGGATCCTCCCTGGAGCGGGAGGGCTCCCTAATTCCCCGCATGCCCCGCCTTTACTCACTCCGCTGAAGAAACTGTCGTGGAGGGTGCGGAGGAGTTGGACGGAGACTCCCCAGCCACGCTCCAGCCTCCCCAAGTGGCAGCTCAGCTCCTGGCACCAGGTGTTGGAACAGTCCTGGGGGGCAAAAATTTGGGGAGGAGTGGTGGGGATCTCCCTGAACCCTCCAAATCCCCGGGACAAGGTGGGGGGGGTGGCAGGGTGCAACGATCCCTACCAGCCTGTCCGTGTGCAGCAGGTCCTCAGGGGGCACCGGGACCACTTGTGTCCCCTCAGGGGGGGGTTGCAGCACACAGGTGGCCTGGGGAGGGAGAGAGAGGGTTCAAAGGGAGGGTGCAGGAACCCCCCTGGAGCCCTCCTAAGTGTCCCCCATACTCACGTTGTCAGCCAGGACACGGGTGACAGACAGGATGGTGGCCTGGCGGTGGCCCAGTGCTGGCAGGGCCATGTGCAGGGTGACGTTCTGGATGGGGTAGCACCCAAAATTCTGCACCTGGAGGGGCGCACGATGAGCCGGGGCTCCTCTGGGCCCCGCTCCCCGGGCCCCCATCATCTCACCTTGACCGTGGTGGTGAACTCGGGGCCAGAGCTGTGGGTGAAGGTGCCGAGGGGATGAACCTCATAGCGATGCAGGTTGGTATTACTGGGGGGAGCACACAGGAGGGTCACATCGTGTGTGTCCTCCTCCGTGACCCCCCCCCGGTCTGCCTCACGTTCTCCCAGCCCCACCTGGACAGGAACAGGTCAGGCTCGTAGCGGATGGGGACGGAAAGCTTGACCACATTGTCCTCTGGTGTCGCCTCGGTGCTGTCACTGGACGGGGGGGACACTCGGGAGGATCTCCAGACTCCACCCATGCCCCCAGGGTGCGGCCCCTCCCCCGAGGGTTCAGTGCTCCCCCCACAACCCTACCTAGTGGCCTGGAGCGTGACTTCGGCACGGTCCAGAAGGATGGAGCAGCTGAACTCCAGCTCCAGGGTGAAGGACACCTGGGGGGGCTCAGATGGGTGTGGTGGGGGTTTGGGGGCCCCAAGGGACTCATAGGGGTCTTGGGGATCCTACCTTGGCCTGTGAGCGGAAGACGGGGTACCCGACACCGCAGCGCTGGCGGTGGCCCCCCAATGCTGAGCACTCCAACTTCACTGTGCTGGGATCCTGCCAGGGGGTCACAATGGGGGCCAGGACATGGAGTTGGGGGACTTGGGGCACTGGGAGGTGGCAGGGGGATACTGGGGGGCAACAGGGAACCAGTGGAACCCGATCTCCCGCCTAAGAGGGTTTGGGGACACGATGGACCCCCACGTCCCACCTGGGAGACGCTGGGGACAAAACGTACACCCCTGTCCCACTTGAAATGGTTTTGGGGACCCAACGGACTCCAACCCATCCCGCCTGGAATGGGCTGGGACAAGAACGACCTAGAGGTTCTCTAAAGACCTGGGTCTCCATCTTTGCCCTGGTGGGAGAGTTTGGAGGGGTTCCTCAGGGATCTGGGCCAGCCCGCAGGCTGTACCTGGAGCACGAGACTGGAGAAGTGGAGGTTCCCGGGCAGGTGCAGCCACAGGCTGGCATTGTAGGCATTCTCCTCCCGGTTCTCCAGCTCCACCTCCACCAGCATCCGCCTCCGGCCCTTCCGCAGGATGTGGGGGCTCTGCCTGGAGGCCAGGGGGGTCACAGGGGGCTCCTGGGATCCCAGGGACACCATGAGGACACTGGGGGGACACCGGGGGTACCTGGAGCCCACAATGTCTGTGGTGGCCTTGAGCACCAGGTTGGTGACACACTCATCATCATCCCCACAATCCTTGAAAAACGGGATCTGGAAGGAGCCTGGGGTGATCCCGGTGGCCGGGGCTGATCCCAGTGTCCGGAGACACCCCTTCCAGTACCCACCAGTTTGCGGATGGTGGTGGGAAATGCCTCGTCCAGCACCGACCTCGCAGCTGCGTCCAGGGCCCAGGTGAGGGTGAGGCTGAGGGGCCGCAGGTAATCTGAGGTGTCCTGCAGAGACGGGGGATCCCATCAGCCTCATTCCAGACCGACCCTGGGAATGGGGGGCCGGGAAGAGCCCTCCCGTGAGGCAGGGAGGAGTCCCAGGGCTGACCAGGACATGGAAGGGGACGCGAATGCAGCTCTGCCTTCCCAATGGGAACTCAATTCGACGCTGGAGCAGCCAGCGGGCACCCGAGTCAAAGGCAGCACGGGATCCTGGGTTTCGCTCCTCCAGGGATACGTTGTACCGGAGATCTGGGGGATAGGGAGCGGGTCAGGGACCAAGACACCTCCGGGAGTGGGTGCACCCCACCCCAGGATGCTCCAGTGGGACTCCAGGGAAGTCCTGGGATGCTCCAGGGACACGCTGGGTTGCACCAATGGGGCTCCAGGGAAGGCTCAGATGCTCCAGGATGTTGTGGCATGCTCCAGTGGGGTTCCAGGGATAGGAGTGCTCTGTTGATATTCAAGGCACACTGCACGATGCTCCTGGAAGATTCCACAGCCACCCTGGGACGCTCCAGGGGTGGTCCAGAATCACCATATATATGCTCTGGAAAGATTCAGGGAATGCCCGTGGGATGCTCCTGGGACACTCCAGGGACATTGCGATCCTCCAGCAACGCCCTGGGATGATCCAGGGCCCTCAGGATGCTCCAGGGATGCTCCAGGAATTCTCCAGGACACCCTGGGGCACTCCAGGAATGTTCCAGGGACACTCTGGGATGCTCCTGGAATGTTCCTGGAATGCTCCCAGGTTCTCTAAGGATCCCACCCTGGGATTCTCTGGGGACAGCCAGGGATGCTCCAAGGATGCTCCAAGGACCCTGCAGTCTGCCATTACCAACGCTCACCGATATCCATGTCCACAGGGTTCCCTGTGCGTGTCCTGGCACGGAAGCAGATCCGGGCCCGGAGGCAGACGGCGCTGGAGCCACTGCGCTGGCAGTTCCGTCGTGTGACGCTGACAGCCGCCGGCTCCACAGACATCCACGCGGACACCTGGACGATCCGGCGGGACCTGAGGGACACAGTCACATGTGGGATCTCATCGGGATCATGTGGGGACAGGGACACCCGCCCTGCCCTATCCTGGATCCTGTCACAGGGGAAACTGAGGCATGGAGAGCCCTGGCAGGATCCCGGGAGCATCCCAGGTTCTCACAAGAGGAAACTGAGGCACGGAGTCCCTGTCCCCCAGAATGTCCCTGGGCTTATCCCATCACTGTTCCTGGGGTGTCCCTGTCTCCGGGGTGCCCCCATCCTGCCCATTTCCCTGTCCCGGATGTGTCCCTGTCCCCGTTCCTTGGGATGTCCCTGCCCCTCGGGGTGTCTCTGTCCTTCTCCATGTCCTTAGTCCCGGGGTATCCCTGTGGCCGGGGCGTCCCTGTCCCCTGCCCCCCGACCCCTACTCACCGCAGCACTACAGCCGCACCCTGCGCCCCCACGGCCACGTCCACCAGCCCGTCCCCGTCCATGTCCACCCGTCCGTCCACGCTGATCCCGAAATACCGGAGGCTCCACCCCAGCGCCGCCGCCTCGATACGCTGGGAACGAACGTTGTGGCATCGCCACTGGCTCGTACACGGTTGCGCTCGCCGCAGCCGTGGCACCCAGCCCCTCCCAGCGCGCCCAGCGCCGTCTCACCTGCTTGTACTGGGGCAAGAGGGTGCCCGGGGCGCCGTGGAACACATAGAGAGCCCCGCGGTGCCCGTCCTCCAGCGGAGCTCCCACCACGGCTCCGGCCAGCCCGTCCTGGCTCAGGTTCGGCACCGCGCCCAAGGCGGAGCCGAATCTGGAATCCTGCGGCCTCGGCTCGGGGTGCAGCGACCCCGCGGGGCTCAGGCGGTCCTGAGAGGTGCGGGGGGGGGCCTCGGTACCTCAGTCCCACTGTGTTCCCCCGATCCCCTCAAATCCCCTCGGTCCCTTGCATCCCTCCAATCCCTTTGCATCCCGCTGATCCTCCCAATCCCCTGCCCCCAGAGCACCCGATCCCCCTGTCCCCGCCAGCTCCCTGCCCCTCTCACCTGCCCCCTACCCAGCCCTCCACCTGCCCCCCACCGTATAGCTCCCCCCCCACCCGCCCCCCCCAGGCCCACACCTGCCCTCTCACCTGCCCCACACGGTACACATAGACCCTCCCCGTCTCCCTGCTCTGGCCCCCCAGGTAGGTGGGCGCTGCCACCAGCAGCAGGTCACTGTCCCCGTCTCCCTCCAGGTCCAGGGCCAAGACCTCGCTGCCGAAGTAGGAGCCGATCTGGGGGTGCAGGGGGCTGTGAGGCTGAGAGGGGGTGGGGGGCCCAAACTCCCCCCCAAGGCCCTCAAGGCCCCCAGCCGCCCCCCACCTGCTCCCCCATTAGTGCCTGGGCCACCGTCACGGTCCCCGCGGGGTCCAGCTGGAAGAGGACAACTTTGCCCTTGTGCTGGAATCGGGGGGCTCCGGCCACAAACAAGCGCTGCCCCCCCGGGAGCTGCAGCGAGGACACGGAGTACCCTGGGGGGGGAAGCAGGGTCAGCGGGGGGGACAGCCCTGGGGAGACAGGGTCCCCAGTGTGTTCCTGGGGCACCCTAAATATCCAGGTTTGGAGCATCCCTGGAGTATGGAGCATCCCCAGGGCACCCCAAGTATACGGGACATGGAGCGCCCCTGGGACATGGAGCATTTCTGGACCACCAAGCATCCCAAATACCCATTACACGGAGCATCCCCACCCATTACACGGAGCATCCCCACTTCACCCCTGATCTCCAGGACATGAAACACCCTTGATTCCTCTCAAATCTGGAGGATATGGAGTACGCCTGGTTCACCTCACATCCCTTGGGACACCCTCATCCCTCAGCATCCCCCCATCCCTCGGGATCCCCCATACCCAGATACGCTGCATGGTTCTTCAGCTCCAGTGGGAATTCCTCCTGAAACGCCTCCCGGGGTGGGACAATGCGCCCACGCTGACTCTCCTCCAGCACACCCCCCTCCCAGTCATAGGCTCCCACCATTCCAAAGAGGATCCCGTCCTGCCAGGATGGGTGGGACGTATCACCCCGGGGACACCGCAATGCCTCAGTGTCCCCAACCCCCACCAATATTACTCTGCCATCCCGGGACACCTGGCAGGGCTGGGATGGGCTGAGGGTTATTTTCCACTTTTCCCGGTGGGATCACCTCGAGGCGATGGATGGAGAAGCCGATCTGGGACATCTCCAGCTCAAAGGCGCTCTCGTTGTCCCTGTGGGTGCCTGGCCGAGGGAGGAAGGAGACTCTATTCCTCCAGCTGTGCTTCCAGCTGGAATTCCCAGCCCTTCCCAGGATCCCAGCCTCAAGCTGGCACCTTCCAGGCTGAAGATCCGATCTCCCAGAGCATCCACGATGTCATTGAGGGCAGCCTCATCGGTGACATTGAAGAAATACTTCTCATCAGGGTCGCTGGCGATGGATTTGATCTCCCGGATGAAATCCTCGGGATCCTGCTGCCGACGCAGGTAGTGCCCCAGGACCTGAGGGAGGGACAGGGGTCAGCAGGAGCCCCCCGGCGGGGTTAATAAGGGGAATGCAGGGATGGGGCCCGGTGGGAGGGGCCTCACAGCGATGGCGTAGCGGGTGACGTTGTGCCGGTCGCACTCCGCCAGCGCCGCCGGCAGCTCGTCCCCATCGTGGGACTCTCCGTCTGTCACCACCAGCAGCAGCCGTGTGGCCCCTGGGCGCCCGCCTTGCGCCGGGCTGAAGGACTCTGTGCTGCAGGAGTGTGGCTGGCAGAATGAGCCCCTGTTCCATCCCCATCCTAATACTCTTCCCAGTCCTGACTCTGCTCCCAACCCTGACCCTGATCTCAACCCCCACCCTGATCCAGATCCCAGTCCCGATCCTGAGCCCAATCCCAATCCCAACCCCAACCCCAACCCCAATACAAATCCTGACTTGATCTCAAGCCTGATACCAATTCCAATCCCGATCCTTATTCACATCCCGATCCCAACCTAGACCATAATCTCAATTCTGATCCCAATCCCAGCTGCACTCCCTCTCCCAGTCCCAAACCTGATCTCAATACTGACACCAATCGGGTCCCCAGTCCAGCCCCCATTCCCAGTCCCGCTCGCATTCCCATTCCAGAGCCCACCATGCCTGCCGGATGGCCATGGCCGTGCGTGTCTCCCTCCCCTCCTGACGCGTCAGGTTCCGGGCAGCCTCAAGCAGGCGCTGGGCTGTGGGGTGCTGCCCCAGTGCCCACTCCTGCACCAGCCGCTCCCCATACTGCAGCACCCCCACCTGAAATGGGGAGAGTCAGAGCGAGCCCCAAATGCACAGGGACATCCCTCAAACCCCCAGGGAATCCCCAAGTCCACAGAGAACCCTCACATCCCCAGGGTGCTGCCCCGGCACCTGCTCCTGCACCACCTGCTCCCTGTACGGCAGCCCCCTCACCTGAAAGGAGAAGAAACCTGAGCCAAGGAGCCCTCCAAATCCAAAGGGAGCTCCCCCAAATCCCACAGGAACACCTAAACCCTGGAAAAGGGCACCTTTGGCCCCTCCAAAACTGTCTCCAGCCAGCATAGTCCTGGGGACAATGATATCGCCCCAGGGTGGCATCTCCACAGGGGTGGCATCACCCCGGGACAACAGCATCACCTTGGGGAAAATGGTGTCACTCCAGGGGCAGCACCATCCCAAGGGTGGCATCACCCCGGGATAATGGCATCACCCCAGGGGCAATGACATCACCCCAAGGCTGACATCACCCCAGGGGCAACAGCATTGCCCTGGAGACAATCACCTTGCCCTGGGGACACTATCCCGGCCTTGGAGACACTGTGGTGGCCAAGGTGCCATGCCCTGACCTGGGTCTGCCCAGGACCAATGAAGAAGCGTCCCAGGATGTTCCCAAGGAATGCCTGCACCTCCTCCCAGGGATAGATGCTGTTGGAGCCGTCCAGAACCAGGATGATGTCCATGTAGGTGGAACAGCCTGGCAGGGGACAGGGTGACACCAGGGTGGCACACCCTAGTACATCCCAGTACATCCCACCCCACTCACGCTGTGCTGTGGGTGCAATGGTCCCCGTGAGCTGGAGCTCCTCATTGAGTTGGACACAGCGGCCAGAGCTGAACACAGAGGTGCCACATTCCTGGGACCAAAGTGGGGCGCACGCCTTGGGGGGTGACATGAGGACACAACAGTGGGTGACATCCATCTCCCTCCCCCATCCCCTGCCATGCCTCAGTTTTCCTCTGCGGAGGCTCTGCCTACCACGAATCCACCATCCTTGGAGTCCACCAGTGTCATCCCGAGGTGTCCGGCGCTGCTGCGGAGCCACGGAGCTGCGGTCCCTTGAGGACACGGGGACAGAAGCGGGGTGAGCACCGTGCGGCCTCCAGGCCTCACCGGTCACAGCCACCCCCCCCCCGCTCGGTACCGAGGTTGGCCTTGGCACAGGAAGAGTTTTGGAGTCCCACGCCGCACTTGTAGATGTCACCTTGACCATTCCCATCCCACGGGGCTCCCACCAGCAGCCTGGAGGGACAAGGGGGAACACAGGGAGGGACACGTAGGGGACACCGGGGATGTCATCACCCCCGCCCCAGTCCAACCCAGCTGCCACGTTTCGGGGGCACTGTGCCAGGCTCTGCCGCCCACACTGCGGCACCGAGGCCGCTTCCGTGTGTCTGTCCAGCCGTCTGGCCACAGCCTCCTGCTGCTCCGGCCCCTGCCTTCCAATGCTTCCTCTTCCCAACCTCAATCTGCCCCCTCCCTGCCTCAGTTTCTCCTTCCCAAACTCACTTCCCCTGCTTCCCACCTCACTTTTGGCTTCCCACCTCAGTTTGCCCCTCCCTCCTCCCCTTTTCTGACTCAGTTTCCCCCACCCACCCTCGGTTTCCCTCCTCCCCTTCTCAGTTCCCCCGTTCCCACCTTACTGCCTCCCTTCCTGTTTCCCCTTTCCTACCTCAGTTTCCCCTTTCCTACCTCATTTTCCCTTTACCAACCTCATTTCCCCCCTCCCTGCTTCAGTTTCCCTTTCCCCACCCCTCTTGCCCCTCTCCCCACCTCAATCTCCCCTTTCCTGCCTCAGTTTCCCCTTCTCTCATCTTCCCCGGGTATCACTCACCACTTGTCCCCATCACTCCCCCACTGCAGCACCCGGTACCCAAACTGGGACTCAGGGGACCCCTGGAAGACCCGCGGGTGACCCACGTCGATGTTGAATCCCTCACAGAGCCCTGGGGAGGCGATGGAGAGTCCTGAGGGTGGGGAGGGCACCCCGCACCCGTCCAGCGGCACCCGGGAGGGGGATTGGGATGCCCGGCGCCCCAGCGGGGGGGAGGAAACTGCGGGGAAGAGGGGGAGCACCCCATGGAGAACCCCCAGCACCCCAAACACATCCCCACCACCCAAATTAAGTGCCTAGNAAAAAAAAAAAGATTTTCCATTAAAGCCGGGTTTTAGTTCCTCTTACGGGATCCTCTTCCCACCCTCACCCCACCCCAAATCCAAGGAGATTTAGGGGTCTTCTCCCTCCAAAAAAGCTCCAAAATATATTGGGTGGGGGCAATGACCAAAATCGGCCTGTTTTACCCCAACCCCCCCCCCAGACACTCAGCGCGGGGGGGAACCACGCGTG
>VXAZ01000299.1:126359-143817 GCA_013399875.1 Gymnorhina tibicen | reverse complement strand
CCCCCCCCCCAGACACTCAGCGAGGGGGGGAACCACGCGTGGCTGCACTCGAATTAATGAGTACCCGGCTCCGCACCCTCCCTCCTCCTCCGACAGCCCCAAAACACCCCGAAATTGCCCAAAATCAGGGGATTTGGGGTGGGGGGGGTGTTACCTGGGAGCAGGAACAGCGCCAGGAGCACCCCCCGACTCCCCATACCCCACATCGCCGTGCCGCAGCTCAAAGGTGACTCTGGCTCCAGCCGGGACAAAATCCCGGGATTTTTCCCTTTTTTTTTCCTCTTTTTTTCAGTATATTTTCCCTCCTCCTTCATCTTCAATTGGCTGCTAAAAATAAATGTGGTTTTGGAGGGGAGGGGGGAAAAGAGTTCGGGGAAAAAAAACAGGCGAGGTGGTACAAACACAAGAAAAAGGGGAGCGGGAAGAAGGGAGGAGGTGGGTGCAGGATTTTGTGGGGGGCGCCGGGCGCTTGGGGGGCGCTGGCAGGGGATTTTTCCACTTTTCCTGGCAAAATGGAGTGGGAAAAGTGTGTGTCTCCCCCAAGGGTCAAACCACACAGAGGTGGCAGTGACACCTGGATCTTCCCCGTGAGGACCGTCAGGAGGGGGACTGGAATAAGGGGTCTTGGGAGTCCCTGCCGGGCTCTGGGTGGGGTTTGGTTTGGGTGGATTTTGTGTGGATTTAGGTGGATTTTGGGTTGCCACGTCCTCCGGGTGACACTGCCACCTCCCGGACTGAGTTTTTGAGTGGCTTCGAAAAAAAAAAAAGAGGGAAAAAATTCAAACTCTGCGATTTAGGACAGAGGGAAACTTGTGCTGCCAGCGGCTGTGGGGACGGGCTGGAATTTTCAGGGAAATAAAACAAGGAATGAGGAGGAAAACAGACAAACAGCAACTGTGCAGTCCCAGCTGTGGCCACAGACGGCCCCGCCCAGGTAGGGCCCCACCGGCACAGGTAGGGCCCCCCCAGATCACAGGGGAAACTGAGGCACGGGGGGAAGCCTCGTCCCACTCCAGATTCTTTCTCCTTCCCAATGCCCAAACGGCACCGGACAACCCAAACCCCCTTCCAAAATCCCTCTGCCACACCTCACACACCACACCCCTGACCGAACCTCCCCGGGGCAGCCCCTGGGGTGCTGGAAGTTGGTCCAGGCTCAGCCGGGGCAGGAACAGCAACGCCAAAGAGACAGGATGGGAATGGGATGGGACAGGGAAGGGACTGGGTATCCCCTCCGGCCACCCTTTGACCCCAGGGAAAAGCAGGGATGCCCCCCACCTCCCAGCTCCAGGGGTTCTCCGAAGTCTCCTGAAACCACGAGAGGGTCCCAGCCCAGTGCCCCCAGTTCAGCCCAGTACTCCCAGATGGGACAGATGGAAAATGAGGTGCTGGAGAGCAGCTGCAGGAAGGGCCCTGGAGGTGCTGGTCAGTGGCCAGTTGGGTCTGAGCCAGCAGTGCCCTGGCAGCCAGGAGGGACATCTGTGTCCTGGGAGGCACCGGGCAAGGATCAAGAGGGGACTGACGCGCTCTGCTATAGGCTGGGGCAGCCTCACCCCCAATCCTGGGGGCAGTTTTGGGCACCGCAGCATAAAAAAGACATTGAATTACTGCACAGTGTCCAAAGGAAGGACACAAGGATGGGGAAGGGTCCGGAGGGGCCACACAAATAGCTGCTGAGGGCACTTGGATTTGTTCAGCCTGGAGGAGACTGAGGGGAGACTTCGGTAATCTGCAGCTCCGATCTCTGCCCCCTGTGACCAGGGTCAGGACCCCAGGGAATGGCTGGAGCTGTGCCAGGGAAGGTTTAGGTGGGTATCAGAAAAAGGCTCTTCCCCCAAAGGGTGCTGGGGCACTGAACAGGCTCCCCAGGGAATGGTCACAGCCCCAAGAGCTCCAGGAGTGTTTGGACAATGCTCTCAGGCACAGGGTGGGATTGTTGGGGTGTCTGTGCAGGGCCAGGAGCTGGACTCGGTGATCCTGGTGGGTCCCTTCTAGCTCAGGTGATTCCCAGCTCGTCCCAGTGCCCCCAGCCCAGCATTCCCAGACCACCCCAGCGTCCTGCATTTCCCCACATCCTAAGACACAGGGACTGGAGGCCGCTGCGCTTTAATAATTAAATTAATTAATTAATTACACTGACACTGTGGGATCCCCTGGAACGCTTCCCGCTCATCCCAATTCCCACCAGGATATACACTGCTCCAAAGCCTTTAATGCCTGGTTTTCCCAGGAAGAAGCCTTTGGCACAGCCCAGATGGGCCCAGGAGTGCACAGCATTTCAGTGTGGAGCTCCCAAAAGACTTTCAAGAGGCTATTCCCACTCTCCCAGATCCAAGGAAAATCTGCCTCTGAAGTTAAATAATTCCCAGCTTCCAGTGTGTCCCTGGGTCCAGGGCTTAGTAATAGACATCAGAGCTGGTTGGGGCCACACGCAATCCAGTGTCACAGAATCCAGGGGAAAAGGGAATTCAGCGAGGCAGCAGCGCCAGGAATACCGGGTGCAGGGAATATCAACAGAGAGCCAGCCAGGCTCCGATTTATCCCAAGAAACACTGCTGAACAGGGTATCCGGGAAGAGAAGCGCAGCTGAGGTGGATCTGTGCGGCTCTGGGCAGAGGAAGAGAGGTGGATCTGCTGGGAAGCGCTCAGGATGCAGAGTCCCCTCCGTGTTCTCGGACGGAGAGAAATCCATATTCGAATGCTGGGAGTAATCCCTCAGCTTGGTGCAACTCGCTCCGGTCACTTCTTTCCCCCCCCGGCTTTCAGGGAAGGTTCAGGAGGGCAAATTCCTGCCTGAACTTCCCCTCAAAGTCATGGATTTATCCCTGACACCCACTCTTCCCATTCCCCTCTCCCTGCACTCAGATTTCTTATAAGGCAGGAAAATTGTCCAGACAATTTGCGGTTGGATACACTATCTGGCACCGGAATCATCCCAACCCCATGGCTTCACCCCCCACCCCCCCCCCCCCAAAACCGTGANTATAAGGCAGGAAAATTGTCCAGACAATTTGCGGTTGGATACACTATCTGGCACCGGAATCATCCCACCCCCATGGCTTCACCCCTACCCCCCCTCCCCCCAAAACTGTGAGAAGCCCCCAGCGATCCACATTTCCAGCCCCAAATATTCCCCGCTAGTTGGCTCCATGTTAAAGGCGCTTCCCAGACAGAAAGGGGGAATGTTGAACCTCTAAAATTGCTGGAAAAGTCAATAGGAAGAAACACATTTCGGGAGCTGATGTCCCTGTGGGATTCAACGCTGTATCCAACGCTGGAGCCTTGTGGCTCCAAGGAGTCGGGAATGATGGGATTGGAATGAACCAGTCAGCTCCAGAGGTGTCAAAGCCCCAGGGATAAGCCCCTGGAATTCCCAAACATCCGAGGGAGGCTCCCGGGATAACTACGGCTTCAGTTTGAGCCAGGGATGGAGGATGGTGAGGATGGAGAGCACGGAGGAGGTGAGGCCACAGAATCCCACAATTCCTGGGCTGCTCCGGCACAGCCCCAGCTTTTCCAGCGGGATCACCAGGTCACAGGCATTCCGGAGCAGGTCCAGCAGTAGCGGGGGGTTGTCCCGGAGCACCTGGAGCAGGAGCTGCAACTGGAGCTGCAGGTAGAGCCGGAGACGCTGGATCCTGCCGTCAGCCTGGAGCTGAGGCCTGTTTTCCGGGCTCTTCCCGCGCTTCCTGGCCACCTCCGTGCGCTCCAGCAGCACCCGGATCTCGTAGGCATCCCGGCTCAGGTTCACCACCAGAGCAAACAGGTAATACCTGGGAAAAACAGGGAGCAGGGATGGGAGAGTGGGAAACAGCGGCAGCAGAAGCCTCTGGCCACTCCCAACAGCCACAATGCCTGGGGGAATGGAAAAGTCACATTCAGCCGGCAGGAACCTGCTCTCCCGTGGGGATTCCATTCCCTGCCCTCACCCAGGAATTCCATTGCCCAGTCTCCCTCTGAAAGCCTTTCCCTGACCTCCTTCGGAAATTCACCACTTGCTCTCCCTGGATGAATTTCATTCCCTGCCTTCTCTTGGGGAGCTCATTGCCTACTCTCCTTCAGTAATTCCACTCCCGGTCCTCCCTTGGGAATTCCATTCCTTATTCTCCCCAGGGGAATCCCATTCTCTGCTCTCCTTCAGGAATCCTATGCCCTGCCCTCACTTGGCAATCCCACCACACTGCCCCGCTCACCCGACAAACCTGAGGAGGCTTCTCCAACCTTCCTTCTACGAATGCCCCACCAAATCCAGACATCTCTCCCCACTCACCTGAAGGACCTCTGGCTCCACTTGTCCGTGTCAAGGCCGGGCAGGATCCCGGTTTTCCCGGCCCACAGGACGTTGTCACAGGCCAGGAAGAGGGCACGGTTCAGGTGGGACAGGGTGAGGCAGAAGCGCAGGACAGGGTCGGGTAGATGCAGTGAGCGCTGGGCCCCCCCCAGGGCCTCGGCCGAGCCCCCCAAGCGCAGCACTGCAGGAGGGTGATACGAGAGGGTCACCGGGAGTTTGCGGATCCCCAGAGCCGCCCTGTCCCCCCTCAAAACTGCCCTGACCCCCCCACTCACGCTTGCGGCCCAGGCTCAGATGAGCCTCCAGGTGCTGGAGGCGGCTCAGGGTCCCGGAGCTGCCCCCGGAGCCGTTCCCGGCGCGGCTCAGCGCGGCCCCAGCCAAGGCACAGGCGTACTGGGCGGCCCTGGGGACAACGAGGGAGTCAGGGGGGGCACGGGGCACTGGGGACATCATCCCGGGGCCTCGGACCCCCCTTCTCTGGGCTCTAAGGCATCCGTGACGGCCCACCCGCCGCCTCGGGACTCTGGGACCCCCGTGACCCCCCTCCTTGGCCCCCGTGACACGCCCCTCCCCAGGCTCTCCGTGATCCCCGCAGCTGCCGAGACCGCGCCCTCCGAACCTCCACGACCCCCCTGCCCCGGACCCCCCGTGACTGCCCGCTGGGCCGCGGGAGCCGAGGCTGCACCTGAGGAGGCGCTCCCGGGCCTGGCTCTGGGCGCTGAAGCGCACCCATGCCTCCATGGTGGGGCGGGGCCGCACCGGGCCCGGTCCCGAACGCGATCCCGGTCCCGAGCCCGGCAGAGCGTCACTTCCGGGAGCCGCCGCGGCTCGTTCCCATTGGCTGTGCGCGGATCCGCCCGCTCCTACCAAAACAGAGTCCGTGAATGGGCGACAGCCGCAATCTCCGCCTCTAAATCCGTGTCGAAGAGTTTGATTGGTTTCTTTTGCCATTAATTGCTTCTCCTGAGCAACAAGAGCGTGACTGTCATTCCGTACGGCCATCTCTGCTGTTTTGTGCTTCCTGCATTTTGATTCGTTTTTTCCCCTGTCACTGTAACAAACCCGCAGCATGACTGGATCGGGGGCCCCCTAATCCCCGCCCCCTTACCGCCCCACGACCACACACCGCTATTTGTGTTAGTGGGTGAGTGCGCCGCGCCCTGTCCCCGCCCCGCAAGCCGCGCACCGCGCTGTGATTGGCCTGTTGATGCTTTCCCCGCCTCACCCGCGCCGATCCGGCGCTCCTATTGGGCTGCTGGGCGCGGAGCCGCGCTGATTGACAGCGCGACGCTGGGGAGGGAGCGCGGCTATGGAGGCGGTGCGGGCGCAGCGGCTGCAGCCCGGGGTGGGCGCGGGGCCCCGTGGGGCCCGGCCCGGACTCACCGGGGCCCCCGCGGGGCTCGGACCGGCAGCTGGAACGGGGTCGGGGCTGGGGCCGGGGCTGGGTCTGGGGCTGCCGCCGCCGCCGCCCCCGTTGGGTCTGCAGGGGCCCCCGGCGCCCCCCGGGACCGGGGCCGGGGCCGTGCCCGGGCCGCCCGCGGTGCTGCGGGAGGCGGTGGAGGCCGTGGTGCGGAGCTTCGCCAAACACACGCAGGGCTACGGCCGCGGTGAGCGGGACCGGGGACGAACCGGGGATGCCGACGGACTGGGCGGGGGGTAGATTTTCCCTTATTCGCTTTTTTCACTTTTCCTTATTTCCGTGCCCCATTTCCTTCCTTCCTCACCCCCTTCTCCTTCCCCCCTTGCCCCTTTTCTTTCTTTCCGTGCCCCATTTCCACCCTGCCGTGCCAATCCCTGGGGGTTCTTCCCGGGGGTTCTTCCCGGCTGTTCTCCCGGCTGTGTCCGGCAGTGAACGTGGTGGAGGCGCTGCAGGAATTCTGGCAGATGAAGCAGTCGCGCGGGGCCGAGCTGCGCAACGGCGCCCTGGTACTCTACGAGATGGTCCCGGCCGCCAGCCCCCCCTACGTCTGCTATGTCACCCTGCCCGGGGGCAGCTGCTTCGGCAGTTTCCAGGTACGATCCCGACCCCGGCAATGCCTCGCCCGGGCCCCACCGGCATCGTTTCCCAAATATCTTCTCCCTGCGCGGGCATTCTCCTACTGATTCCAGCCTGGGTCCTGGAATGGCTTGGGTTGGAGGGAACCTTAAACACCATCCAATTCCAACCCTGTGCTGTGGGCAGGGAACATGCCACTGGAGGAATCCATCCCTTTACCCCTCCTGGTAAAACTCCTGACCCAAATCCATCACCAAAGAGATTAAAGTCCCAATGTCCCATCAAGTCCCGGCTGTGTTCCAGATTCTTTGCTGCCCTGCCTCTTGGCTAGGAAAGTGGATGCAAAGGAAACAATTCCAGCAGCCACAGGGTCATCCCATCCCAAAATCCTGGTCTTTGGGGGGAATTTGGGAACAGTCTGGGTTTGAGGTAATCAGTTAATTGACAGTGCAACAGGAGGTTCTGAACCTCTTTTGATTCTGGGAGCACAACTTCCTAATTCCACCCCCACTCAATTCCCATTCCTGGTGGTCCATGGGGTGTCGGGATCCTGGGAATGCCCTGACTGTGCCTGTGTGTCCCCAGTTCTGTCCCACTAAGGCTGAGGCGCGCCGGAGCGCAGCCAAGATTGCGCTGATGAATTCCGTGTTCAACGAGCACCCTTCCCGCCGGATTACTGACGACTTCATTGAGAAGAGTGTCTCCGAGGCCCTGGCATCCTTCAACGTGAGGATGGGGATGAAAAATCCCGGGAAAAACTTTAAATCAGGGGATTACAACTCCTTGGCGGGGGGGTGGGGGAGGGTTTGATGGAGTATTAAGATTTTAAGTGTAGCTTAATTCCCGGTCTTCTGCTCTTTGTGCTGCACTCCAGGGTGGGATAACGAGGCTGAGGTGTGGATTTTCCTGGCCCTTCCATGACTGGGTTGTCACATCCACTAGTTTTCCTTAAACCAAAGATTTTCCAGGAATTTTAGTTTCTATCACTGGGAGCTTTGCATTCTCACTTTCCTGCTCTCATTATCTCGGAGGGAATTCTTGCCATGCGGCCACAGTGCTCTGTGGTTTCCAGGGTGTTGTGAGAGCCTTGGAATCAATGCAGGAAAAATCCTGTTCCCAGGGGATTCTTTGCTCCAGGAGAGCTAAATTTATCCAGGTGCTGTCCCAAATTTGTCCAGGGAGTGCCAGAGTGGCCCGTGCCGTGCAGTGGAGGCTGGATTAGCTGGATAAGAGTGTGACACCTCAGCCTGTGCTGGCATCAGGCTCTCCTGAATCCCACTGGGAATTCCGGGAGTGGGGATAGTGTAGCGGGAGCAGGTCCGTTGGGAATGGCAGCTCCTGTCTGGAATGTCTCTGCAGGGCAATCGAGAGGAGGCAGATAATCCTAACACTGGGATCGGGGCCTTCCGCTTCATGCTGGAGTCCAACAAGGGAAAATCCATGCTGGAGTTCCAGGTACTGTTTCCAGCTTTTGCAGATACTGTTCCTGATCTGCCCAGGTGCCATTCCTGATTTGGTTAAGGGCTATTTGGATTGATCTCCCAGCTGCATTTTTAGTCTTTCCGATGGAAAATGAACTCAGGGTTTCCTTCTGATTCTGATCGGATTCAGGGTACTTCCAGGTGCAGCAAAGTCCTTGGAATTGGGTTTCTCAGTGTCAGGGAAGTGTCCCACTCTGATACTTCCCAGGTGGTACCTCCAAATGTCATAATTGCAGCAGCCCAGTTAATTAGTGGGATTCATCTCCCCCTGAAAACAGGGAAGCAAGAGCTCTCATAAGGAAAGATGGGAAGATCTTTCCCCCAAAGAGACTTTGATTTTGAATTGGGAGTCAGTGGTGTCACGACACTGCCCCAAACCACAGGTATATCCTTGTATCCCATTGGAATGTGGGAATGTGGCTGGGAAGAACATCTGGACAACGGGAAGTCTGAGCTGCCAAGGGAAGGTGCTGGAACATGGATCAGGATTAAGGGAACAGCTGGGAATGGAGAGTCCTCTGGGCTTTATTCCAGCCTTTCCAAAGAAACAGCTAGGAGCAGAGCCAGGGAGATCAGGTTTGGAACTCCCTGTCCATCCCAGGACGTTGTTCCAATAGTTCCTTCAGATTCCTGAATCCTTTTAATTTCAGTTTGGCCTTGGGTAGGGACTGGGAATGATTCTGGAGCACACATCACCAGAGCTGGATTCTCATTAGAGGAGAAATCTGACCGTGACACTGCTCCAGGGTTTGGATCCGGCTTTGGAATGTGGCTGTGTTTGGGATTCTGTACTTTTCCAACCCCTCTACTGGCTCCTTTCCCTGGTATGAGAATGCTCCGAGGCGGGAGGCAGGAGGTGTTTATGTTCAGGGCCCTGTTTACAGATGGAGACTCTGGGATGGAGATTCCCAGCTCCATCTGGGTTTGGGAAGCCTGACAGGTCCCAGTTTTTAAGCAGAATTTGTGCGGCCTGGAGGGAGAAATCGCTGGAAAACCTGGAATTGTCCCTAGTGCTGCCGGTGGTTCATCTTGGAGAGGAGAATCCCAGAATTCCCAGGGCACAGGGAGCATAGGAGGCTCTGTCTCCATTGGAGTCCAGATTAATCAGGGAATTTTGCCCCAGTGTCCTGGTGCTGGTGGTGCCTTCAGCTAAATCCATGTCCAGGGAAGCTGCCCCATCTCTGGAAGTGCTCCAGGCCGAGTTAGAAGGGGCTCAGAGACACCCAGGCAGGTGTCCGGTGTCCTTTCTGGGCTCCATGTGATTCACAAGGTCCCTCCTGCCCCGCCGCAGCCCAGGATTCCGTGATCCGGGTCCTTTATCTGCTCTCATCCTGCCTCCCTCTTGCCATCCTAGGAGCTGATGACGGTTTTCCAGCTGTTGCACTGGAACGGGAGCCTGAAGGCCATGCGGGAGCGTCAGTGCTCGCGCCAGGTGAGTCCGGGGCTGCTCGGGGGCCACCTCGATCCTGGTGCTCCTTCCCATTCCTAAGCTTCCCCCTGCATCCCATTCTCACCAGGAAGTCCTGGCTCACTATTCCCACCGTGCTCTGGACGATGACATCCGGAACCAGATGGCCCTGGACTGGGTGAACCGGGAGCAGAGCATTCCGGGTGCCCTTTCCCGGGAGCTGGCGGCCACGGAGCGGGAGCTGGATGAGGCCCGGCTGGCCGGGAAGGAGCTGCGATTCCATAAGGAGAAGAAGGACATCCTGTTGCTGGCGGCTGGCCAGCTGGGCTCAGCGCACTCCTCTGGCTGCTGAACGCCAGGATCCCGCCCCGGGATCCCTCCCGGTGCTCCTGACACCCTTTCCTGAATCCTGGCCCGTTTGCACATTTGAAAGAAATTTAGGGAAAAAGCTCCAGAATGGATTTTAGCAGTTTCATCCTGGTTTTTAGAACTGCTCCTCAGTCTTCTCATTCCCTAGAGAATTTCTTATTCCCTTGAGACCTCCTTATTCCCTAGGGAAGTTTTTATTCCCTGGGAATTCCTCATTCCCTACAGAATTTTTTCTGTCCCGTATTTTTGGGGTTCAAATCACAGGTTTTGTCCTCTCCGCACTCCATCGGTACTGGTACTGGAGCAGGCGGGATTCCATGGAATCCAGCATTTCCTCTGGAAAAGTCCTTTGGATCAAATGCCTGGCACCCCCTCCCTCCTATAGCAGAAAGGGATCAATTAAACCTCCTTGATGAGCTCCTCAGTGAAATCTGAATGGATGGCAAGGCATGCAGTATCCAAAGGGAGTGAAAACTGGGGTTTGGAGCTAAATCTGGGATCAGCCCACAGCATTCCAGTCCCAAGCACACCAGGATCTGCAGTTCCCCCTGGAACTGCCCTGTCCGTGACCAAACATCGGCATTGGCCTTTTCACGGTTGGAAGGCTGGAAAAGTCTTGGAGAGTTTGGGAATGAGGGAGGGATTTGCACTAATCATTCCTTATCCCTTGTATCCATATCCAAATGGAATTTAGACTATATTTAGCTTTAAAAACCCCTTTTGTGGCATGGAATTGTTCAAACAGCTCCAAGTTCACCCAAGAAAATGTCCATTTATCCATGGAAATTTCCATCTTACTCCCCTTTTCCCCACCAGACTGGAAATACAAACTAAATTTCAAGCCAGAATTCCTTCTTCACCCCAGCTTTGAGCTTTTCCCACTTCTTATCCCCTTAAAGCCTTCACATTCCGCTATTCCCACTGTGCTTCTTCCCTCTGCCTGACCACAGGATATTCCAGCAATAATCATTGTTTTAGGATAATACTGGAATAATTCCATTATCTGTAGGTACCCCACTTTTATATCAACATCCTAACGAGCCTATTTTGGGGGTTTATATATTTTTTATACTTTCTACAACACTATTAACGTTTGATGTCGCTGGAAATGGGATTTAAAAGGGATGGGGGTTTGCGGGGTGTCCTTTTCCTGAAATATTGGAAAAAATTGATTTAGGAATAACGTGGAGTTAATTTATTCCCCTGATTCCACACGTGAGGGAATCCCTGAAGCTCCTCCCAGCACTTCCAGTGGCTTCTTTATGCTCCAAGTGAACAGATCCAGGAGGATTTGGGGCTTTCCATCCCTGTGGAAGAAAAGAAAAAAAAAAACCGAAAGGGAAGAAACCGGATATTCCATTGCTTCTGGGATTTGGGCTCCGGTTTGGAGGCTCTGGACCCCTTGGAAGGTGTAAAATGAACAAATTCAAGTTTTCTCAGTATGGAAAAAGTTGTGCTCCTTGTTGAGGCAGTGGAATTACAGGAATCCGGCGGGATAAACACTGGTGTGGATTTTGTACAATAAAACCAGCGATTTTGCTTAACTTTGGTGCTATTGCTCATTTTGTGGGGCCAGTGGAAGAAAAGAACCGCCTTGAGCCGCCTCGCTGCGGGGTTCAAAGAGAAGCATCCCGACCTTCTCAGTATGGCGGCAAGATGACGTGACCCTCTCAGCATGTCGGAACGGGCGCTTCCGCCAGGCGCCCTCCCCAACATGGTGGCGCAGGTGTTTCCGCCACGCATCCTCCCCAATATGGCCGCGCCGGTACTTCCGCCACACACCTTCCCGCTATGGCGGCCCTTCCGGCGCGCTCCCGGCGTGCCCCGGTATTCTGGGCAAGATGGCGGACGTGCTGGATCTTCATGAGGCGGGCGGAGAGGATTTCGCTATGGACGAGGATGGGGACGGTGAGCGCGGGGCTGGGGCGATACCGTCCGGCCCAGAGCGGCCTAGCAGAGCGATCCGGGTCGGCCCCGGCTCAGCGGAGCCGCTCTCGCCGCCTCTGGCCGGGCACCCAAACCCCGTCGGCCTCACGGGTAGCCCCGGCCCGGGGCGGGCCATTCCCGGCCTGGGTGGGAGTTCCTGTCGTCCCCAGGGGGCTTCTGCTCGGTGCTGGGGGGTCATTCCCGGCTCAGGGGGTCATTCCCAGCATGGAAGATGGATCTTGCCTGTCCAAAAGGGGTCATTCCCAGCTCATGGGATCATTCCTGGCCCGGGGGGACTCTGGGGGTCATGTCCGGCCCGGGGGAGGTCATTGCCATCATGGGGAGATTGTCCTGTCTTTCCCGGGGGTGTCCCTGCCTGTACCAGGGGGTTCTGCCCAGCCCAGGTGGGTCTTTCCTGACCCAGGGACATCCTTCCGAGCCCAGGGGGTCATTTCCAGCCCAGGGGGGCCCTTCCCAGCCAGGATCAGAGGTCCCTGTCCATCCGGGGGGGAGGGTGTCCCTGTTCCTGCTGACTCCATGATCCCGGTCCCTCCGTGCAATTCCCACCCCGCCAGAGAGCATCCACAAGCTGAAGGAAAAGGCCAAGAAGAGGAAGGGCCGCGGCTTCGGCTCAGGTGAGGCCCCAAAACACCCCCAAACCCCTTCCCTGGCGCTCCGGGAGGGGCTGGGTGACTCTGCAGGTCGGGGGCCCCGTTCTTCCCCCATTTTTCTCTCCTTTCCAGAGGAAGGATCCCGCGCTCGGGTGCGCGAAGATTACGACAGCGTCGAGCAGGACGGGGATGAGCCAGGGCCACAGAGATGTGAGGGCGGACACTGGGGACCTGGAGGGGTTCATGGGGGCTCTGCAGCTCCGGGTCAGGGCTCAGCCCTGCTGGGACAATCCCTTCCCCTCCCTCATTCCCAGAATTTATTTTAGGGCAAATCCCAGCTCCATATCTCCTTCCCAAGGGTGGGAATGGAGGAATCTGGGGGAGATGCTCCTTCCTGAGAACCCCACGGCCTCCAAGTGTCACCAGGGGCACTTTCCCCATAGAAGGGAGGGGGGGAATGGGGAGGGGAGGGGTGTCCTGGGCTCTGGACTGGGATTCAGCCCTGCTGGGATGAGCTTTCCCCAACCTCACCCAGGATTTATGGAGTCTGGGCCTCCATCTCCTTTTCCTAGCTGTGAAAAAGGAATGATTTTGGGTGGCAGACCCTTTCCTGGGCACCCCCCATGGGAAGGAGCAGGAATTGGGGCCATGCTGGGATGATTCTTCCCCACCTTCCCAGGATCGCTTTTGGGTCAACCCCCAAATCTCAGCCTTGGGGGCTCCATGTCCCCTCCCCAAGACAAGGGATTTTGCGGAGGAGAGCTCCATTCCCAGCTCTGTGACCCCCCTTTTCCCACCCAGCCGTGGAGGGCTGGATCCTGTTTGTGACAGGGGTGCACGAGGAGGCCACAGAGGAGGACGTGCATGACCGATTCGCCGAATTTGGGGAGATCAAGAACATCCACCTGAACCTGGACCGGCGCACGGGGTACCTCAAGGTGAGGGGGGCTCGTGGGGACCCCCAGGCTCCATCTCAGCTTGGGGGAGGCTCCGGGCTGGGAGGTGCCATGGATGCACCCAAAAACTGAGCTAATTCTGGGGGCCATGGGGGTCCCTGCACCTCAAAATTGACTTATTGGGAGGTCCCTGCATCCCAAAACTAAAATGGGCGGGGATGAACTGGATTCCCCCAGTGCCTGGGGTCATTCCCATTCCTGGTCCTAATCCCAGGTGAGATGGGGGTTCCCACAGTGCCCAGGCCCATTCCCAAACCCGGGGTGTCAGGGGGTCCATGCATCCCACCAGGGGATCTGGGAGTTCCCCTGGTGTCCAGGCTCATTCCCAATCCCATTCCCAATCCAATCCGATCCCATCCCAGGGCTACACGCTGGTGGAGTATGAGACGTACAAGGAGGCGCAGGCGGCCATGGAGGGACTCAACGGGCAGGAGCTTATGGGGCAGCCGGTCAGCGTTGACTGGTGCTTCGTCAGGGGCCCCCCCAAGGGCAAGCGGAGGTGAGGGAATTCCTGGGAATTCCAGGAGCTGGGAATGGGAGGGGACCTGTGGGAGCATCGGAACCCTTGGCTAGGGGAATGGGGGTATTCCGTGTACTGTCATGGGGGTGGTGGGGTTAAAATAGGGATAAACACCCCAAAACGCCCTTCTCATAGACTCCTTCCTTCCCTTCCTTCTTTCTTCCATTTTCTGCCCCTTTTTCCTCCCCTTTTTCCTCTTCTTTTTTTCCTTTCCTCATTCCCTTATCTCCTTTTCCCTCACTCCCTTTCCTCTTTTCCCCTTTCCCTTCCCCGTCTCTTCCCTGTTTTCCAGGGGTGGGCGCCGGCGGAGCCGCAGTCCGGACCGGCGCCGCCGATGATGGATCCAGACTTCCACCCGTTTGTGTTCTGAGTCCAAACTGGGGTAAACTGGGAAAACTGGGCTTTGTACACAGCCCTGAGGAGCCAAACCAGCTCCATCCCTGGGGAAATTGGGGTTTTATGGAATTTTATTGTTTTCAAAGGACAAATATGAGAGAAGCAGCAGTCTCTGAGGGTTGGGGGGGTTTCCCTCAGGTTTGGGGAGATCCCTCCCAGCCCCCCATCCCAGTACATCCCAGGAGTTTTTTCCATGCCCCAGGCAAATGGTCCCTAAATCTCCCATGGTATTTATCCCACCGGGAATTCCTTGTTTTCTGTTAAATAACAAGATTTTGTCAAAATTTGTCTTCTTGTTCTTCGTTCTTCATTAAAGCTCCCCAGCCCCTTCCATGCCCCTTTCCCTAAAAATCCCTCCCCGTCCAGGCTGCTGGATCCCCAGGGATCCCTCCCAGCCTAGCAGTAGAGTAATTGAGGTCTTGGAAAACCTTTTTTACCTTAAAACTGGCATTGAAGCAACGGCTGTGCAGCTTGGGGGGACCCAGTGGGGTCCCTGTGTGCAGATGTGCTGGTGCCTGGCTGTGCCAGTGTCCAGCTGTGCCTCCAGCTGTCCCCTGTGTCCCCAACCCGACAGATGTGCCCATCCCCCCACTCAGAGCCACTGAGCTACACTGGGGCCTTTATTGCCAGACCCTGGGGACCCCAGCCATGGGTTTGGGAGAAAAAGCTGATGGGAGGATGAGGCAGGAGCAGGAGGAAGATGCTGGGGGGGCCCGGGAGTTGGGGATGCACCCACCAGCTACCCGAATTTGGGGTCGTGCAAAGTTAGTGCTGACAGAGGGATGGAAGAGTTGGCCCTCAGGAGGGTTCAGAGCAAAGGGTGCCACCGCCCAGGGTGAGGCCTTCCCAAAGGGGTCCTGGGCTTGGGGGGGTCGCCAGACCCCTGGGGGGGGTTCCTAAGAGCCAGGCTCAGGACCCAGTCCCCCGCAGAAGGCACCGAGATGGCGCAGGGCCTCCGGCTGCATGGAATGCCGGCGGAGCAGTGCTCGGGGCGGCAGCGGGGGGAGCAGCCCGGCCCTGCCCGGCCCGGGGGGCTCCAGGGGCAGCGTTCCAGAGCCGCGGCGCTCCAGCAGCCCAGCTGGGTGCCGGAGCGGCGCGGGGGTGGCTAGCTCAGGATTGGGGGGGTCCCGGCGGAGGGCTTTGCCCCGTGGAGGATCGGGGGCCGGGGCCCAACGCCCTGGTGGGGGCACGGAGGGCACCCGTTCTGCCCCGGTGGCCCCTGGCAGCCCTGAGACCTCGCGCCCCTCCACGCTGTGCCGGCGCGGGCGCAACCGCAGCCCCTCCAGCCCCACCGCCAGCCGCTCCAGGGGGGCCCATGTCGCTTCCAGGGGCCCCCGTGGCCCCCCAGGGGAACACCACGAACCTTCTGTCCCGTCCGGCGGTCCCTGTATCTCATCTAAGGTTCTCCGTGCTCCCTCTGGGGGTCCCTGTGACCCTTCCAGGCTTCCCTGTGTCCCCTCGGAGTGTCCCCGCGTCCCCTCCACCCCCGGCACCACCAGCCCCCACGGCTCCGAGTTAAGCCTCTTCAGCTGCCGCTTGGGCCCGGCCCGGGACGGTTCTGGAGCGGTGCCTGGAGCCGTGGGCGGGAAGCGGAACACGTCGCGCTCCTCGTCCCTCGCGCTGGCGCCCGGCGACGCCGCCGCCCGCACCTGCACCTGGGAGGGGGACGCGCAGAGGGCGGGCGACGGGGGCGAGTTCAGGTACTGCCGGGTGGTCTTGGTGCCGCGGGGCGACGTGGCTGAGGTGATGATGATGACGTCGCGGCCGCGCTCCCGGCACGCGTCCAGCAGCACCTGCAGCGTCTCCCGGTCCCCGCGCTCCAGGGCGTAAACCAGCGCGGAGCCGCCCGCGTAATCCCGGGCGCTGGGGTCGGCGCCGTGGGCCAGCAGGATGGCAGCCACGGCCGGGCCGGCGCGCTCGGCGCAGGCGTGCATTAGCGCCGTCTTCCCGGATTTGTCGGGAATGTTGGGATCGGCGCCGTTCTCCAGAAGGTACTGGACCATCCGCGGCTGGTCGGGCGGGTCGGCGTAGCCGGCACGGCACGCAGCCATCAGCGGCGTCGTGCCCGCGGCATTGCCTTCGTTGATGTAGGCTCCCCCCTCCAGCAGCAGCCGGGTCAGGCGGAATTTCCCTTGGGATACGGCGCGCAGCAGCGCCGAACCCTCCGCCGGAATCATGGGGAGCCCCAGTGGCACCGCGGTGCTGGGGGGCCGGCGGACAGGGCTGGGCATGGCCGGGCTTACAGGACGAAGTGCGGGGACAGGGGTGGCACTCGCTCACTGTAAGGGGAGAGAATGCAGAGTGAGACCCCTGAGTCCCCCGGGGTGGGCACAGGGTAAGACCCTGGAGTCCCCCAGGATGGGGTGTCCCCCCTCCCTGCCTCAGTTTCCCCAGCAAGGGAGGGTTCCCGCGAGGCTGAGCCCCCCAGCTTGTGTCCCTCACCCACGTCCCCCCTGCCTGCACCCACAAACCCCACCTGCCCCTGCCGGCAGTTCCTCTCACATTCCTCAAATCCCTTCCTGCACCCCCTGCTCATCCTCCTCCCCCTCCTCCCTTTGCCCCACCTGCTTCCCCTGCCCGCAGCCCCATCCCTACGTGTACCCCTATACCCTGCCCGTACCCCCATCCCTGCCGGAACCCTGATCCCTGTCCACACCCCATCCCTGCCTGCACGGTTCCCATGGCGACGGCCGCTCATCCCGCTCCGACCAGCCGGGAAAATGGGGGAGAATCCACCGCCTTTCCAGTCCCCTCAATCCCCTCAGTGAGACATCCCCGAGCCCGGGCCTGGGGGCTGCCCCGTCACCCCCCACGTAGTGGGGACACCCCAAAGCAGGGACCCCTCATCCAGCCCCTCTCCATCCCCATTTTACCGTGGCAACAGGAGCATGGGGTCCCTCCACTCCGGGTCCCGGTTCCCACGGCCCCAGGGATGGGGGTGTCGGGGACAGCGGCCCGTGGCCGCCATCCCGGCCTGCCGCCGGTGAGGCGGGGTGGCGGGAGGTGATGTGGAGGGTCCCCCCCCTCCCGCAGCGCTATTTTTGGCAGCTGCCGGCGCGGGGGGGCTGAAGCAGGATGAATCACCCACGGCGCATCGAGCGCCCGGCCCTGCGTGGGGGTGAGGAGGGGGGAACCAGGGGCTGGAGGGCACAGGAAGCTGTCGGGGAGCCCGTGGGGCAGCGGGACTGGGGGTCACAGCCCAGCAGCATGGGACCATGGGACAGCGGGGCTGGGGGTCGCCGTGTAGGCGGGCTGAGGGCCACGGAGCATCGGAGATTGGGGGAGGCCAGGGGGCAGCGGGCCTGGGGGTTCCAAAACAGTAGGGTTGGGGGCCGTGGGACTGAGGGGCACAGCACAGTGGAGCTGGGGACCAGGGTGGCCCTAGTACCGGGGGCGCTGAGCTACCCCAGGGCAGAAGGGCTGGGGGGATCCGGGCGTGGGGGGCCGAGGGATCTTTTGATCCCCCTTTTCTTGCCCTTTTTCATCCCCCTTTTCCCACCCCGC
>VXAZ01000299.1:110509-121666 GCA_013399875.1 Gymnorhina tibicen | reverse complement strand
CAGGCCTGTTTTATCTCTCTGTGTGTCAGTTTTCTATCCCTGTACCACTTTTCTGCTCAGCTTTTTGCTTTTTCCCCTGGAGAGGAGACCACCCCAGGGCTGCTCCCAGAAAAACCTGCAATTAGGAAAACAGGATCAATACCTATGAATGAAATCCCCCCGCGAGGGGATTTCTACCATCCTCCCACCCCCCAGAGGGACACGAGATAGAGGCACCATTTCACTCGTTTATTACAAATTTTGCCCCCCAGGGGCCAAAAAAAGGTACAAAATTTGCATTTTTGTGCTTCCCCCCCCTCCCCCCTCAAAATACTATGTACAAAACCGAAGAGTACAAAAGGCATCGGTCGCGATAATGGGTTTGTGTCGCGACAGGACGGATTCATGATGTCACAGTGCGCAGGGTAGCCAGAGCAGCACCCAGAGTTACAGAATTAGGATGGAATTAGTTAAAACCAGAGTTTTGTGCCTGTCATCACGTCATGACAGGGCAAGGACAGGCAGTGTGTCCTAAGAGCCACGACAGCTGAGGTTTTCCAGCTCTTTTCCAGCCGGATCCGCCTTGTCTCCCCCCCAGTCCATGAGGATTCTCTGCTGGCTCAGAGTGCTGGGGTTTTCCACAAGATTCTGGTGCCCGGGATGGCCCTGGAACAGTGGTTCCTCGAGAATGCAGCAGATCCTCGGGAACGTGGCAGTTCCTCAGGAGCACTTCCCCTCCAGCTGTATGGGGCCAGACGTGCTGCAGGAGTGTGGCACACGGAGCTGAGTCCAGAAAAGCGGGAGCGACCCACCGGGTGTGGTGCTCACTGGACATTGTTGTTGGCAACACAGGGATCCACCTGGGCGACGGAGCAGGAAGCGGGTGAGGGATCCAGGCAGGTGATCCCAGATCCACCCGGCCCATCCCGTGCTGGTGCCGCGCTCACCTCCGTGTAGGTGGGGGGGGGCATGAACTTGAACTCGGGCGCGTACATGAAGATGGGGCTGTCAAATCCATCGGGATCGTCCAAGAGTGGTGTGGTGGGGCTTTCCAGCCGGTGATCCTCAGGAACGATGTCCAGGTAGCACGGGGGGGCTGTGGGGACGCAGGGAAGGATTCGTGAGCCCCCAAGCCACTGACGGGGTCCCCACACTGTGATACCACCACCCAGGGATCCCACCCCGTGGATCCCACTCCACTCACCCTCTGGAGCGTCCGGGAGGTTCAGGTCCACCCAGCTCATCTCAGAACTCGTCTGACTGGCCATGCTGGAGCTGCGGCTCCCGATGCCCGAGCGACTCCCAATGACAAGTGGCAGCTCCAGGATGATTTTCTTGGAGCCTGGGACGCTGACGTAAATCTGCAGGAGAGCCAGGATTTAGGGGAGTTGGGATGGGATGTAGATCCCCATGATAAGGAGGAAGATTAGGAGGAGAATGAAGGGATCCCCCACTCACCTGCAGGAAATACTCCACACGCAGAATGTTGCAGCCCAGAATAGAGGGTTTGAGCTTCCGCACACGGATGGTTTTGCCACGCCAGGATTCAGAGGTGCCAGAGATTATGTGATTACCACGAACGCAGGAGAGTTTCTGGGAGAAGACCTTGGTCTGGCCATTGGCCAGGTATGTGTGCTTGGCCACAATGGCCGCCTTGGGCACCACGATGCGTGAGCAGGTGTTCTCAAAGTCCGCGTTGATGCAGATCTCGTCGCCTGCCGAGCGAAGGACCCAGATGTTAGCGATGTCAGGGGTTTCCTTACTGGTTCTCCCACTCCCAGTTCCCTGTTCCCAGCAATCCTCACCTTCACAAAAGCCCTTCCTGTCAATCTGGGCACTGACAGACACACGTCCATCTGGGATGAACATACACGACACTTTCTTCTCCTTCTTGGCTGCGACCGGAGACTGCCAAAAGAGAGAATGGTCACACGCTGGCCCCATCCTCCCCCCTTCCTTCCTTCCCACCCTCCCCCCTTCCTTCCTTCCCCTTTTGCAACCAACCCTCAAATTCCCCTGGAGTACAGAACCTGCCCCACCCAGTGTCAATTTCTGCAATTATCCAGAAGTCCTTAATCCCACCCTTAATCCTGCTCAGCCCAGATCTGATTAAAGACTTCTGGATGCCACAGGGTTGGGCTGACCATCCCCACAGGCTTTTCTCCCAAGCCTCTGGACCACTCGGGGCTCACCAGCAATTCCGGGGTGTTCACATCCACAGGATCTATCACCTCGAAGCGTTTTTTGACCTGCTGTGTGGGGCAGGCCGGACGCTCCAGAGACGCCTTCACCCAGTAATCCACGGAGCCGTACTTCCCCTTGAACGTGGTGCCCACTGGCCTAAAAATATGCAGGGGGTCACTCCAGAGCCAAAACACGGATTTTGCAATTTAATTCCATCCCCAGAGGCAGATGCTGCCTCATACTCACCCCTGGGGCAGCTCAAAGCCAAATTTGTACTCATACTTGTTCCCAGGTCTCAGGATGACGGAGCCGTCCTCATCTGCAGGAGAAGGGGACAGAAACATCAGATGGAGCTCCAGGGTGCTCCTTGGTTCTGAGAGCGTCGGTAACACCTGTCCTCATCCCAGGAACCCCGTGTCCTCTCCATGCTGCTCCCTCCACCTCACCAACACCCCAAGCCTCTGGGGCAGAACACAGTGTCCCACTGGCTCCACCCCACCTCCAGCTCCCTCTTATCTCCCCGCTCCAGCCCCAGGGTGCGATCCTGTGACCCTCCCTGGCTGTGCCACCAATGTTACCAACCCCTGTGGTGTCAAAACACACCACAGGAGCTCCCCAGGCTCTGATTTTGCCCTTTAGCTGCCAAACTTCGACTTGACTTGGCCAAACTCTCCAATGTTCCTAAGTTTTGCTGGATTTGGTCATTTTTCCAGACTCCAGACACAGCATCAACTCTGTGTTGGTGATCAAGGGGCTCCACTGGGACCCACCACAGCACCCGCGTGGCCAATCCCAGGGGTGCCTCTGTCTCTTCGTCCCCTCCCAAACCCTCTGCCCCCATCCAGCCCCACCCCATGTGGCCAAGCCCTGAACGAATTGGTGTTTAAGGCAACCCTTGCCCCCCCTCCAGCCCCGTGCCCTCACCCGTGGGCTGGTCCTCAAGCGCCAGCACGTCCTCGAAGCGCAGGTACTCCATCTCCTGCCGGCACTGGGCCGGGCCCTTGGCCCAGGTCACCCTGGCCACGCCGCATGCCAACACCTTGACAGCGCTGACACGGGTCACCTCGGCCACCTCCACCAGCACACGCCCGGCCACCTTGTCCCCGCTGCTGTAGACCTTGTCAGGCTCGCTGAAGGCCACCATGAAGCTCTTCACTTTCTTGAACATCACCATGGCTGGGGCAGCACGGGGACGCACAAAGCAACGGCTGCGGAGCTTTATCCCTGTGAAGCAACAAAAGCCGCCCGAACCAGACGAGTCCGGGGCAAAAGGGCGATTGAACGCTTTGTCCGGAGGCGCTGAAGGATCTTCACGCACTCTTCTGCCCCGGGACCTCAGCGTTCCGCAAGCGCCGCTGCCGCCGCTGCGTTTTATAGGCTCGGGAGCCCCGCCCCGCCCCCGCCCGCGCCTGTTGCTGCCCGGGGCGCCACGCCGAGGGCGCGTGGCCAGGCGTGCTGCTCGCGTGATCAGCGCGCCCATTGGCTGCCGCTGCCTTGTTTACAGCAGCGCCGACCAATCAGAGAGGCGGCTGCGGAGCGTGGACAGCGTGTGAAGGAAAGCCGCGCGTGTTCAATGGGGCGGGCACGGAGGGAGGCGGAGTGACAGCACGGAGGGCCAATGGAGAGCGAGGACGGGCGGCGGCTGTGGCCAATGGCGAGCGCGGAACAGGATGTCATGTTCCCAGGCTCAGGGTGGACAGGGGCGTTGGTCCCAGTTTGGGACGGGCTGTGTTGTACTGGGCGAACTGGGAGCGGCCAGGCCCGGCCCTGAGGAGGGGCGTGGGGGCTTCACCCCCTTCCTCAGACTCCTTCTCCCCTCCTAGGGCAGCCGGGGGGCGCCTCCACTGCCCGCCCCCCGCGGTACCTTCAACCCCCCCGGTGAACCCTCCCCTGTTATTTGGGGTAAATAAGGGTGAGTTTGGGGGTTCAGGATCAAAGCCTGACCTTGGGGGTTCCCTCCCTCTTCCTGGTGTGTTTGTGGGAGTGTTTCCACCATCTCTGCTGCTTCCCACTCTCTTTTGGGGGCACTTCTCACTCCTTCTTCCTCAAAATATCCCTCCCAAAAATTGACCCAAGGTGCAGCAAACGCCCACATCCGTTCCATAAACCGTGGCTCTGTCTTTCAGCTGGGATTTGGGGAGTGGGACAGCATTTCGCCTCTCCCCCAGCCTCTCCAGGAGCCTTCAGTCCCTGGATCAGCATTACTCCAGGACGGGTACTGGCCCTTTACTCCTGTTTTCCCAGTCTTTTGTGCCTTCCCAGCTCAGGAAAATGCTGGGAGCAGAGGAAACAGGAGAACAATGTTCATGGAGCCACCCAGCACTGGAGCAATGGAAATGGGGGGCTCCCAGTGCTCCCCACCCCAACGAGGAACAGGGAGGTGTTTTTGTTGGGAGTTGTCCTTCAGAGGTTGTTTGTCCGAGTGTTCCTGGCACTTTTCCTGCCCTTCCATTGCCTCCTTCCCCCGGAGTTAATTCACACCTGATCGTATAAACCGATAAAGCGCCGGATAAACCGTGGGGTATAAACTGTTCTCCTGCCAAACCACAGGACAGAATTCCTCCTTGAGAGAGAATTATTCCGTGGCTCGGTGTGGAATAGAGGAATTGTACCTTTTTTCCTCTGGTCCCCATTGTCTCCCACTAGGAAAAAGGTGATGGGTTAATGGAGAATTAGGGATTTGCTCTAATTTGGCAAAAGGTGGGAAGGTGGGGAGCTTTTTCCAGCCTTCTCTGACACGGGATATTCGACCCCTTCAGTTTGTGCCGGCCTTCCCGTGAGAGCCGTGTTTAGGCTCTCCCTCTCCAGTCCCCATCGGTGTGTGCCTTTCCAAGGAAACCGTGCCCAGCCTAGGGCTGCCTAGACACATTCCAGCAAAGCCAAAGGGCCTTGGAGCCCCACGCCAAGGAACTTGTCAAGGATATGATCCAAGGCATGTTCCACATCCTGAATCCTCTCTAAATTCCTCCAGACCTGTCAATCAGTTTTGCCCTTTCCCCCCCTGACCTCCATCCGATGGCAATCCCCCCCAGTCTCTGCTGCTGGAATTCCCTCGGTGGTCAGACTTGCTCCAGGAAGTGTTCTCACACCAGCAGCACCCCTGGATGGATCTGGGGGGGTCAGGAACACTGCAGGATTTTCACTTGTAAAAAGCAAAGTTTCCCAATGTCAAATCTCCTTCAAAAACAAGTAAATCAGGAGAGAAATCACCAGGAGTTCTGGGCAGGGACAACTTCCTGCTCCCACTAAACTGTTATTTAAGGCATTCATCCCCCTCCGAGTTGCTTTCCCATGGGATTGTGGTGCTCAGAGGATCCCCCATCCTTATTTCCACTCCTGAATGGAATGGGGAGAGTGGCTGGATCCATTGTTTTTCCCGGAACTCCTGGCCAGGGGCGAGGGATGACCAGGAGAGTGTGACTAACACTTAGCCTCAGAATAACCCACTTCCAAAGCCAGAGAGCGAGAAAATGGGCCCTGAGGTGACTCACTGAGCTCCGGGTGGGTCCCAGGGAAGGAACTGGGCATGGCACAGACTTGTTTTCGACAGCACAGCTCCTGGTGCTGATAAGATCCGTGTTTTTCTGCTCCAGGTTATCGGGATTGGTTGCCAGGAGAAGCCACACTGCTCCTGTGACAGCCTGGCCTTTGTCCTTGCTATCGGACAAGCAGTATCCAGCCGGGATCACTGGGAAACTGGAGGGTGCTGGCAGCCCCGCAGCTTCTGTGGGCTGTTTGCTCCATGTTTCTCACCTTATATGGTCCCTTCCAGCATATTCCAGGGCTGGGAGGGGGGAGAGAGGGCCAGGAAGGGATCGACAATGGCTGGAGCATGGGGACAGAGTGTCCCGGGTGTGTGGTTGGGAGCTGGGGCGGAAAAGGCATTTCCTCTGGTTGTTTGTGTACAGGGAACACTGGGAATAGAGCCCAGTTGGAAAACGAGGGTTATGCGACTGGGGTGGCTCCTGGAAAGCAACTGCTTGTCCCACGCCTGGGATTTTCAAGAGTGGAGGCTCCAGCACGGGGCCGGGTCAGTTCCTAAATCCCAGCAGTGGTTTGAGGGTGGAAGGGAAGGTCTCCAGTGCCTAGCTGGAGGTAGAGAATGCTCAGCTATGTAGGATTTTCCCCCTGAAGTCCCACTTTTCCAGCTCTCACTGGGGACTGGGATGTGGAAGCTCCCCCTGCCTGGCGGTTCTTTGTCCATGTGGGATTTCTTCCCCTGTTTTCTGCCCAGATGGTGTTTTTGGAGCAGGGAGGGGGAGATAATGCTCCAGAAGAGCTCAGCCATCCATAAACAAGGAGAAATTCAGATCTTGGGTCTGGAAAGTCTCATCTCAGTCATCTGCTCTGGCAGGAAGAGGCTCTGGAGCTCTGACTGTGCTGGAGCCCTTCCTGTGAGCTGGGTTCTGCGGACACCTAGAGGCTTTCTCCGGAATGGCAGATGAGAGTTCCATCCCATCCATCCCATCCATCCATCCATCCATCCATCCATCCCTCCATCCATCCATCCATCCATCCATCCATCCATCCATCCACCAAGGTCTCTCTGGAGACTTCTCTTCCCCAGGCTGGATTTCTCGCTCACAGCCTTGGAGCAGTCTTGGCTGCTGAAAAGGAGGAAAATTTCCTTATTCCTTTGCTGTTGGGAACTTTCCTGGCTGTGAACACCTCCAGGGATGGTGTCCCAGGTGTGTTCTGAGCACCTCCACTTCAGATGGACCCTGTGACACACAGTCTCATCTCCTGGAGGAGGGGACTTCGGCCAACGCTCCCTGGACAAGGTGACCTGGGCCACCCGAAGCAGCTCATGGTGGGGCTGCAGCTCTGGCTCTGGTCAGGGCAGGTATGGGGATGTCACAGCAGGTCACAGAGCCACTACTTCCCTCTGTCACAGGGCCACTACCTCCCTCCATCACAGGGCCACCATCTCCCTCTGTCACAGGGACACCACCTCCTCTGGACACCCTGCAGAGGCTCAAAACTGAGCCGTAGCCAGGCAGGGGTCCAGCTAAGTGGGGGGAATGTGCCGAGTGTGGGATGATCCTGGCCCATTCCCAAATTAATCCACAGTGCTCCTCCTCAGCACGAGGGAGACATGAGCCGTGCTGAGGCAGAGAAGAGATCTTTCCCCCCACCCCGAATAAAGGAGCAGAACATCGGCGCCAATCCAAGTTGTTGATGTCAACAAGCGTGTTTCCACTGACGTCAGTGGACTTTGGATTGACCCTTTCCCTCTCTGGCTGACGTCTCCTGCTGAAAACCACCTCAGCCACTCCATCCAGCTCCAGCGGGAGCCCACTTTGGGTGGTTTAGCATCCAGGTGCCCAGCCTGTGTGGTTGGAGCTGGGGGGGGCGGGGGGTCAGGGTCATTTCCCAAAGGGCAGGACCAGAGGAAGAGGCCTCAAGGGAAGGTTTAGGTTGGATATTTGGGAAATTATGTTCATGGGAAGGGAGGTCAGGCACTGGAACAGACCAGTGGTGGAGGTACCATCCTGGATGTGTTCAAAAACAAGTGGATGTGGTACCTGGAGACATGGGTCACTGGTGGCCTTGGTAGTGCTGCGGGACAGTTAATGATTAATGATCTCAGAGGTTTCTCCAGCCTTAATGATTCCATAATTCATCAGCAACAGCTTCTCCATGTTGTAATCCAGTTGTCGGAGGTATCCATGCTGGGCAGCTCCTGGTGTAACTCTGGGTCAGGTGGAGCTGCCGAGCCTCAAACCTGGAACCAGAGCTCTCCAAATCAGGGGCAGGTCTCCAGAATTCCTGGACATGTTCAGTTTGGGAGCTGCGCTCTAAATTTCAGAGGTGGCTCCTGAGAAGGGGTTGGCAAGGAAAGCACCAGGCCCAGTCCTGGTGGTGCAGGTGATGGGCTGTTCAGGAGGAGGGAAAGTCCATTTCCATTGGGAGCCCTCCTTTCCCCATGGAATTCTTGTTGATTGGCTCCACTGGCCAACAACTAAGGACAATTAGGTTCTGCATCATCAAATCACTTCCATTTCTACCAGGAGCTCCAGCACTATCAGCCCTGCTCCTGAGGATTTTACCCCTACAGAGGATTTTATCCCTATGGAGAACTTTCTCCCCACTGAGGATTTTCTCCCCATGGAGGATTTTATCCCCCCACAGAGGCTTTTATTCCTCCCCAGATGATTTTCTTCCCACAGGGACATGTGGAGCACATCAGGAAGCAGCCTGCTTTCCTTTCCTCATTCCTGCTTCATTTCATCCACCCAGAGCTCCAGAGTTAAAGGAGCAGGGGAGGAAGGAGATATTATTATCCTCATGTGCCACTGCAGCCCAAAGACATGGAGAGACAGATGACAGGAAATGGGGACTCAAAAATAGACCCCTTTAATGTCAAACCCATCGGGGGATTATTGGGAGCAGGGTAAAAGACATGGAGCAGGTCTCCCACTCATCACTGTGTGCTCCGAGCACCCACCTGAGCGGGAATTGGCCATGATATCCATGAAATGTTTTCCTATGTATTCTTTGTGCTCTTGGCACAAAAGAATAAAGGCAGAGAAAACCCCATTGATGTATTGAAACATGAATTGTAGAATCTCCCTGGATGGAGGGGTTGCAGCCATGCCTGGAGGGGCTGCAATTCCCTTTCCCCCATCTCCACAAGCCCTTCCTGCAATTCTGTGGGACAGGGATGGTGAAGTTTTTAATACTTTATTAAAAATAAAGGAAAGTCTTCCCTATGGAAAATATTTCTCCGGTAGAACTCCATCTGCTTTACTGAAATCCTCTGAAATATGTGAAATTTGCCCTCCTCTCTGCAGTTCTGCACCTCCCACAGGGCAATACCCTGCCCATCTGTGTGCCCAGCTGGCTCTTTGCCATCAGGAATTCTGCTTTCCAAGTGAAAACTCCAGTTTGGGTTGGATTTGAGCAGTGACAGAGAATCTGGGCCCAAGGGAGAGAATTCCCAAGGGGTGTTTTGTCCTCCCTGAAACTTGACACTGGTCCCAAGTCCAGACCAGGCTAAATTGAGTCCACAACAGGTGCCAAGAAAACAAGGAAAAATAGCAACAGTGACCTGGGATATAGGAGGCCTGAAGCTCTGCAGCTCCCACTGCTGGAGATACACTTGTTATTTATCCTGGAAGAGGAGCATATGGACAAAACCAGCCAATTTCTACTCAAAAGTCTCCCTCTTGGTCACAACGCTCCCCAAACTGATTTATGGCCTTGCTCTGCTTTGGGAACAGCTGAGTGAAGGGTCCCAAATCCATAAAAAAACCATTTTTTTACTGCTAAAAATTGGGTTTTGGGCTTTGAGTCCATTATTTTTGGATCTGTAGGGTTTCTGAGTGGAATTTTGCTGGATTAACACCGGGAGAAAGGTGGGAGGTGAGTTATGGAAAGGCTCTGAGGGACAGAGGGGGTTTCTAACTCAGGGGGTTTATTTTTCTTTGATGCACTGCAATGTCACATCCTTAGGGAAAAAGGAACACGTCAGAATGGCACAGAAAGATTTGGATCTGCCTTCAGGAGAGGAGCTGAGAACAGCTGCACCATCCATGTGAGACCAGTGGGCACAAACCAGGGGTTCATCTCTCCCCTCTCCTGGGTCTCCGATTCCTTCTGGGTGTGGAAACACCTCCTCCAAGGTGAGGCATCTCTCCTGGCTGCAGCCACAGATCTGGAGCCAGCAGCTCTCACAAGCTCCCCACGGAGCAGACAGGGGTTAAAAGTGCAACAAAACAGCCCAAAATCCACACGGGAGGAGGAAGAGGAGGAGGAGAGATGACGGAGAGATGAGTGGGCAGCTTCCCCCAGCCTGGAAAATGTGGAGCTTCTCGGCATCGGGCAAGAAGAGCCGGGCATCCTCCAGCGCCCCGTGTGCTGCCATGGTGAAATTGGTGTCCCCCGAGGTCACCACATCGAAGACACACGACTGGAAGTAGACATCCTCCACAGGCAGCATCTCCCGGCAGAGCGCTCGCGCTGTCTCCGCAGGGACGCGGCCGCGCCCACGGGGGCTGCGGGACATGCGCTGGCTGTGGGGGCAGCCGCCCACGCACAGCTGCAGGTCCTGCTCCTCCGTGAAGGCCCGGGCCACCTCCTCAGCAGCGCGGATGGAGAAGGAGAGCTGGCGGCCGGCCTGGCGCACAGCGATGGTGGTGCCGATGTAGTCGGCACGGATCTCCACGTGCCGGCCGGGGCTGCGCTCCCAGATCACCAGGCTGCTCCCACCCGGACGCGTGCCCCCGTTCACAGAGCCATCCTGGAAGGCCGCCGGGACGTTGTCCAGCTCGGCCTGGTAGACCTTCTGGTCAATGCATTCCTTCATGTTCTTGAATATGATGGTGAGCTGTGGGGAGCGGGGCAGGAGGGGAATGAGCATGGTGGCCATGTCCCCATCCCAGGTGTTCAGGGTATGCAGGTCCCACCCCACCTATCCATCTCCAAACCATCCCTGCCACAGTCCTTTTGGAATAACAACAATTTTTCTTTCTTTCCTTCTTTTTCTAACACCATTTAAGCAATGGAAAGCTCGGGTGGAGCCAAACCCAGCAAGATTCCTCCAGGTACCCCATGGACCACATGGTCACCTGACAGCAAGAAGAGTGTTTGAGGGTCCCCTCAACAACCTTCACCACTGTTGTCCCTCCTTCCTCATCCCCCTGGGTTTTGTTGAAGCAGTTCCAAGGATTTTGGGAAGTGTAGGAGGTGCCCTGACTCTGGGTTTGCTGCCCAGCCTGTGCACCAATGTTACCTTGCTGGTGACTGTTGCGTTGGACCCCTTGGCCACTGGTGAACTGGTGGCTTGCACAAACAGGTAGTCATTGTCCAAGAGCGGCCAGGAGCCCTCCACCCGGCACGTGTGGAAGTCATCGTAGAAGGTGCGGATGTGGGGGTCCCCAAAGGCAGCACAGTGCTGGAAACTGGGGGGGCGGCCGTGCTTGTAGAGGAAACTCCGCTCGTAATCGCAGATGTCAAGCGACTCGAAGCCCTGGGGGTTGGGGGCCGGGGGCC
>VXAZ01000299.1:89661-104681 GCA_013399875.1 Gymnorhina tibicen | reverse complement strand
AGCTACACCGAGGAGGGGACAAACCACACGGGGGCTGCTTGGAATGGGGGGCGGCTGCCCGGGGGACAGGGGGGCTCCTGGGTGGCTCCGACCAGCCCTGCCCAGCCCTGAGGGGCTGATCCGGTGGGGGGCAGAGCATGGGGGACCCCCACAAACCCCAGGTTTGGAGGGGGCACAGCACTGGGACCCCCCTGAACCCCGATTTCTTTTGAGGGCACAGCACTGGGGACCCCTTTTACCCCGACTCTTTTGGGGGTAGGGGCTGTTTGTGCTTTGCAAACCGCTGGTGGTTTTGGGTTGGGGGGAGGTAAAATGGGCTGCAGGGGGAATATTGTGGTGGAGGGTTTAAAAGGGGATGTTGGGGGGACATGGGGATGCAGGGAGGAAATGGGGCTGGGAGGAGGAAAAGAGGGTGCAGGGAGCCCCCCGCGCCCCACCTCACCCACACCAGCCTCCCTCTAATAGGGAAAATCCTTTAAAAATCAGTTAAAAATCACTAACTGGCAGTTTTGGGGGTCCCCCACTGCTGCACCCCAAATAAGACCAAGGGCTGGGGCTGTGGCTGGGGGATGGGGGCTGTGCTTTGCACCCTGAAAGTTGGGCACCCAAAGGTGGGGGCATCCTGGGGGAAGGGGGGCATGTGCTTTAATGGGGGGCACCCTAAAATTGTCAGGCAGCCTCGAGGGGATTCTGCACCCCCAACTGCTGCACCCCCCAAAGGGACCTGCACCCCAATATCCTGTGCACCCCCCGAGGCATTGCTGAGGCACCCCAAGGGCTCTTGCTCCCCAAAAGGCCACCCCCAAATGCCCCCCCAAATCCGTGGATGTTTTGGGGACCCTGCTGGGTGCCCTCCATAGGGATGGGGAAACTGAGGCACAGGGGCCCCTCCACACCCAGAGATTTCATCATCCTCCTCCTCGGCTCTGCAGGGATTTGGGGGATGCACAGAGATATGGGGGTGCAGAGGGCCTGTGTCATCCCCCCTCGATGCCAGGGCCCCCCTGAATCCTGCCCCGCAGCCCCCCAGGAACGAGCAGCAACTCACATAGGGGGTGACACCAAGAAAAGAAACTGGGGGGCTGAAGGGGGTATTGGAGGTTGAGGGGGGTCAGGGAGTCGGGGGGGAGTTTGGGGAGTCAGGGAGGTTTTGGGGGTACAGGGGGATCTGGGGGAGAGGGGGTCCAAGTGCAAATGAAAAAGATCCCAAATGCTCCAAGAAGACGTTTCACAGTGTCTAACGCGACTAATCCCAGGGGCACGAGGGGGGGAAACGCTGGATTTGGGGGGTGCCCCGGGGAGGGGAGTCCCTCTCCCCCAGCCCCCCCATCACTGCAGGACCTGCCCCCGTGTCTCGGGCAGTTTGAGGGCCAGGGAGCTGCCGAGGGCCAGCGCGGCTGAGGCCAACAGGATGGGCACGGCCTTGGTGATACCCACAAAGGACGTGAAGATGCTGATGCCCAGCACGGCCGCCAGCTTGCACAGCGCGTTCAGGAACCCAAATGCCGTCGTCCTGGGGAGGATGGGGAGGGCTGGGGTTGGTGGGGGCACCCCCGGGGGTAGGGGAGGGTACCCAGCCTCGGGGGGCACCTGCAGAGGGCACGTGGCACCCTGAAACGGGCACCTGGAAGCCTGAAATGGGCGCTTGGAGGCCTGAATCAGGCACCCGGCACTACCAAATGGGAACTCAAAACCCTTAAATGTGCATCCAGCACCCCAAAATGAGTACCAGGTGGCAGGCAGCACCCAGAAACAGGTACCAAGCGGCTGGTAACCCACACCTGGCACCCAGCACCCCAAAACCTGTTCCCAGCAGTTCGTACCTCCAAAACTTCCCAACCGGGACTCCACGTGTCACCCAGAACCCAAACTCTCCCACCTGGCACCCAAAACCTCCCACCTGGCCCCCAAAACATTGCCCCCAGCACCCAAAACCTCCCACTTGACACCCAAAAACCTCCATACCTGGCACCCAGAACCTCCCACCTGGCAATCGAAACCTCCCACCCAGCACCCAAAACCTTACTTCTTGCACCCAAAACCTCCGTTGCAGGCCCCCACCTCTTGTCAGAGGGGTACAGCTCCACGGTGAGCACGTCGAGCGCATTCCAGGAGGCAATGCTGACCCCCCCAAAGAGGCAGAGTAGCGCAATCATGGCAGACTCGCTGTTCCCAAAGGACAGGAAGAAGCAGCTGACGCAGGACATGACACTGGAGCCGGCTGGGGGACATGTGCACATGTGTCAGAGCACAGGGAAACTGAGACAGGAGGTGGGACTGGGGGGGATGACCGTCCCCAAAGTGGGAGGGAAATGGGGGCAACCCACTGAGAGGGACAGGGAGGTCCCCAAGAGATCAACAGAGATGGAGGTGACCAGCAGGTGGGAGGAGGATCAGGAAGGTCCCCAAAGGGGTGATGGAGGTGGGGTGACCCAGCAGGTGGGAGGTGGGTCAGGAAGATCGAGAGCCTAGTTTGGGCTGGAAGGCACCTCCAGGACCCCATTGCCCACCCCCCTGCCGAAGGCAGACCAGGCTGCCCCCAGCCCGTCCCGCTGCCCACCCAGCATGCGCAGGCGGCCGATCTTGTCCATGAGCAGGGCCGAGACGATGTTCCCAGGGAGCACAGCCAGGGTGCCCAGGAAGCTGACGAAGTAGATCATGTAGGCGTTGTTGTCGTCGCTGAAGTCCAGCTGGCAGCCCTCCTTGTTGTGCAGGAACGTGCTGTTCACCACCCGGCTGTTGATGAACTTGTACTCGAAGAGATCTGGGAGGAGAGGGGGCCACAGGGTCACCCCATCTCCTTGGGGACCTGCCTGGCCCTCCACCACCCCCTTGGGGACCACCCTGGTAGGTCACATTATCTCTACCACCCCAACTCCATCATCCCACTGGGGACTTGCCTGACCCTCCTCCAACCTGGTGGCTCACCCCCATCTCCATCAACACCCTGGGGGCCACCCTGGTGGGTCACCCCCTCTATCCACCTGGAGATCCCATGCCCCCACCTGTGTTGTAGAAGACGGTGGAGATGAAGGTACAGTTCTTGAAGAAGGTGTTGCTGGAGGTGATGTCCTCAAAATAACACTCCTCAAAGAGCGAGTCCTCAAACGTCACCGACTTCATCTTCAGCCCGATGAACCTGCACGAGGGGACAGGAGGGAGGCCCCGGCTGCCCCCCACCCCTGCACTGAGCAGCCCCGGGCTCAGCACCCCCAGGCTCAGCCTCCCCTCACTCACTTGTCATTGAAATACTCCCCACCACGGTGCACCTGGTTCTCCAGGGTGAAGTTGAAGGTGAAGTGCCGAACCTTCTCACGCGTGAAGAGCTTTGTGCGCGATGCATACTCAATGCTCTGCAGGTGCTTGATCATGTCCGGGAACCACACGGTGAGCCCGTAGTAGCTGCGGAGACAGGGGTGAGCGGGCACCACACACCTGGGGTTCCCAGTGCCAGCCCATGGCTCCCAGGGCCAGCCCAGAGCTCCCAGTGCCAGCCTGTGCTATCCCACTGATACTTGTTCCATTCCATCCTACCCAGTGCTGCCAGAGTGCATCTCAGTCCTGTCCCAGTGCTCCCAGCACCAGCCCAGTGCTGCCTAGCTCCATCCCATCCCTTCCTAACCTGGTCCCATCCCATCCCACCCCATCCCATCCAGTGCTGTCCATCCCATCCCAGTCCCAGCCCAGTGCTGCCAGTCCCGTCCCGGTCCCACCCCGCAGCACCTGAAGGACATGGTGAACCACACTGCCATCATCATTAGCGTCACCCGCCGGTACTCAGGCACAAAGCACTGCTGGAAGTTGCTCCAGACCTGCGGAGGGACATGGGAGGTGACAGGGATGTGGGAGGTGACAGGGGGCACATGGGGCAAAGGGACCCCCAGGCAGCTCCGGCCGCACCTGTTGGGACAGGTTGAAGCATCGGACCAGCCAGCGCCGGTACCACGTCCCAGTGTCTGACTGGATCTCGATGAGCTCATCCTCCCGCTTGATGGTCTTGATGTGGGTGACCTGTGGGGGGACAGTTTGGGGACACTGGGAAGTGCTGGGGCCTCACCTTGTGCCTCAGTTTCCCCACCTCTTATAGCAGTGCTGCATCCCCCGGGTGCTGCTTTTCCTGGAGGTAGGAATTGCACCCCTGCTCTTGGAGGACACCCCACCCTCGCTTGGGGTGCTGGGGACCCCAGGCCTCAGCCCTGGTGGGTTCTTACCGAGAAGACCCTCTCAGGGTGACCCTTGGCCCTCATGTTGGTGTCATGGACCTGCTTCAGCACCATCCAGGCCTCGTCATGCTTCCCATTCTGTAAGGGCAGGGACAGGTCACCCTGGGACATCCCGGACCTGGACCCCAACCACCCCATCAGTGGTCCCTGCCTGGGTTCCACCACCCACCTGGAGATCCCTCCACAATCTTCATCACCTCCTCAGGGTCCCTCATCCCTCTGGGGTCCCTGGCTGGGTCCCATCATCCACTTAGGGGTTCCTGCCCAGTTCCACCCCTCTCCAACACCCATCTGGGGCTTCCTGTCCAGGCCCCACCACCCCCCTGGAGATCCCTGCCTGGGCTGCCCCATCTCTGTCTCCCACCTGGGGGTCCCTTCCTGGGTCACGCCACCCTCCATTCCAGGTCCCTGATGCACTCCAGATTCCCCCCAGGACACAGCCATGCCCTCCCAGACCCCCACCTCAAGGTAGAAGCGTGGGCTCTCAGGCATTGTGGTGAGCGCCCCAATGGCAAAGACGGAGGGGAAGGCGCAGACGAGGACAAAGACCCTCCAGCTGTGGAATTGGTACGCGGAGCCCATCTGGAAGCTCCAGCCTGGACAGGGACAGGACATGGTGGTGGGGCTGAGCCCCGGCGCACCCCCTGTGCGCCGCCGGCCCAGGGCTCCTACCGTAGTGGGGGATGATGGCCCAGGCCATAGCGGAAGCGTAGATGCCCCCGATCATCCAGAACATGCAGAGCCAGCTCAGGTGCTCCCCGCGCTTCTCCTGTGCCAGGAACTCCGAGAAGTAGGAGAAGACGATGGGGATGGAGCCGCCGATGCTGGGGATGGAGGGGAGGGAGCAGCATCACCCCCCGCCCCAGACCCCACCGCACACAGGGGGCAATCAGCCCCTGCTCTGGGGGTCCCTCTGCGGCTGGGCCCCCCTTACCCCACGCCCGAGAGCAGGCGGCAGAAGAGGAAGGTGCCATAGCCCTGGACGAAGGAGGAGAAGAAGGCGAAGACGCTGTTGACGGAGAGGGAGATGAGGAGGCACTGCCTTCGGCCCAGCCGGTCGGCCAGCCCGCCCCACACGAACGCGCCCACCATCATGCCCAGGTACACGATGAGTCCTGGGGAGGGGGACACACAGCGAGGTCAGTCCTGGGGGACCCAAGGACCTGCACCCTGAGTCACCTGGCAGAGAGAGAGCATCCTTGGCACTGGGGGTGGGGTGTAGGCAGGGACCCTCTCCTCAAGATGCTGGGTCCCCTTGAAGGGAGGGGACAGAATCCCATGTGAATGGGTGGTGGGGGTTGTCCCCCTGCTCTGCTCAGGGACTGTGGGACATGGGGGGCAGATGTGCCCCCAGGACCCCCACACCCAGCCCCTCCTCCTGTCTCAAGTTTGCCAGATCTCAGGGATGGGGGGCACTGGTACTCCCTGGGATTTGGGGAGGGTGTCAGGCTCCAGCGGGCATCACAGAGAAGGGGCCACCCATAACAAAGAAACAAAGCCACCCACAGCCCCCCAAACCCAGTCTCAGCATCCACTAATCAGCCCAAGTTTCTGAGCTTGCTCCCTGCAGCTGCCCCTCGCCATTGCTCACGTGGGGACCAGTGTGGGACTGGGAGGAGGATGGTGGGAGCCCTACACCCAGGGGGTCCTGTGTCCCCACATCCCTTCCTGGACCTCATGGCCTCATGGCCCCCCAGATCTTCCCATGTTCTTCCATAGCCCCTGTAACCCCCCACATCTCCCCAAGCCCTCATGTCCTTCTCCATCCCCAGCTCCCTGTGTCCCCACCCTACTGTGCTTCTCTGCCCCTCCTACACGTCTGTCTGTATCCCCGTATACCTCATGGGACTCCCCCACATTTCTCCCCATCTCCCAGTGCCCCTCCAGCTGCCCTGACCCTCCTGTCCCCCCATCCCATGACTGTCCCCTATCCCATGACTCTCCCCTGTCCATGACTCCCATATCCCCCTACCTACCCCCCGTGCCCCTCTCCTCACCCAGCATGCCCTTGTTGGAGTCGGAGAGGCACATGTCCTTCTCGGCACTGGGTAGGACAAAGCCCACCACGAAGACCTCAACGCCGTCAGCCATGAGGGCCAGGCCCAGGACAAAGTAGAGGGTCCACTGGAAGCGGCCGTGGCCACATTCCTGCAGGATGAGCTCGTACTGCTGCGCCAGCTCCTCCCTGTCCTTCCTCCGCTGCCCCTCGCTGTCGTCAAAGGCGCCGGCGGCCACCGCAGCCCCCAGGCGCTCCCCCCCCTTCAGCGACTCCTGCCGGGGGATCCCTTGGTACTCGCCCTCGTAGATCTCATCCTCCTCGTCGTGGCCCTCAGTGGCGTCGCTGGACACCCCCTCCTCCTCATTGGCCCCCTCGCCCCCTCGGTAGTAGCCGTCTTGGGGCGCGTAGTCTTCATCGTCCTCCTCCTCCTCAAAGCGGGAGTAAGAGCGCCGGGTGTACTCGTCCTGCACTCGGTCCATGCCCCGGCTCACCTTCTTGGCCGCGTGCTTCTTCACCTCCTTGGCAATGTCCTTGGCACCGCGGATGAACGCAGTCCGGTCCCGGAACGACTCGTCCATGGTGCCGGCGGGATGGGACAGGGCGCCGGGGGTGGAGGGGGGGTCTCTGTGTCGGGGACTGTGCCCTCAGGCCCGGGGTGTGGGGAGAGGGGTGACGGTGCTACCCATCCGTGGGAAGGGGTGTGGGAGGACCCTGGATGCCGGCCTGGACCTGGGAAGCCCAGACACAACCACCACTGAGTTTGGGTGGGAGTGGCCCTGCGTCCCACCTTGCACTTTTTTCTCCATCTCAGATGGAAACAGGAGGATTTGGGGACCTCCCCGTGAAGTGGCAGGGGGGTCACCACGGGGCGCAGTGGGGGTGGGGACAGGTTGAGAGGTGCTGGCTCCATGCCAGGCCCCTTCGCCTCAGTTGGAGGACTGCAGCTCCCACAGTTCACTGGTACCCCTCCAGCCCCCCGGATCCATCCCTTCATCCCGAAGGACAGAGGGAGCTGGGGGGACATCAGGGGCATGGCTGCCCCTGAGTGTCCCCAGCCCATCCTGCCAGGACTGCGAGTCACCCCAAAAAACAAGGCCATCAGCAGGTCTGGACTGAAGCCTCCTATTTCCTTGGGCACCACAGGGATGATGAGGGGATCTGCCCCGAGGGCATGGAGGTCCCCAAACCCTCCCAGCACCGCCAGTGCCCCAGGCGGGTGGCTCAAGGTTTGGTACAGGGGTCCCTCAGGAGATCCCTCGGGGGGGTCCCTTGGGTGACAGTGACCCGCGTGTGCCAGGCCACGCTCACTGCGGAAGCTCCCAGGCAGGATTTACTGCGGGAGATGCCAGCGCCGGCAGATGCTGACCCAGCCAAGGGGGGCTGGGGGTACCAGGAGTGCCCCAGGGTCCAGCCCTGGGGAAGGAGAGGGGCATCCAGATACCTGGGGGTGGCATCTCCTTGTCCCCTCACATCCCAGCATCCCACCCCCTCTTCCCCAGCCCAGCATCCCCACACCCACCACACAGAGCCCAGCTCAGCTCGTGACAGCAATGGACCTGCAGCCCCCCAGCCCGATGCTGCTGCTCCACCCGCAGGGGCTGTCGTGACCCCCCCAAGTGCTATTTTTATCACCAGCGAGGCGGGAAGGAGCTGCGGGCAGAGGGACGCAGCCGGCGACGTATCCCCCCCTGCCCAAGCGAGGGGACAGGGCACGCGGGGACGCTAAATTTAGCCCTTCGGAAACCCTGGAGGGAGGGGGCTGCGGCACAACATGGGCCCCCATTCCTGAGTGGAGCCAGACAGGTGATTTTACAGGATAAAATGGCAAATTCCCCCCATGTCTTCCCCTCCAGCTGGGGGGGAGACCCCAGTCCCCTCCCTGGGGGTCCCATGGGCCTGTGAGGCCCCTGGAAGGGGCCGATCCATGGCCAAGGTCATTTTGCTCCAGCCAGGCTTGCAGCTCCCTTCGGAACCTCCCAGTGTGGGGCCAGCATTCCACAGACCGGGAGGTATTGGGGGCCGGGAGAAGGAATGGGGGAGCAGGGAGAGGCTGGCTGCACAGTGAGGAAGAGGATGGGCTGAGGAGCAAGGTCACTGCTGGCTCCGTGACAGAGAGCGGCCGTACAAACCAAGGAGCCTTGAGTGGCCGAGCCGACGCCAGGAGCCAGCACTAGATGAGATCAGGGGTTTGATCCCACAAGAGAGCCAGAAATCCCACAGACCACAGTTCCTGAAACGCAGGAGCCAGCAGGGTCCCCAAAAATGCCCGTCTAGGGGCTGAACATGCCGCTGGCCCTGCAGCCCCGTAGTGGCGTTGGACAGCCCTGGACAAGGTTATCGGATCTGGATCCGTCTCCTCCTGTCACGCATCCAAGCGGAGCCAGGGACTGATGCAACCATGCACCCCAAAACCCCCCGGGGTCCCACGCTGGGGGTCTGCGTGCCCCCCCCGCAGCCCCCAGCCTCCCTGCAGAACACCAGGAACATGGCGACAAGGGGGAAGAGTTGGAAACAGCTCGTGTCCAAGGTCACCCCCCAACATCCCCCTGCTACCCCTTCCCCAAAAGCCCCCGGTTCCCCCCTCCCATCCCTGCGGCGAATTCCCAATCCCCTCCAGCTGCTCTGCGGCCACAGGACGGTTCGAGGGGATGACAGGAGCCCCCAAAAACGCACATCCAAAGGCAGAGTCGGGCTCCAGAGAAGATTTTCCAGGACAAAATGGCCACAGCAAGTGGGAAGGGGAAGCCGAACCCCGAATCCATCAGCGGCTCCAAGGATGCCGATTAACGCCGCGGGGAGGGGGGATGCGGGGTATAAACCCGTTTTGTTCCCCCTTACCTGGCTCAGCCCTCGCCCCGCTCCAGCTCCAGCTCCTTCCCGGCGCCGGCGAGGGGGATGCTCCGGCGAGGAAGGATGCTCGGGAAGGGATACGGCGAGGAAAGAGGATGCTCCGGTAGCGACACGGCGCGACAGCAGCTCCCGAGTACCAGCGCTACCGCCGCAGCCTCCGCCGCACACACGGAGCGCTGGGAGAGTCCATCGGCGCAGCCCCGGGAAGGGAGGGATCAACCACGGCACGCGGCGAACCGGGGGGGGGCTNGGGCATGAGCCGGCGGCCCCCCCGGATCCCTCGGCGAAGCTCAGCCCGACCCCCCCCCCGCCACCCCCCGCCCCCGGCACGGCTGAGTCACGGCCTCCGCGGGGCTGGATTGGGATTTTTTGGGATCAAATCGTCCCCGCCTGGGTTGGCCAGACCCAGCCCCTAGGCTGCAACATGACACAAAAGCCCTCGATGAGTTTTTTAGGGGGGGGGTTACGGCTGGGGAGGCACATCGCAGAATGGGGTGTCCAAACCGACCCCCATTTCCCATGGATTGCTTCCTGAGGGTGGGAAACCGGGACCCGCAGTTCTCCAGCCACATATCCCCAGGGCTATGGGGTGCTGGGTGTTCCTGGGACTGGCTGAGTTCAGAGTGGGGGGCCCCCACTGTGAGCACGGCTGGGGATGCTCCCAGAAGCAAGATCGTCCCTGAGCCTCCTTCATGGGCATTCCAGTGTTCCCAGAGCCCCTTCGTCCTGCATCCCAACATTCCCAGAGCCCCGGCCTTCCCTGAACCCCCCTCCTCCTGCATCCCCTGCAGTGAGTTGACCCAGTCCCAGCTTCCAGGGTGTCAACCCCAGAGCCCCACAGTCCATCAGGATCCATCACGATTGGCACTTCACCCCTCAGACTGGAAAACACGGATGGGGACCAGTCTGCATGGGTGGTGCCAGCACAGGGAAGGATTCAGAAACCCGGGAGCTCAGAAGAAATTGTAACATTTATTGTTGGAAAAAAACCCAAAAGGGGTATGGAACTGCAGGACAAGGCTGGCAGTCGAGGAGCATCCCCAAAAAATGGGCAGCACCAGGATCCAGGCTGTGCCCTCCAGAGGTCTTGCACTCGGTGAGCCCCAGCCCCGGGGGGAGTGAGTGCCACATCCTCAGGCACCCGGTGACTCATGTGCCACTGTCACCGCAGAGCTCCTATCCTCTGCTTCGGTCTGCTTGGCCCCGGGGTTTTCTTTTGTGGATCATCAGAGGGAACAAGCTTGGCAGCATGACAGAGAATGGCTGCTCCTGTCCTGAGGGCCCCATCTGTATCTGCCAGGGCCTAAAACCCAGGGGGGTGGGATAGAGCTGAGGGGAATGGGATAAAAATGGGGATGATGGGATAAAGTGGTGNGGGGATGATGGGATAAAGTGGGGGGGGGGGGGGATGGGATAAAATGGGAGGAAAAGGGAGAAAATCAGGGCTGACAAGGGAATACAATCAGGGGAAGATAGGACGTAACTGGGAATGACAGGATAACACCAGGGATGATGGGAGAAAATCATGGATGACAGTGGGTAACTGCAGGGAGAAAGGGATGATGACTGTGTCCGTGCAGGGAGATTGGCTGCCCCAGGGGGATCCTGGTGGCTTCCATGAGTGAGGAGCAGAGAAATGCCAGCCTGGGGCTCCCCGGATCCAGACGGGAATCACCGGATTCTTTGGATACTGGAGATCTCTTAAGGCCCTTGGCTCTCAGCACCACAGGGAACCCCCCATTACCACAGCACACATCCCACCCCTCTACACCTAAATCCACTCACTCTACCAGTCCACATGGGATTCTCCCCACGTTTCTGGATGTGAAGGATCAGGAGGGGGTTCCAACCTTGTCCCTCCCTCCCTAGCCCATCCAGACCCTAGGAATTCCCACCTGGATGACAAGGCAAAGCGCAGCCTCGGCACAGAAGAAAGTGAGATGCAGAAGGAAGGCAGCAGCATATTCCCGCTTCCATGTCCCCCCATAAACTCCCAGCTCTTGGAGGCTCTGGCACTGCCCAGGGACAGGAGGTTTGTGGACCACAAGCCCCTTGGAGATCCCCCAGGGGAATGTTTGACTTTGGCTAAACCTTGGCACCAAAATATTCCAGTCAAACCTCAGCTCCCTGGATTTGGAGAGCAATGGTTCAGGAACAGGAATCCAGACGTTCCTATGGAGCAGCTGAAAAGAGCACACAGCTCTTCCAGGCTTACTACTGGTGGAGCAGGGATCAGACCATGGATCAGCTCTGCCACTCCTCAGGCCCCAAATCCCTCCAGCCTGGTTCTTCCCAACAGCCCAAGGAGGGAAGAGATGTCAGCTGGTGACAAACACGCAGAGCCTCATCCCCAGTCCGGGGACCCTCTTGATTCTCAAATCCTTTATTTGCAAGTGGGTGACCACTGCTTTCCGTACAAAAACAACAAATCCAGTAAAAAGGAGCTTGGAAAAGCTTCCAGGGCAACAGAAACAGAAGGAGGTGGGAACAGTGAGGAAAATCAACACTATAAAAAGAAATGGGGGGAAGAAATGGGGAGGGAAGGGAGGAGTAGGGGATAGCCCCCAGCCCATTGCAGGAATGGGAATGTTGATATGAAGGTCTGTGGAAGGCTGAGGAGGGAGAGCAGAGAGTCCCCCACCTCTCAGGGCAGGGGTCCCCGCAGGGGCCCGCGAGGGGGGACTCCAGGGGGTCTCTGCGCCGGCCGAGGGGGCAGTGGGACCCTCTGGTAGCCGTAGGGGGGGGGCCGGGGGGGCCCATTGTAGCCATGGGGTGGCATCAGCGGGGGGGGCCCGCGGAGCCCATGGTGCGGCAGCGGCCCAGGATGACCTGTGGGGGACAGGGGGGTCAGTGCTGGGGGGAGAGGACAGAGCCCCCCAAGACCCCTGGAGGGACATGGCCCACTGGCCCCAACCCCCCTCCCAAAATCCCATGAGGTGCCCACCTCACCCACACCCAGGGGTGCCACATCCAGCGGGTGCCCCCAGCTTGGCCAACATTCCCTCTGTGTGGGGGTCCCAGAAACGGGAATATCTCCCAGGACCCCTGTGGGCACAATGGGCCTCCAGAACCATCCCAAAGCCGTGGATATCCCGATGGGGGGTTGCAGGGTCCCACATCACAATGAGAAAACCCCATGAAGACCCCAGAGTGGGGGGTGCCAGGTCCCCCAGGTCTTGCTTCACACCCAGCTGCACATCCCCTCCTCCTCCCCCCGGAGCAGAGCCCCCCAGAAGAGATCCCACTCACCCATTGGAGATCCGAAGTGTGGCCCCCGGGGAGGGAGCCCCATGGGGGGGGGCCCGGGGTGGGGCATTCCCGGAGGGGGCCGGGGGGGCGGCTGCCCTCCGGAGCCCGGTGGTCCCGGGTGGTGCTGCCCCATCCCAGGCGGCCCGTGGTGCACCTGCATCGGTGGCATTCCTAGGGGAAAGATGGAGTTAGGGGTGCCGGGAAGCAGGGAATCAGCTCCGGGCACCCCCAGGGACTGAAATGCCAGCTGGGTCTGGAATTCCAGCTGGGTCTGGAAAGCATGGGCGCAGAGGGCCTTCTGCTGCCAAAAAGGGGTTTTAAGAGGAGGGAACGCAGAGCTTTTCAGCAAGAGGAAAGGGCTTGGATGCAAGTGTGTGGGAAAAGAGATGGGATAGTGACTGTGTGCAGCCCTGGGACAGTGAGGAATCCCCATTCCTGGAGATTTTGGACAAGCTCCCAGAGTGATCCAGAGCTGGACGTTGCCCTGCTCTGATTGGAGCAGCCAGGGTCTCCGCAAACCTCCTTTTTCCCAATTATCCCATTAAAAAAAAAACCAGAAAAAACCCCAAGCAAATGATTCTTTCCTTCCCCTGGGAAGCTCCCGAGCCTGGTTTTCCCTGGCTGGGTGTAATTGGCTCTGCTCAGGCCCCGCAGCATCTGCTCCTGGCATGGCCACAGCAGGATCACACAAAGCTCCCTAATCAGGGTGGCTCCGGAGCCACAGGATCAAACAAATCCCAGAGAATCATTAAACTGCACATTTCACAAAATTTGTGCTTTTGAACTTGGAGACACAGCTCCTTCCCAGGACCACAGGGCCAAAATGTGGGGAATTGGGGAAAAAACTCATTTCATTGAATTATTAATGCCAAAATTAGCTCCTGCCTTCCTTCTCTGCACCACTGCCTTCCCATGTGCCTTCCTTCCTTCCTGTGTCCCTGCCTCCCTGCATCCCACACCTTCCCAACTCAAGGCAACCAACACCTCTCCCTGCTCAGGTGCCTCCCAGACAGCAGCGACTTCCCAAATTCCCCGAATCCTTCAGCAACCACAACTCCCCCTCCATGACTGGGAAAGGCGAAAAGGAGGAGGATCCCCTCATGCAGCCCCCAGCAGCAGAAGCTGAGCCCCGGTCCCAGCCCCGTTCCCAGCCAGCTCCGTACCTGGGTGGTGCATCCCTCCCGGTGGGAAGGGGTGCGGGTGGGGGGGGTGTCCCCCGGCGGGGGCGGCNCAGGGGGAGGCAGGCCTGGAACACACAGCGGGAACGTGGGCGAGGGGAAAACGGCCCGACAGAAAAACACGGGAAAGGAGGTGGGAATTGCGAGAGGCAATGTGGAAACGGGGCATAACAGCAGGATGCTGGGACAGCACCTTGAGCCCCGCGCCGGACAGGTCTGTCACCCACCTGGGGGGGTGACCCCAGGCCCCAGCGCGGTGACCACGGGTGTGGGCACAGACGGGGGCGGGGGGGCGTCTGCGAAGAGCTGGTGGGGCCGGTCTGCCTGGGAGAGGGGGTTCTGAGCCGCCAGCAGCCGCTCGGCCGCCGAGCCGTGCCGCTCGCCCTTGGAGTCCTTCTTGAAGGCGTAGGACACGGTGATGGGGCGGTTGCACAGGTACTGCCCGTTCATGGCCTCGATGGCCGCGTCCGACGCATCAAAGCTGGCGAAGTTGATGAAGGCGTAGCCCTTGGAGTTGCCCGTGTCGGGGTCCCGCATGATCTTGGGGGTCTGCAGGATGACCCCAAAGGCGCTGAAGGTGTCGTAGAGCAGCTTCTCGTCGATCTCGGGGTCCAGGTTGCCAATGAAGATGTTGGCGCCCACGTCCAGGTTCTTGTTGTGGGCAGAGGCCTTGTTCACCCGGATGGGTTTCCCATAGAGCTTGATCATGTTCATGATCTTGATGGCGTAGTCGGCATCCTCCTCGCTCAGGAACTCCACGAAGCCGTACCCTGGGGGACCCCAAAGGGGCTCAGGGGGACGCCGATGGGGGTTCAGGGGAGGGGCAAGAGACCTCAAAGGGACTTCATGGGGGACCCCAAAAGGACTTCAGTACAGAAAGAGACCCCCCCCCCACCCCCTTACTTGATCTAAACCTCACTTGATTCAAAACCCCAGCTGACTGAAAACCCCATTTAATTATTGACTGAAACCCTCTCGACTTCATTTAAACCCCACTTAATACTTGATTCAATCCCCACATAATTTAAAGCCTGGGGCCCCGACACCTCCCGAGGGACAGAGGATGATCCCCCTCTTCCATATCCCACCCTCAGCTCTGCCCCTCGTTGGGATTTGGGGGTCCCTCACCCTGGTGCTGGCCCGTGACCCGGTCCTTGGGCATGTGCGTGTTGACCACGGGCCCGGCCTGCAGGAAGAGCTCCCAGAGCAGAGGCTCGCTGACCTTCTCGTCCAGCCCCCCCACGTACACCGTGGCATCTGCGGGGAATCGAGGTCAGAGCCGGGACACGCGCGGGATAACGGGGGGCCGGGGGCTGACATCACTCCAGTAAACCCCCCCGACCCCGAAGCCCCCCCCAGTCAGCCCTTAATCCAGGAGGCGGCCCCTCAGCCCTCCTTTTTCCTTCGGGAAACCAGAGCCCCTCCATGCCCCCAGAGCTCCCCCGGCGCCCCCCTCCGTGTCCCCAGGGAGCCCAAAGTCCCCTCCAGTGCCTTCCCGTGTCCCCATCCCCATTCCCCCCC
>VXAZ01000299.1:63264-87147 GCA_013399875.1 Gymnorhina tibicen | reverse complement strand
GGGAAAACAGGGATTAGGAAAAATTGAGGGAAATCCAGAAGGGTTGAGGGATGAGAGGGAGTAGGGATTAGGGGGAAACAAAAAGGGGAGAAATCAGTTGTGAAGGGAAAACAGGGGAGGAAAAGTGGGGTGAAAAAACAGTCGTTAGAAATAAAAGGGGCTGAAAGAGGAAATGGAGGGAAACAATAGGGATTAAGGAAGAACGGGAGGGAAAAGCCAGCCAGAAGGACAAACGGGAGGCAAAGGAAGGGTGCAGCCCCCCCAGCCCAGCCACACTCACCCTGCCCGGGGCCAGGGGCTCAGCAGGGGCTGGGGGTCCCATGGGGTTCCAGAATTGCTCTTGCTGCTGCCGGGTGTAGCGCCGCCCCCAGGCCCAGACCGGGGGAAAGGTGCAGGTGGGGGGGCCTCCCCTGTGCCCTCCAGGGTCCTGCCAGCCCCCCACGGGCCGGTAGGTCTGGCTGGGGAGCCGGGTCTGCATGGGAAGAGTTGGGAAGTCAGTCCCCCATTTGGGATGGGGAAACTGAAGCACAGAGGGGAAAAGGGGTAAAATGGGAGATCTGGGGGTGCCAATCCCCAGTTTGGAATGGGGATGGAGAAACTAAGGCAGAGTGAGGAGAAGAAGGGGTGAAATGGGAGGGTTTGGGGAGGCAGCAATGTGCCCCTGCCCCTCACCGTGCTGCCGTGGCCCCGCTGGCGCTGGCAGCTGAAGCGGAAGGTGCTGAAGTAGGGGCTGAAGCTGCTGTCGTGGAGCGCCAGGAGAAAAGCCTCGGTGAAGCCAAAATCTGCCGGGAACTGCCGCAGGAGCTGCCACGTGCAGTCCAGGAACAGCAGGAACACGGGGGCCTGGGGGGGATACGGGATGGGGTGGCCTCGCCTCCTCCCAAGCAGGGTCCCAACTCCTGTCACCCTGGTGGGACGGGAATGGGGGGTCTCACCTCCTCTCGAGGGGTGTCCCGGCAGAGCAGCCCCAGCCGGCGCGGGAAGGGGTGTCCGGCTGCCACCCACTCCCGCTGCACCAGGCTCTGGAAGCCAAGCAGAGAGCGGGCATGGGGGTCCCCCAGGAGCTGCACCAGAGAGGCCAGGAGGCAGTTCAGGTCCCGGTCCGAGGGCTCTGGGGGGGGCAAGGTGGTGAGGGGGGTCCCCTTTCCAGCCCCCTCCATCCCTCTCCATCCCCCATCCCAGTGCTCCCACCTTGCAGGACCACGGAGCAGCACTTCCCTGCCAGCAGCGACACCACCTCCACAGCTTTTCTCAGGCAGGTGCTGGGGGGCAAAACCAGGGGTTCAGCGCACCCCGAAATGCCACAGTCACCCGTTCGGGCGGCTCATGCACCCACCGCAATGCCCCCATCACCCTACTGTGCCAGGGGGGTGGGGGGGACATCCCACTGTTGGATTTAGGGTGAATTTCCCCCCTACACCCCAAAATACCTCCCTACACCCCAAAGAGTCCCCCTTGTCCCCTGCTCACCGGACGTGGTCCAGCCAGCGTGTTCCCTCCAGGGCCGAGAGCCACTTCTCCTCTGCTGCCGCACCTAGATCCCATGGGATGGGGTTTCGGTGGTGGGGAAGGCTCAGCCCCCTGGGGGGCTTGGGGGTCCCCAGGGTCTGCCCGGTGCCACTTACCAGGCAGGCAGAGTGCCCGCAGCCTCAGGTGGGCGAGCTGGATGTCGGCGAGCGTGGGCAGCTCGGCCGTGTCGGCCAACACGCAGGGCCCACGGCCCCCCAGCAGCAGCGCCCCCAGGCACCTGGGGGGCACAGGGAGCCCCGGGTGGGGCCAGGCTGGGGGGACACCCTCAGCCCCCCCTGGGACCCCCTGGGACAACACACAGGGCCAACACGCAGGGCCAACACTCAGGGCCCACGGCCCCCCAGCAGCAGCGCCCCCAGGCACCTGGGGGGCACAGGGAGCCCCGGGTGGGGCCAGGCTGGGGGGACACCCTCAGCCCCCCGGGACCCCCTGGGACAACACACAGGGCCAACACGCAGGGCCAACACTCAGGGCCCACGGCCCCCCAGCAGCAGCGCCCCCAGGCACCTGGGGGGCACAGGGAGCCCCGGGTGGGGCCAGGCTGGGGGGACACCCTCAGCCCCCCCTGGGACCTCCTGGGACCCACCTCACATCCTCGCTGCCTGGCTCTGAGTTCGGGTGGAAGCCGGCGGCTCTCAGCAGGTCCCCCCCACCCGGGTAGTGCCAGCACAGGCGCTGCAAGAGAAACGGGGTGACGCCCCTACATCCCCCTCCCAGTGCCCCCCACCCCACCAGGGCCCGCCCAGGCACTCACAGCCACCCGTCGCTCCTGAAAGTGGGCAAAGGTTCGCTTGAGGTCATGGTCCAGAAGCCCGCTGGGCACCCACAGGTACTGGGGGAGGCTGTGGGAAGGGGGGCACAGGGTGGGGTCCCCCAAATCACACGTGCCATTTCCAGTGGCTCAGGCAGTGTTGGGGGGCTGGCGGGTCTGTACCTGGGTGCCATGTCAAAGCGCTCATTGACGGCGCTCACCCTCCAGCCTGCAGCGCCGAGACGCTGCAGCTCCTTCTCCCAGTCCTGTGGGCTCTCGAAGAGCAGTGTGGCAGACAAGCCTTCCTCCTCATCCTCATCCTGCTCCTCCTCCTCCTCCTCCTCCTCTGGGGGGGCCCCGCCAGGGTAGGACCAGCCATCGTGTCCCTCGGCAGCATCCCCCAGCCACGCAGCCGCCTCCCGTGCCCGTGCGATGGCATTGGCCAACTGCAAGGGCAGCCAGGGTGGGGTGTGAGCCCCCCAGGCTTCCCCAGAATGGCAGGGTACCCCAGAGTGAGGGTGCAACACTTCTGCACCTCCCTGGCTTACCCGGAATGCCTGTGGAGCCAACCCGTTCTCGGGGAAGTAGAACCGGAGCAGGCGGAAATCCCGACAGAAGACGACGAGTTCCTCGGGTATGAACTTGAGGGTGGAGGCAGCTGTCAGCACCTTGGGCTTGGAGAAGCTGCTGGCTGGGGTCAGGGGGATGAGGCTGTCAGGGCCAGCTGAGACCTGCCCAACTCATCACATGGGGCTGAGACCCGAGACCTGCCCAGCTCATCGCTCGTGCCCCCAGATGTCCCCGTTACCTGCCACCAGTTTGCAGATGCAGGGCAGGGCCACCTCGTCCTCAGAGTGGAGGAGGCCACGGGAGCCAGGGGCCTGGGGGAGAGCAGGGAGAGCTGGAAGCTGCCCCACAGTGTCCCCCCAATCCCAGGAAGGGTGGTGGGGATGGATCTGGACCTAGCTGTCCCATGTCCCATGTCTCTTGTGCCTTGTCCCCCACTATGTCCTGCAGTGAGGAGTTCCCAGGGTGAACACAGTGGGTTCCGCAGTCAGCGAGCCTGGGTGGGCTGGGATGAAGCTGGGATGGGAGTCAGGGATGCGGTGGGATGGGACTGAGCCGAGGGTCGGAGTACGGTGGGATGGGTTCGGGATGGGATGGGATGGGGATGCGGTGGGCTGGGGTCGCGCCAGGGCAGGGGTCCCCCCGGGCAGGCGACGCGGGACCCGCGGTCCCGCTCCCGCTCCCGGTATTCCCAGTGTTCCTAGTGTTCCCGTCGCACCTGGCCGGGCAGGAAGGCGAGGCGGCGGTTGGTGCAGAGCAGCGTCCCCGGGACGGAGCCGCCGCCGTTCCCGCAGCGCTGCCGGGCGCCCGCCGCCTCCTCGAGCACCCGCTCTCCTGCGGGGACCGGCACTGGGTCCGGGGCTCCGAGCGCCCTGAGCCCCCCCAAGATCCCCGGCCCCCGGCCCCGGCCCTACCTGGGAGCCCGGGGAAGGTCGGGCGGCGGCCGCCCGGGGCCCCGCTCATGGCGCAGGGACTTTGGCCGGGCGGGCCCGGAGCGCCGGGGCCGGAGCAGCCCGGGAGAGAGCCCCGAGCGCCCGGCCCGGCTCGGGCATCCCGCCCTCCGCTCCGGCATCCCGCCCTCCCCTGGCATCCCTGCCCCGGCATCCCGCCCCTCGGGGCCCGGGATTCCAGGCATCCCGACCCCTCGGATCCCGGCATTCCGCCCCCCGCCATCCCAGTGCCCGGTGCCGGTCGTGGGAAAGAGGGGGGAGCCCGGGGGCGGGAGCTCCGCAGGCGGATGGGGGGGTGGCCCCAGGCACCCCAGAAGTTCAGCGTTGGGGCGGGGGTACAGACCCGGGGACCCCACCAGGGACGGGCGGTTCTGGGGTCCCCAGAGCCCCAGCACCCCGCAAGCGCTGCCCAGCGCAGGGGAACCCCCAAACCCCGTCAGCAGCGTCACGGGAGGGGGGCCCGGGGCCTCTCCCGGGCTTACGGCAGGAGAAGCTGCTCGGTGACTCACGGCCGAAGCACGGAGCCTTCTCCTCCCAGCCCAACGTCGCCTCCCAAGCCAAGCCGGCCTCGCTCCCGCCGGCCCCTGCCTCGCCGAGTCCCCGGGCCCCCGACCCCGCACCGGGCAGCCGGTGGATGGTGGCCCTGGGGCTACCTGTGCCACCCCTCAGTGCCACGAGACCTCCGGGCACCCCAAAACCCAAAGCCCGAGGCAGCCGAGGTAGCAGTGCCAGCACATGGCAGGATAAATTCTGACACAACCCAGGCACATGGAAAACTCACCAGAACTCCAGCTCCAACTCTGATTTTTGGTGCATTTCCCCCCAGATTTTTGGGGCAGCCCCAGCTTTGAGGGGCTGCAGCTCGTGCACCCCAATTCTCCTCCTGCAGGAGAATCACCTGGCAGAGGTTGCCGGGGGCTCAGATCGGCTTTTGGCTCCGGCACCTGGCAGATGAGAGGAATTTCCTGGAGGCTTTGAGCCTGGAGCTGCTCCAAGCCAGGATGGGGTCAGTCTGGGCCACGGCAGGAGGAAAGATCCTGGAAGAAAATCATCCAGCACAGACACGGCGCTGGGCATGGAGTGTCCGCTCACAATGCTGGGAGGAAGAAAAAACACCAGGAGCTGGGAGAGAAAACCCCAACGACAGCAATTCCATGGGAAGCTGCTGCCGGGGTCCCACCTTCCACGATCCATCTCCAACCACCCCCAAACCTCTTTTTCCTCTTTCATTTAAAGCTTCAGCATCCATATGGCCCATGCTGGATTTTATCCCTAATTTTGTCCTGAGACTTGGGTACCGAAGGGAGCATCCCTCTGGGGTGGCCTTGGGATGCAGCTGGGAAAAAGGGCCCAAGACCAGTGAGGATGGACAGAAACAGGGAGGGAAGGGTGGTTGAGGGTGTTCTTTCTTAAATGAAAGCCAAGAATTAGTACCAAAATGGAATCACACAATAAATGGAATAGACAGAATAGAAGGAAAACTTACCCACTCTCCAGGAGAGAGGGCCCTGTTCTCCTCAGTGGAAAAAAAAACCCCAAAAATAATCCCAAAATCCCAATAATTGGAAGGAGAAGGGAATGAGGAGCAGCCCCAGGAGGGAATTGGGGACCCCCAGAGCCCTCAGGGTGAGGGGATGAAGGAACCTCAGGTGCATCAGCTGAAGGTTTTTATTGTCAATGAGTCCGTGGTGCCACAATGAGGCCACAGGTACAGCCCGAGCGCAACGCTCCAGCCCTGTTCACCAGGAGGCCAAATATCACCAATTAATCCAGAATTAATGAAAAAAAAAGGGGTTTTTTGTGAATAAACCACTGCAGAATTAATTCAGGTCACTCGGCATCGTGTTAGTGAGACCCAAAGCTGCCCTGGCCTCCCCTGCCGAGGGGCCGGGGAATGGCGAAGGTGAATCTCATTTAATAAAATCAAATCAAATCTCATTAACGGGTTTTACACACACTGAAAGACAAAGTTTTCCTCCACCAGGATCCGATGGCACCGATTTGAGTTCCAACCACACCAGTAAGTGCACTTAGTTTGACCTTGGGGTCACACCACAGCCTCCCCATCCCCACTCCCATGGAAAAATCCCTCCTGGGGCAGGTTTGGTGCTTCTTCTCCAGTTCTGGAGTTTTCCCTCCAGGATTGGTGCTTTTCCCACAGGTTTTCTGCCTTCTTCCCTCTCTCCTCCCACAACCCACCAAACCAGTGAGCAGGTCTGGGGGGCTTCCCATCCCCACCCAAGTCCAGCATCCACTGGAATGGAGCCAACCAAACTGGAGAGAAATTCCCCCAAAACCTGAGGAACAAGGGGTGAAGCACCATCTCCCGCCTCTCCTCCCGTGCCATGGGGCATCCCTGCTCCCGGTGCTTCCGGCACAGCCAGAGGATATTCCCAACCCCAAATAAAGCTGCTGCTCCGATTTTGGGAAAAATAAACATCAGAAACTGGAATTTAAACCAAGTGCCCACAAATAGTGAAGGGTTTGGGTTGGGTTTTAACCATTTCAGCTTAAAATTTGGGGTGAAGCAGGTGGGGGCAGAGCCTGCGCCGCTTAACCAGCGCTGCATGTCCCTCCCCCGGGGTTAAAGTCTATTGGAATTCCTGCAGTTTGAGGGAGAAATGTGGAATTTGTTCCAAGGTAAGAGGAGCCAGCTGGAGTAGGTATCACACCCTCCCCTTCCCACAGCTTCAGCCATGCTCGGGGATTTTATAAAACCCGGGAAAACAACTTACACTGGAGTCAAACCTGGGGTGTTTGAAATTTGGATTTGAAAATCTGTGGACAAGGAGCATTGCTGGCTGGACTCAAAGTGTTGGGATTCCACTGGGAAAGGCCTAATTTTGGGGCATTTAGGTGTGGGAAAGGCCTTAATTTGGGGGGTTTTTAGGTCTAAGTTAACATTTTTAGGGCCAAGTGTAAGGCGTTGGGTGATCCCCCGAGCTCAGCACACTTCCAGCTCCTCTGCCCAGGCCCTCATCCCTTCTGCTGGAAACTGCCATGGGCAGGAAGGGGTTGCATAGCTCGGTGCCCTCTGGGAAATCAACCCCAAAATAAAAACGAGGGAATGTTGTAAAGCTCTGGCTGAAGGATGTAAGTCCTGTTTTATTTCCGTGTGATAGGAAATGCTGCACCTCACGCTGTGCAGGATCGGGCCCGGTTTGGGAGCTGCAGTTACCAAAAAACCCAAGGAATTCTGTGCAAACATCGCAGTGCTAAAGTGAATCCCACCCTGGGAGCCAGGGGGCCGGGATGGGGTCAGGAATGGCGCGGGATGTTAGCCACGGGAGGATTTTACCTTATTGTTCTGCTTTTTAGCCCTGTTATCAAAAATATGGATTAATTCCGCAGCCTAAAGGTCAGTTGGTGGCTCAGCACAACGGAGCCGAGTTAATCAGGATCAGAGGTAGTACAGAGTAGCTGTGCTCAAGTAGGAGTTACACGGGGCTGTGAACCCCCGGCTCCACCCTGGGACTGGGGGTGCTCTGGGGCCCCTTTCCAGTGGGTGTTCCTGGGGGATTTGCCCCACGCCACTGGGAATTCCTGGCAGGAGATGCTGACCCAGGATCTCGCCTTGGCTCTCCCGTGGGCTGGGGGTTCTGCACAGGAAGAGAAACCTCCAATCCCTCGAGCACTGGGAGCCCCCTGGCTCCCCCCCGCCTCAGAAAGAGTTTAAAAACAACATTTTAAAACCAGAGTTGAGCTCATCGGTCGGGGAGGGGGGGACAGAGCCCTGAGCCCGTCCTGGTGCTCGGAGCCATCCGGGACTGGGCGAGGGGAGTCCAACCCACCCCATCTCACCAATGTCCAACTCCAACGCGGTGTCGCTCAGTACCAGCAAGAAGAAATACAGAATAAAACCAGTGTTAAAAAACTCCATTAAAAGGTTTGTGACGCTCAAAACGGGGCGTTTTTGTTCCGTCCCAGGTGGTCAGGGAAGCGGGAAGGACCTGGCGGGAGCTGCTCCCCCTGCCCGCTCCCAAAGCTTTGGTCTGGTTTATTGAGTTTTTGAGGAATTCTCCCCCCTCACCCTGTGCTCTGACCCGAGCAGCCCCCACTGTCCCCAGGCACCCCTGGGAATCCTCCTCCTCCCTCGCAGGGGCTCCGGGAAAGCAGGGGCTGGTTTCCCTCTCTCTCCCTCCTGCACCCCCTCAATCTCACCAGCCCCATGCCATTCCAGCCCATCCGGCCGAACACCTGCTCCTGCCTCCCGCAGAGTGGGAGGGGAGCGTGGGTGGGTGTAAAACCAAAACGGATCTCTGTTATTGCATTCCCCACGTTCCATGGGTCCGGATCCGCGCAGGGGGAGAGTCAGAACCTGTGCACCAGCGCCTCCCGCTCCCTGCGCCGCAGCTCCTCCTTGTAACAGCAGGAACAGAAATTCCCAGTCTCTGGGTGTCCATAAAAGCTGCAGTTGGGCTGTTTGCACTTGGTCTGCTGGATGTTGTAGAGGGCTTGGCTTCTCATTTTATCCACTGTTCCTCCCTTGTCCTGCTCGAGGAACTCCCGGCAGCCGTTGCTGTGCGGAGGGAGGCAGCTGGAGCCCTCGCACTCCGAAGGGAAGGGAGGCTGCGTGTCCATGTCCGTGGGGGAGAACCGGCCCAGGTGCGCAGGGCCGGGGGGGCAGAGGCCGAGCCGGCCCTGGTGGTGCCGGGGCAGGGTGGCGTAGGGGGGGAGGCTCCCACAGGGCCCCCCCGCCAGCTGCCGCCGGCCCTCGGGGCACCCGGGTGGGTGCAGCCCCTCAGCACTGCCCATGGAGGGCCTGGGGAAGGTGAAAACGCCAGAATAGCCGGCGGGAAAAGCGGCTATTTTAGCACCCATGGCCGGCTCCAGGGGCTGGGGGGGGTAGGCGGGGGGTGGCTGGGAGAACACGGGGCTCGGCATCGCTTCCTCGCTCCGCTGGGCACCCGCCTCCCCTTCTGGCCTCTTGGCCGGGGCAGCGCTGCCCAGCGCCTTCTTCTCCGCCTCCTTCTGCCTCTGCTCTGCCAGGAAACGCTCCTCGGCATCCAGGAGGTACCTCTGGATCATCTCCTCCTGGAACTGATGCCGGGTGCTGGTCTTGAGGTGGCCGGCGAAGATGAACTTGCGCTCGCCCTGCATGGCCGCGCGCAGGATGCTCAGGCTCAGCCGCACGTCGCTGCTGTACTTGGAGGGATCCGACGGCTTCTCGGGGGCTGCTTTGCCTGGACACGGTTTCTCTGCAGGAGCTAAGTCTCCTGGGGAACATTCCTCTTTGCTGCCTTTCCGTGCCTTCAGGGATCCTTTCTTCTTCTTCTCCAGGGTGTCTCCCTGCCCATTGCTCACGCCACCCTTCACGGCTTTGCTGTGCATCAGGCCCCCCATGTTCTTTTTTAGTTTGCTGCCCAGAGTCTTCCCGAAGCTTCCCAGCTTGTTGGCCACTGAGTCTGCCCGTTTTTTATCCTTTTCCTTCTCCTTCTCCCGCTCTTTCTTTGGTTTCTCCCTGTCCTTGCCTGCCCTGGTGCCCCCGTTGCTGGCAGAGCTGCTGCACACCGACTCCTTGTCCGACTCGCCTGACTCCGCTGCCGAGCGAGCGTCATCGCCTGCGGAGGCCGTGGGGGATTCTGGCTGAGCCAGAGGCGCCTGGTGAGGAAGGCAAGACAAATATCAAAGTCTAGAAACTCCTCAGGTAAAGATTTTTCACCTCAGGCGGGAGGTGAAGCAAAGGAGGTGGCATTGCTTGGAACACGGAGGGAACAGTATCCGGACATCCCCAGTGCATCCTGCACATCCCTAAATGTCCCCGTGGCACCCTTCCAACCTGAGATATTCCAGGATTTTATGATCCTGCTCTGTGATTCTATGATACCTCCACTCGCTCGAGGTTTCAGGGGCAAAGCCAGGGAAGAGGGGGGCGAGACTCGTCCCAGTCTCGAGGTGGCCGTAAACCAACAGCTCCCATTTGTTTAGAGCATGGGGCGTCCCTGAGGGGCCCGGGCGCCTCTGGGTCAGGTGAAGACTGAAAACGAGCATGGAAAGCTCTAGGGAAAGGGTGCTCACCCGCAAAACTGAGTCATTTCCCTGCTCTCTGAGCAGAATCAGCCACAATTCCTGCAGGCACAGAACCCCACATGAGGCAGAGCCCCCAGGTGAGGCCCTACACCAGCTTCCCTGCAGAAAGGAGGGTTAAATAATTCATAGGTAAAGAAGATCCCCCGGTCCCTTTACCTGCATGTCACAAGGCAACGTGATCCATCGGACATTCATGTAGCTGTGCAGCAGGTGCAGTTTGGCCTCCAGCGACAGTGTCACGCTGCCATTGGAGCGGGGCAAAACCACAAGTCAGAGCAATTTCCATTTCCCACCTGGAAATACCTCCCCCCGTATTTGCATTATTCCCCGTGTTACGTGTTGGAATGGGTGTTTTCCTACAGCAGGTCCAATGGCACAAAAGGGATGATGCAGCTTTCCAAACTCTTCAGTGAAAACCCAAAGGGAGAAATCAGATTCCTGTGTCGGAATCAAAACGCTTCTGCCTCAACCACAGGAACCGCTGGGACCAAACCATGGTGAGACCTGCCCAAAGTCTCACCCAAACCAGGTATGGTCTGGTGGCCACCACCCTTCCTGCTCCAGGGACCCACAACATAGGGATTTGGTGGCGCATGGAAAAACAGACCTGTCTTGTGCTACTGTGACAGAAGATCCTGCACCGCCGCTGGTGTCCGAGCCACGCCCAGCCCAGAGCTCTAAGACCTGGAGCATAATCTATTTACCATGTGGGAACGAAGCTCTTGAGATGTCACAGCCCCACCCAAAACATACCAAAATGAAGGAAAAGCTGCTCCATCCCCGTGAACAGTGTCATTCTCTGGGCACAGCTTTCATCCAGCACAAGAAATCCCAGCTGGGGTCAGGACTGACCCCTTCACCTGTGCCCTCTCTGCTCCACGGATCACCCGGACCGCCAGCAGAGTCTCACCCTGGATCACCTGGGGATCACCAACCTGGCCAGCTTGACATTGTCACTGTCGTCCTTCCCCCACTGCCACTCCTTCCCGGGGTCCACGGCGAAGTGCACGGGGAGCAGCTTGTGCTCAGAGTCCGTCAGGGGGATCACAGCTGTCTCGGGACAGAAACGTCACATTTACAGCCCGAAGGACAAATACCCTAAACTTGGAGCCAACTCTGAGCACCCACCAGAAATATCATCACCTCTGATGGGAATGGCCTCATGGCAAATTCCAGTGACTGACAGTGCTTGGGCTCATGGAATCGTCAGAGCACCATGGAATGCCTTGTGACCCTCACAGGGAAGAATTTCTTCACAATATCCCACCTAACCCTGCCCTGTATCAGTGGGAAGCCATTCCCCCTTGTCTTGTCACTCCAGGCCCTTGTCCCAAGTCTCTCTCCAGCTCTCGGAGCCCCTTAAGGCACCGGAAGGGCTCCAAGGCCAGGACACTGTCGGATTTCTGGGCTGCCAGTGCATGTTGACGGGTCCTGGCCAGCTTTTCCCCCCCAGCACTCCCAAGTTCTCCTCCTCAGTGCTTTGTTCACCTGAATCTCATCACCCACCTTGATCCTTTGTGTTTTCCTTCTGCTCCATGGAGACCAGGGCAGAAAAATGGGCTTGGTCGTAAGCCAGAACCAATGGAGACCGGTGGCATTTGCTGGCTGGGACTTCCAGGGGCAGATAGATCCCTCCAAAGGGAATTGGGGCAAATGCTGGGAAGAAACGAGGGCGGTTAGTTCTGATCACAGGTTCAAGAGTTCAGAGTTGTTTGTGCTGCAACTGCTCCAGAATGAGCCATTTGCCTCAGTCGAGGGCTCACCTGCAATTATCTGTCATCTCAAGGGACATTAAACAAAACCACAACCCAAAATAAACGTTTATTTTATATCAGGAGGATGTAAAACGTAGAATGAACTGGTATTTTCTATAAAAAGCCCTCCTCTTCACTCCCCCACAAGACAAACTTTGCCCACAGAACAACGGAAATTGATTAACCTTCTCTGACAGGAAATTGAAGCTGATGGTGGAAAAGCCGCCACCCAGGGGAACGGAATTTCCCATCTCTAGATGTGTGTGTGGGGGCAAAAGAGGCAGAAAAAAGAAAAAACCTCGTGTGGATGCTCTTAAAGCAGCAGAAATCGGGTTGGGAGCCAAGCCTGGCCCTGGCCCCTCCGTGGGTTCACCTGCAGCAGGTCAGCTCTCCCCCCTGCACCGTTCCTGATTCTGGGTCCAGCCTTGGGGGCAAAGAGCCCCCGGGAAAACACAGGGTAGAAAGGAAAGGCGGACAGGTCAGAGAGGCTTTGGGAAGAGAGGGCAGGTCTCACCTTCGCCACCCGAGTCCCGCAGCATCGTGTCTGCCACCACCACGATGGGTCTCTTCAGCACGTGGGCCAGGACAAAGACGTGGAACTCCTCCAGGCTCTCGTACACTGGCTCCTCTGAGCTCTCCACCCTTGGGGAAAGGAGAAGTTCAATGTCATCCCTTGGATAGTCAACCATTTGCTTTGCAACACCAGGAGGAGGTTTCACAGGCAGCCATGTAGAGGTGGGTGGACAGCACTAAGGCCGATCTCAGCACTGATTTGGGGGTTTAGGTGTGGATCCCCAGAATGTCCTGCTCCAAGACAAGGGTTTGTGCCCAGGGAACGCCCAGCTGCTGCCTGGCATTGCTGCGAGTCCCTTATCTAAGGAGCTGGACAGCTGCAACAACGAAGTGTCCTTGAAACAGAAGTGAGATGGCAAAAACTCTCAGCTCTGGGTTATTCTCTCATTTTGGAGCCAGCAACACAAGGAAGCACAAGGAAAGTGTTTATTCCCTGCTCAGTCCACGTGCTGTCCCACAGAAGAGGCCGTGCAGCACCAACATCCTTTCCTGGGATGCTCTATGTGCCTTGTGTTTCCTCGGGATCCTTTGTCCTTCCCCGGAAACCCCACCGAGACAGACCAACACAGACCTCCTGCCCAGCCCTGGAGCACCGTGAGCGCTGCGCCCCGAGGGAAGACATTCCCTGTTTTACACCCGGATGTGTTCTCTGCTCCGTACCCGCCGCAGCCGCTGCCATTGGTGCCGTAGTGCACGCGGGGCTCGCTGGACGCCAACTTGATCAGCTCGTTCCACTCCTTCTGCCACTCCTCCTCCGTGTAAACCAGGCCAGACTGAAAAATGGCAAAGAGAACCCAAAATCCTCCAAGTAAACCTCTTCCAGTTGCTCCAGCACGGGTTTATACCCACAGCACAACTTTTCTCTATGGATTTACACAAAAATAATCAACGTACTCTGTACCATGTCCTCGAAAGTGCTTCCCAACATTCATCCAAACCTCCCCTCTCAGTTTAAACCCGTTCCCCTTGTCCTGTCACTCGTCCCAAGCCCTTTCAGTTTGCTGCAGTTCTGACTGCAGGACACCCGTTACCTCAGCACAGTCCAGCGACACAGCAGGGAGCTGCCCAAAATTCCAGACCCAACAGGAAGCACCTCCCAAACCCACGGGATGTTTTCCCAGGACATTCCCCTTGGCAAAGAGGGCCCAAACCAACATTCAGTTGGCTCCCACCTCCTTGTTCTGCTGCGTCTGCTGCCAGCGCCATCTCCGCCTCAGCGCTTCCCGCTCCGCTCCCTTGTCCATCAGGGTGTAGAGGGATTTCCGGAGCATGAGATCCCGGTCGTGGAAGCCCCACATACCTGCAGTGAGAAGGAACGGAGCGGAAGGTCAGGAGGGGCCCGTGTCACTCCCACTGAGGTCCCTGCACAGAGGCACCAGAGGAGGGAAGGGGCCGCGCCATTATCCCACATTTCCTTCAGGAATCCAGGGAAACTTGCCAGATGGACGGGGAGAGGGATTTGAGAAGCATACAAGCTGCTGGCAGCCCCTTCCCTTCAAGCCATCCCACTCCCACAGAGCCCGAGTGCTGCGACTGCTCTGGCACACCAACCCTGCTGCAGCCGGCAGGAGCAGCAGCACCCTGGTTTCCCACCAGAATGGAGGGGTCCTGCTCCCAAAGGGGGATCGTGGGCTCCTGCCCAGGGACTGTTTCCCCAGGGATTAAGCCAAGCCTTACCCAGGGAGGCAGCGTGGAGCAGGCAATTCCCATCGCCGGTGGTGGCCAGGGGCAGCAGCCGCTGGCAGCTCGGATCCACTGTCACCCACCAGTTCAGGCGCCCTGGGGAAATTTGGGAGAGCTTGAAACCATGGCATAGCACAGGACTGGGGGGCACTGGGGGGCACTGGGGGGCTCAGCCCTTCCGAAACCACGGCCGAGGATAAAAACCAGCTGAACAAGCTGGGGACAGGTGGGAAGGTACAGACCCATCCCAGGACTGGGGGGGAAGAGTCAGGACAGTGACAAAGCAACAAAAGAGGAGACTGGAGCTGCAAAACTCCCCCAAGGTGCCAGGAAAAGGCCAGGCTGAATTTGGGGTCACACAAATCAGAATTACACACAAATAGGAGCCAGGACTTCCACCCAGACCAGTTCTCCTCTATCTGTTCTTCCCCCACACCCCTTATTTCCCTTCCCAAAGCCCATCAGGCTGAAAATGCCTCCAGGAGCGCCCAGCACAAACAACTTCTCCAGGGAAAACCAGCCTTTTGCTGCTTCTTGGAAACAAATCCCTTCAGTTCAAACTCTCTCATGGCCAGGTTTCCCTGCTCACTGGTTTTTAGGCAGAATACTCCAGGGTTTCTGCTGATCCCAGCAGCTTTCCTGCTGCAAATGCAAACCGACGGCACTTTAGACCGGGAGTTTTGGGTCATTGTGGTGATTCAAGTCAAGAGCAGCTAAAAATAGAAGGCAGGAAAAAATGCCCATTGAGCCCAGCATGCCTGGAGGTTCAGCCCTTCCCAAGGGAGCGAAGCTGGGCTGGATCAGGACTCTGAACCCCCGGTCTGTGTCTTGCCCTGCCCTGCCCTCGACACCCCTCCTTCGCTGCCATATTTTCCAGGAGTTTTTGGATCCTGGGCAAAAGGCAGGTTTTTGGCTGGATGAGCCTGTTTACGCTTCCAACAAGTTGTATTTAAATTGCTCCTGCAGGAAACCAGCCCTTTCCCAGCGTTTCCAAAGAGCCTCTCCTTCCTCTGGAGCATGATCCCTGCCAGGGATCCCAGTACGCAGACATGTGATTGCTGGGAATGCTTTGTACAACCTCAGGGAGAGCAGCTGGAGAGGAACTCCATGAAATGCAAAAAACGGGGGTTTAAACATCCCCAGACACTAGAAAACAAAAAACCACAAAGCTCAGTGTGACACAGGCAGGTCGTTCCTGTCCCCAGCGCCGGGACAGGGACCCGCCAGAGCTGGAAGCGTTCTGCGCTGAGCCTGGGGACAATGGCTCTGCACGGAGAAGCCGGCTGTTCCCTCAATATAGCTCCTGGCACGGCAGAGTCGGGAGCCTGGCCAAGTGGCCCAGGGCCAGGGGAGGGAACGCGGCGCCTCACAGGAGCTGTCCCACACGTAATGCTGCTAGGGGCAGCACCAAGAGCTCAGCTTTATCCATTTTCCCTCGTTCCTGCAGGATTTGATGCTCTTTTCCATGGAGTTTGCATCTCTGGTTGGTGCTTCGGAGGTTGTGCAACCTCTGCCCAAGTCGGATCTGAGGGGACACACCTTGGAGAGGTATTTCTGTGCCCGAGTGTTTGCACTGACTCCAGTTACGCAAGAGAAGTCGTCTCCAAAGGAACCGCATGCCCAACCCTCCTCCAAGTGTTTTGCTCCCGCCGAGGCGGCGGAAAGGCCAAGAGGCTGCCCAGAAGTATCGAAAACAACACATTTCTCTGTGTGTGGCTCTTAAGAGCCAGCCCTGAGAGCTCTGCAGGGAAGTCAGCTGGATTCAGGAGCATGAGGGATCTTCCCAGAACGGCCGTGGTGGCAACAGATCTTCTGCACACAGCGAAAGTCCATTGGTATCCAGAGGCTCCCTCTGCATCCAGCACCATGGCCCTCTGTTATCCCACACAACACCTGTTTGTCCCCACAGGGTGTTTGGGGAAATCCCATCCTATCTTCCAGCAGGAGCCACCTGAACAGGTCACGGCAGTGGGAAGGAACCGATGGCTCCGCCCAACCTGAAGGGAGGATTGCCTCATCCAAACCACGAATGGCTTCCCTACGGCTACCGGGAATCCACTCTCGCTGCGTGACACAGGGAGTGTCCCAGGGATTGCTCCCTCAGCCTTGTGCTCCTGAGGCCGACACGAGGGATCCAACACAGACACGGACCCGGACACCCGCTGCCACCAAACGGGAGTTTCCCCCTACTAGAGGTGAAGGACCAGGATCAGGATCTTTCAGTTCTTCATGATTTTTTTCCCCAATATCCTCAGGTGAGGCACCATGGCCTTCTCCTCCCCATGTGCCACAAGGAAACCCACTCTGCAGCTCCCCAACTCAGAGCAAGGCCTGATTCCCGATCCACAAGGGCTTGTGCCGAAGGACGCCAAGGCTCCATTGAGGGCCGAGGTTTCAGCTCCACCAAGACCTTTCCATACCACTCCGAGCACATTCAGAGCATTCCCAGAGGATCTTACTGAAGTTTACAGCCACTTTGAAGGCGCTTACTCTGCCACGGTGGTGTAACAGGACCTCTGAATACATGGGGAAGAGGATCTGAGCATTTACTGGGCTATAAAATATTTCCTTAATCCCCTAAGGATGGTGTGTGCTAAATTAATAACGGGAGTCTCTGTAGGTCACAGCACCACGCTCAAAACCCTACTTGGAATCCAGCTTGGAATATTTCATAGCTGCACTACAGCCCTTTGTTACAGACAAAACACTCATTTATAACAACCCACAGACACTCGAGTCTCCAAAAGGCATTTTCTAAAACTCTGAATTCCTAAATTCCTTCCCATTAATGGCATCTCAGCACACCTGGAAGTGCCCCCAGCTCACGGATGAAGCACCCAGCAACCCCCAGCCCCGCACCCCATTTGTGTTGAGACCCAGGAACCCAAACCCTGGCTCCGCTGGGATGAGATCTGGGGTTTATCTGCACCAGAGCCAGCAGCTCTGCTGTCACCGCACGGCGTCACTGTGTAATGGGATCGCTGGGATCAAGTGCTCATTCCCAAAACATGAGAATATTTCTTACAGCAACTCCTGAGCAGGAGAGGGAGAAGTTGGGCCCTCAGAGTGGCTGTTATCCTTAAGCATAATGTGTTTTCTGGTAAGTGCAGCACCAGAGAAACGGTGGGGGGGTGGAAACCCTCCTGAGACCCCTTGCACCAGGTCATAAAAACGATGGAATTGATTCCCTGTTGGACATGAATCCATGTGATATCCTGGGGTGTTCCTGTGGGTGGCACTCCCCACCTGCCCATGGCACGTGCCACCAGCGCGGACCCAGCACTCACCAGCCTGCTCCAGTGCTACCAGCATGGACTGCTCGATGAGATCCCGCTCGATGAAACTGCGGAAATCCTCGGAGTACACGGTGAGGTCGGGCAGCTGGAAGGTGCAGATAGGCATCTCCAGCAGGTGTTCGCTACTGCTGCCGTTGCTGGAGACATGGGAACGGGCCAGGGACACGATGGTGGAGCTGGCGTGGGAGATGCCTCGGGACAGGCGCTTCTCTGGGGGAATGAAGGAAGAGCAAAGAGCAAAGTGGGGCAGGAGCAGCAAATCCCACAGCAGCTGCCGCCAAACCGCCGCGGTTCTGGCAGTGAGCGGCCGGATCACGCTGGCACAGGAGATTCGGCAGATCCCGCCGGCTCTCGGACACTGACCTTGCACGACGTCATCCTGGCGCTGCAGTGGGGGCCTCCCCGGCCGCGCCACCTCCCGCTCTGGGGGCCGGGCCCCGCGGCCCTCGTTGAAGGAGGCCGGGAGGTTCCCGGCGTGCACCTGCCGGAGCTGCTCGAAGTCGCTCAGCGCCGCGCTCAGGTCCCAGTTCTTGCCTGGACGGGAAGGGAGCAGCGCCGGTCACCCTCCCCCAGCACGGAAACCGAGGCAGTTCCTAAACGTCTGTGTCGGGAACTACTCCCCATCAGCCACCCTGGGTACTTCCCCCATTATTCCCAGTTTTCCATACCTTCAAGGAGGTCTCTGGCCAGCCCCGGCTCTGCCCCCGTTGAGCGAACAAAATCCGACAGGACGATGTCCATAGCCAAGGCCGGATGGAGTCAGCGGCACCGGATCGGCTTCTCGGCATCAATCTGGGAATGACACCAACAGCACACGTGGGATCCCGACCAGGAATGAGCTGAGGGGGACGTAAACCGCCCCCTAATATTAACTGTGCTCCGGGATTGCCGGTTCATTCCTCGGGAATTGGGAGAACAACACCCACTTTGCTGTAACCAACAATGGGCATTTCCTTGGAAAACTCATGAACTAAACCCAATTCTCATCTCAAAGGCGGTGGAGCTTTTCTTTCCAAATTAGTAATAATGATCCAGGAATAAATTACACAACAAATGAATATTCGGGAGCAGTGAGAAAGCAGAAAGTTTCTCCTGTACATTTACAGGGAGCAAATCCCTGCCCCATCCCACTCCAAGCACCCCAGCTGTGAGCCAGGGGAAGGGAAGCAAGGACAAAATGCAAGAATTAGGAGATGCATCCTATGGAAAATACATCTTAAAAAGCCCCTTTCAGACAAAAAACCAAACCAAACCAAAAAATTCCAATTGCTCCGGCAGACAAAATCAATGTCCAGACAGAGCTCCCTCCCACTCCAGAGCCCCTTGCCAGGCTCCTTCGACTCCAGAGCTCCTTCCCAGAAGGGAACAAAACCACAGCTCTATTCTGTAAATCTGGATTTTGTCAGGTTCTGAGCCTGCGGAAGGCGTGTGCTCCTGCCATGCCTTCAAATCCTGATTTTCCGCATTCCTCAGGGCAGAGAGGGAAAGGGAGAGCAGCCTCATCCGTGGGAGTCCGGATCGGCAAAGTGCTCCATGGAATTTGGTGCTTTGCAGTTAAAGGCTAGGATAAAAATTCTGCCATCAAGGAACAGAAAAGAATGGGAAAAGAATTTATCCCGAGCTGAAAATCTGGAAGAAAAGGGGAAAATCTGGGAGCGGTTGGGAGAGGGAGGTGCTGGTGTACTGGGCATGAAAGAGCAAATTTCAGGATTGTGTGGAAGATGAACAAACCTGGTTGTTTTCCTGGTGCCCAGGAAAAAGTCTCTTTTTCAGGATTATCCCTAAAGATGGGCAAAACCCCCCTGGTGCCTTGAAACGTTTTTTTTCCAAGATTATCCTTAAAGGTGGGTGAAATTCCCTAACAGCACAACCACAAGCAAGCAGTCTTTGACCTGGAATTTCTTGGCTTTGCTGGAGAAACACCATTCCCACTCTCAAAATCGTGTCGTCATTAAGTTCCTGCTCCCAGAAAAACTCTGTATTCCTTCACTGCCGGAGCAATCCGGGAGCTGCGTCAGAAGAAGTGATGCCAAAGCCCAGCGCGTTCTGGGAGCAGGATTTGGCAGTGATTCCTGCTCTTACTCCACTAATTTAAGGAACATCCCTAATTAGGAGCCGCACGTTTGGATCCTCTAATCCCTGGCAAGAGCTGCAGGAACAAGGAGCAGCTCCAGGATGAAACCGGCTGTGATAACGGGTAAAACTTCCTTCAGGTGGGTGTGGAATTCCAATGAAAATGAAAACTCAGCGCACGCAGCAGAGGTTTGGGGAGGGAATGAGCAGCACGTCCCACCCCCTTGTCCACGGCATTCCGAACTCCCGCGCGCACAAAAACGCCAGGGAAAACACAGATGGAAAAGTCCGGGTCTGACGAGGCGGTGACGGATTGTTGGAGATTTATCGAGGGATCGGACGGAGAAACATCCCCACCTCAGAGTTACTGATTATCTCCTTCCCCTGTGGAAGGGAAATGCTCTCTCCTCTTCCCTCCTTCCAGAACAGGTCAGAAATATGAGCCCAGGTAGGAAATCCAAGCCCCAGGAGATCCACAACTTCAAATCCATCCCCCAGCAATGTAACAGGCGCTGAGCACACCCCAAAGCCCCCGGGAGCGCACGGGGATGCGGCACAGTTGGATGTAATCCAAAGTGAGCGTTCCTGGCACGTTCCAACCAGAAATATGCGGAAAACAGGTATTTAGGACTAAGCCCAGTTGTTCCTGTGATCCCAGTGATCCCAACAGCTCTTTGCAGGACACACCAGCAGGTTTCTCAGCAAATGTTTAACAAATACCCCCCACCACTTTCATAGGGCCTGAGCACAGCAGCGTTCCTGACACAGCGAGAAGCGATCAGCCGTGCTGGAGTCGCACCTTGCTCGGACCAGAAGGAGCTGGAGCTTCATGCAAACAGCATTCCACAGTCACACGCCCGTGGGAACTGAGTGAAAGCCCCATCCCAACGTGCCACCGGATCCGCCCAACACTAACACCAACCTTCAGCCTTCCAGGCAGCAGGAATCTGCCCAGTTTGGGAATGGGGCAAAGCCGGGTTTAGTCAATCCCGGCAGCCTGAAAATCCTTCCTAATGGGAATTCAGACCTTTAACATCAAATGTCCATCCAAAATAAATTCATAAAACCCCATGGAGCCTCCTCTCTCTTGCTGCCTACGGCCTCTCCCAGGGCAGCTCCAATGGTCACATGCCAGGTTTGGGAAGGGACTCGCCAGGAGCACACGGAGCATCCCAGCCCTCTGCAGGCAGGACTCCACTCCCTGCCCCGACATCATCAGAGGAGTTGGGAAACTGAGGAAGGAATTCAAGAGGACACAAGGTCCAAGAGCTCAACGTCTCTCAGCTCCATCCTGGGGGGAAATAAATCATTGGCAGCACTGAACTGAAGCATTTCACTAGAACCAACTGTGAAGCAGCAAAACTGGATCCATTCAAAGTTCCAGACTGGAATTTATGGGGCTTTAATTCCCTTATTTTGTTAGACTTCTATCGTGCTGAACATGCTGCAGAAACAGGAAATAAATCTCTTTGTAAGGGCCAAATCCTGACACAAGGTCAGCCACGACCGGTGGCTCCAGTGTGTTTATAAAGGTACTTCCAGAAGTATTTTAGGAGCAGCAAACTCTGACATCTCTCCCCCGGATCTGCCACGTGATGTTTTGCTGAGGGCAGGAACCGAGCTGGGAGCCAGGACTCCACTCCCAGGATTCTGCTCCCGGCCCAGCCCCTCCGCCACATCCCGTCCCCACAGGGGCACGGGGAACCCCAGGCCAGACCCCCGGAGCCCTCACGGACCTGCAGGTGAGGCAGGAGGTGCCCAAATTCATGGGAAATTTAATCCTGCCAGACCCACACAGATGTTTTTGCTTCCACCATCGGGAAGCTGCAGGAGCAGAGTGGCAAACCAGCACATATCGAACTCCTAACCCCCAAATCCTCCAAGACCCTGGAATTTGGCAGCACTCAGGTCTAAGCAGGCGGGTCCCGAGGGGAAAGGCCATGCTGGGACCTACAGGTGGGACACAGGAGCAGCTCCAACCTGAGCCCTATTGGAGCAACGACGAGAAAAATTAGCTTCTCCATGAGCTCTGAGCGAGCACGTCCTGATGCTCCTGGAGGAGGTTTCTGGCTTCCTCCTGCTCCCCAGAACAGTGGGGGCTGCCTCCATCCCACCCCACACCCCCGTCCTGGCCTGGCAGGTTACCTAATGCCGCCGGAACAGCCGCACGCTGCGCCGGGATTAGCGGCACCCGTCCTGACCTGACACCTGTGCTGGGGTCACTAAGCTCCATCCAGAAGCGCTGCATGGGACACAGACAGTGCAGCTCCTGCCTCTTCCAGGACAGGAATCAACCCGGCTCATCATCATCATCAACAAAAAGCAGTTATTCCTGATAAAACTGACGGTGCAGGACACCCTTGGAGCTCGTCAGCCCCTCAGCCCAAACGAGGGGTGCTGTGAGTGAGAAGGAAGTCAGTCCTAGAGGGAAGAACAGGGATGTTTGGGAACAGACAGCACAGGCAGCTGTGACTGTGCTGGATGCGGCTCTGTGGTTGCACCTCATGCTTGGTATGAGCAGCTCTCCAAGATTTACCATTCTGGGAACCACAGGCTTTGGAACCTCTGGCAGAGTTTTAGCACAATCCAAAAGGACAGCACATGATCCCTGCAAATGAGCTTTTCCAGCAGGGAAAAGGGGCTCCTAAAACCACGCTGGTGCTCAGGAGTTGGAGCGGGAGTGAAGCGACAGTGAGAGAAATCATCCCATTTTTATAAAGCTTCAGCGCTTCAATGAACAGCTTTATCCCGTTTTTTCCAGAGCTCCAACTGCTTCCCAGTGCTCCAGGCACAGCTAGGCTTCTCCCCATACCCAGGTCATCCTGAACCTTGGGCCAAAGAGCCCACCAGAATGACACCTCCAAGACAGATAAAAGCCGAAAAACGCAGCAACTCCATCAAATCCAGGTTCTGTCCCATCATCATTACCCCTCCTAGTTATCAATTCCTCTCGCTCCCAAAATTATAGGATTCTCTAATGAAGCACTGACAACAAACTCAGTTCCCTTGGTGTCTGCACCAAAGAAATTCCCTTTGAGCCAAGTTCTCCTTAAACCAGGCCGTGACTATTTCCAGCCTGACCCTGGTTCTCTGCAAGAGCTGGGTCTGGCACATGCTGTCCTTGCCCGTATCCCATGGGATGCTCCAAGTGTCCCCTCTGCAATCGCTGCATGGCAGCTTCATCACCGATTCCACGTATTTTCTCCCCAGAATATTTCAACCCAGTGCTCCTCCCGCAAGGAAAATCCATTTTCAGTCATTTGCAGGGATGAGTTTGGGGTGTTACTCGGGACTGTGGGAGCTGAGGCACCAATTGAGGGCCAGAGCATCTCCCAGTGCTCCCCCACAGACAGCAGAGCCACATCCCAGCACCGAGTGGCACGGATTCACCACAAACATCAGCAGAAAATTAAATAAATTCCAACAGAAAACCAAACCAACCAATACTAAGGAAGAGCAGAGTCCTGAATTTTAAGCAATTTGGGCACACGGCTCCTCTTCCCATCCCCAGCCGTGCTCCATCCCAGTGGGATTGGATGCTTCTGCCCACACCAGGGGTTGACAAGGGTCTCACACCTGAAACACACACGGGGGATGCCTGGATCCATGTCCAGGATCTTCCCAGCTGCGTATCCTGACGGCCGCCCTTTCAGGTACATCCAACACTGCATCCACAAGTGGCCACACCATCTCCACTCCAGAAGTTTCTTTAGCACACAACCATCTTTAAGTAGCTTAAACATCTCATTTCCCCAAAAAACGAGCCAGCGCTGACATGCGCCGGGTCAAGAAGATAAAAACCGACGGTGTCAGTGATTCGGTGTGGAGAATCCCGGCTGGAAGTTTGGACGTTCCAGCTCCGTGACTTCAGCAGACAACACGGCCTTTACGAACCCGGAGGTGCCCGGTCCCGGCTCCCGCCTCGGAGCCACCCCGTGTACCCATCTCACAGACGGGAAAGCCGAGGGGCCCCGCAGCATTCCCGGTGCACTGGGATCCAACCCAGCTCCCGGGAGGCTCCGTCCCGTTACTGTGAGTGACTCCCAAGGCCTCGGAATAGTTTCCCTGGAGCTGCGGATGGTCCGGGGCTGGGGCCGGGAGCTGCTCCTCGCCCACAGCGACAACACGGAGACCGGCGAGGCAGCCGGGAATCAGCCAGACCAGACGAGGAGCTCCGCTTCCTCACGGATCGGGACTAGCAAACTCCAGGGCTGTTTCTGGGCTCGTGTCTCGCTGCCGACGGACCCGAGCCCGGCCCCGGCGGCCGCTCACGGCTCTCCCCCGCTCGGCAAGGGACCCCGGGAGCGACCCCAGCCTGGACCGGGAAGCCGTCCGGATATCCCGGCGCTCCCGGGGGAAAACAAGTACCAAGAGGACAATTATTTGGCCCCAAATCGCCGGGACCAGGAAAACGTCACTCCCCTGCCCCAGGGGCAGCCGGGGTCGCCCCCTCCCCGGGGAGCCCCGAGCCGCGGGGCTGAAGCCCCCGCCCGGCGGTGGCTCCAGCGGCGGGACAGCGCGGGGGCTTCGCACCGGGAACGGGCGGGGGGCGGCCCCTCCCGGTCCCGCAGCTCCCCGGCTGAGGCGGGACCCGCACCCCGGGACTCACCCCCGTACCCCGGCAGAACCTCGGGGACCGACCCCGGGACCCGCACCCCGAGACCGACCCCGGGACC
>VXAZ01000299.1:14883-63179 GCA_013399875.1 Gymnorhina tibicen | reverse complement strand
AGGTTGGGGAGGGGGGGGAGGCGGAACGGAACGCGCCACCCGGAACGCGCCGCCGCCCCCGTTCCCGCCCGGAACGCTTTGGCCGGCGCACGCGACCGTGCCGGGAGGGGCCAATGGCGGCGCAGGGCCAGGCCCGGCCCCGCCCCTCTCGGGCGCCACCGCGCGTGCGCGGGGGCGGGGGAGCAGCGCGCCCCCTGGCGGCGTGACAGGGCGCTCGTGACCGGGACCCCCCCGGGACCCCGGAGAGGGCTCGGACCCCCGGGTGGCGCCGGAGACCCCCGTGAGGGGTCCGTGACCCCCTGTATGCGGCCTGGGACTCCCCGTATGGAGTCTGAGACCCTGGTGAGGGGTTTGAAACCCCTGTATGGGGTCGGTAACCCCTTTTCTGGGGCCCGAGACCCCCTTTAAGAGATCTGTAACCCCTCCCAGTGTAGGGCCTGAGACCTTGAGTGGTGCCGCCTTCCGTGTGTGGGGCTGAAACGCTGACCCTGCAGGCGGAGGGGTCAAGCACCCGCTCCCTTGAGCCTGATTCCCACTGGGAATCGCTTTCCCGACCATGGAACGCTGTCTGTTCCTCGCCCACGGCACGGGAACAACGCCGAGTGGGGCAGCAGCTGCAGGGCTGGTGGGACGGCACATCCCTGGGCCGAGTGCCCCACATTCCCCATGCCGAGGGCCTGGCATTCCCTGCGCTGTGAGTGCCCGCGGAAGCACACAGGGTGTCCCAGCGCTGTGCCAGACCCGGGGGCCTGCTGGCCAGACCTGGGGCTGGCGGTGCCACCAGCTGTGCCAGGATGTGCTGGAAAGTGCTGGCACAGCTCCCATGGAGCCATTGCTGGTGTATTTGCCCCCTGCTCCATCTCCCACTCAGCCTTCCTGGAAAAACGCAGGTGGGCCAGGCCCTGGGCTGGAGCGGTGGCCGCTGGGGGCCGGGGGCTGGTGGCAAACAGGCCGCATCATGCGCACAGCTCAGCTGATCCCGACGCTGAATCCATTCTTTGTGTCCTGCCCTTGTTTGTGTCCTGCACAAAGGGATTGTTTGTGTGCCTGGGCAGGGAAATGTCCAGCACAGAAAGGACGGGCCCAGCGTTTGTCCCTGCTGGCTGCACTGTTTGTCCACACAGGGGATCCTGCCCGGTGTCCCTGGTGCCCAGCAAGGGGCCGGAGTGTCCCTGTGCTCCGGAGTGCTCCCCGTGCTCCAGAGTGATCCCTGCCCATTCCATCTCACCCTGTTCCCGTCCTGCTCCTGCCGGAGCCACGGCGAGGGGTCGGCACAGTGTTAAATAGACATTTCTCCTTGGAATCGGGAGTGGAGAATCCGTTGTTTTTGAAATAATCGAGATAGAATTCAATCCCTTAAAATAGCAGTGTGGTAATCCTGGACAATCCTATTGCCTCAACTTAGGGACCAGCGTCCGTCCTCGTGCTGGGCCAATGGTGACAGGCCCAGGGCAGTTATTGGTGGGGTTAAATCAGGGTTATTTACAGAAATTATACTTGAATAAATTCTTAAGGAAGGTTTAAATTAAAAATTATGGCAAATGCAGAGGTCTTTTCCAGCCTACACAATTCCATGATTCCAACCAATCCTGAGACATGGAACTGCTCTGCTACCTCCCCAGTCAGCCTGTGGGGAAGGAAAAGTGTAAAATTTCTGCAGAATAAAAGTTGTTTAAAAAGTTTTACCTCCAAACCAGGGATAAACATCCCACCAAGAAGCCTCAGAGATGTGGTTTGTGATTAATTTCACTAAAATGGCACAAGAAGGGGTTCGTCTTCCCTTAGGACAAGGACAAAGATGGATTTAAAGAGGAGATGACACCCTGGGTTAGTTCACAAATAAAACCCTCACTGGCCTCATCCAAAAGCATTTCCAAGGAAACTGGACAATAAGTAAACAAGCACTTTACAGACATGGAATCATTTAACATCTAAATAAGGCCAGAAAACAATCAGATGCAATTAAATCCCAATTTTTTATTCCATTTGCCATTATTCTGTGTATCCTTTGGCCAGGAACACCCACACACTCCTTAAAGCATCAGTTGGGATATGAGAAACAAAATCAGGTGAGAAACAAAAAAATATAAGAAGGAAAATATCGGAGTTGTATTTTTCTAGGTAAATCCCTATTTAAACCACTCAGATCTTTGGGGTTTGTATGAAGATCTGTACACGTGCAAAACTCCCCAGCCTCCAGGAAAGAAGACCCAAAGTGTTTGGAAATGAAAAGTAAAATCTTGGCAGGAAATGGAAGGATTAAAGACGACAAAGGCATCCGTCACTCCAAGAGGAGGAGGGGAGCTGCTTAATTGGAAGTGAAAGGCAGGATGTAATCATTAATTAATTGTTATCCCCTGCTATAAATAGGGCTTTGGCAGCGGGGGAGTGCCTGGCCCCGGGTCAGCTCTGTCGCGCCGGGAATAGCACCTAATCCCGGTGTCCTGCTCCCGGTGATCAGCGGGACCGGGCCCGCAGCACCAGCGTCGCCCACCCCCGGGGTTCCAGGAGCAGCTTTGCCTCGTGTTCAGTGAAACCGAGCCACGTCCCTTGTCCGTGGGGACCCTCGGGTGTGCCCAGCCTTCCTGGGGGCTTGGGGTGGGTCTGGGAGGATTTGGGGATGTTTGGGTAGATTTGGAGTGGGTTTGTGTGTGTTTGGGGTGGGCTTAGGTGGGTCTTTGGTGGATTTGGTTTGTTTCAGGGTGGATTTAGTGTGGCTTGGGGTGGGTTTGTGTTGTTTTAAGGGAGGTTTGGGTGGGTTTAAGTGTCTGGGGTGAGTCTGGGTGGGTTCAGTCTCAAACTGCTTCGCCCTCCGAGCCACTTCCACTGCTCGGGTCCCCGCGGGAGGGGAAGGCCGGGCCGGGGCGGGGCGCTGCTGGCGGGGGCCGCTCCCGCTGCCGGACTACAGCTCCCAGGAGGCGGCGGGGCCGGGCGGGTGGGGCCGGAGGGAGCCGAGCGCAGCCGAAGCGCGACGGAACGAAGCCGAAGCGGGGCCGAAGCGGGGCCGGGGGTAACTGAAGCGGGGCCGGGGCGGGGCCGAAGCGGGGCCAGGCACAGCCCGGTAGAGGAGCAGCCCCGCCAAGATGAACGCGGTGCTGGCCGTCCGGCAGTACGTGTCCAAGATGATCGAGGACAGCGGCCCCGGCATGAAGGTGCTGCTGATGGACCGGGAGACGGTGAGCGGCGGGGCCGGGAGCGCGGAGGGCGGCGGGGCCGGGAGCCGGGCCCGGGGCCGCTATGACGGGCGCTGCCCCCCTGCCGCCCTCAGACCGGCGCCGTGAGCGTGGTGTACACCCAGTCCGAGATCCTGCAGCGCGAGGTTTATCTCTTCGAGCGCCTCGACTCGCCCAACAGGGAGCCCATGAAGCACCTCAAGGCCATCTGCTTCCTGCGGCCCACCAAGGTACGGACCCCAGAGCGGGAGGAAACGGTCTCAAATCGTGCTGAGGAGGTTTAGGTTGGATATTCAGGAAAATTCCTTCATGGAAACGGTTGTTCAGCCCTGGCACAGGGCAGTGGTGGAGCCACCATCCCTGGAATTGTTCAGATCCGTGTGGATGTGGCACTTGGGGACAGGGGTCGGTGGTGGCCTTGGCAGTGCTGGGGGAATGGCTGGACACCAGGATCTCAGAGGCTTTTCCAACCTTAACAATTCCATATTCCTTAACTCTGCTCTCCCTGGTGCTGTTTCCATCCAGGAGAACGTGGAGCTCTTGGTGCAGGAGCTGCGAAGGCCCAAGTACAGCGTCTACTTCATCTGTGAGTATGAAGAGTCCCGAGGTCTTGGAGGTCCACAAATCTGGGACAGGCTCCGCATCCCAGTGTGGATGGGACAGGCTCCACACCTCGGTGTGGATCACACAGCACCTTCCCGTGCCAGGTTCATCAGGCAGGTGCTTCCCACGTGTCCTGCTCATGCCACGGAATGTTCCATGGGTTTGGAAATGAAGCAGAACAACTGCAGTTGGTTTGGGGTTGAAGTCCAGTCTTCCAGCCCAGGAATTAAGTCAGTAGGATCCCAGGAATTGGGTGAAGTGGCCTCTAGATGTCATTGTGGCTCTGCAGGACACAGTGGGACCAGGCGCTGGGGAGATGGGCAGGGAATGAGTTCAGAGCATCCCTGGGAGGTGGCTCAGGATTCCAACACCTGCAGGTGCAGGGTTAGAAGGTCTCTGTGGGATCTGCTCCTGCTCCAGATGGGATCAGACTATGCCGTCCCACAGGGTCTGCGTGGTGCCTGACTGTCCCTTCCCTGTTTCCTCCCAGATTTTAGCAATGTCATCAGCAAGAGCGACGTGAAGGCCTTGGCTGAGGCTGATGAGCAGGAGGTCGTGGCTGAAGTCCAGGTGAAGTTTGGATGTTTTAGGTAGATCCAAACCTGAAAGCAAAGGGAAGGTCCAGGCTGCCAGACACTGGGAGCAGGAGGGCTGTTGTTCCCAACTGGCACGTGACAGGCCTGGGTGGGAGGAGGGATGGACACAAATGCGGGACGAAGAGGTAAAAGACAGAAAAGGTCCCATTTCTCTGTGCCCTGTGCTCTCACAGCTGCTGCTATTCTTGGTGTCTCACAAGGTGCTGCTGAGTTCAAATCCATGTGGATGTGGCACTTGGGGACATGGGTTAGTGGTGGCCTTGGCAGTGCTGGAGGGACGGTTGGACTCGATGGTCTTAAAGGGCTTTTCCAACGTCGATGATTCCACGATGCCATGTTTGATGAAGAGCTGGGCACTGGAGCAGTGCAGAGTACAAACGGGAGGGGAGTTGTCAGCGGGATTGTGGGGATTGGAGAGGTTTGGGGCGGAGGCAGGAGGGATGGTCTGAGCCGACATGTCCAGGTGGTGTTTGGGGCTGGGTGGCCAGTGCTGGCACATGGCTCTGGCTGGGGTCAGGGTTAGAGACACAGGACTGTCCTGCTCCCCTCCCCAGGAGTTCTACGGCGACTACATCGCGGTGAACCCACACGTCTTCTCCCTCAACCTCCTGGGCTGCTGTCGGGTAGGAACACGGCGATTTGTCCTTGCACTGGGTTACGAGTAGCCCTCATAAACTGGGGTGATGGGGGGCTGCCGGAGGGGCCAGCGGGGGGAATGGTCCTTGGCAAGGAGAGGAGCACTGGGGAGCCAGGGTTCAGCCCCTGGGTGCCTGCTGCTCCAGTGCAGCTGTGCTTTCCTGTGAGACTTCAGGACTTAGAAACAAGGATGTGGGAAAGTTTGAGACCAGTGCATCCATGTGAGGTGCAGCCTTTCCTTCCAGGGCCGCAGCTGGGACCCGGCTCAGCTCGCCAGGACAACCCAGGGGCTCACTGCTCTGCTCCTGTCCCTGAAGAAGTGCCCCATGATCCGGTACCAGCTCTCCTCGGAGCCAGCAAAGCGCTTGGCCGAGTGTGTGAAGGTGAGGGGAACCCACAGCACATCCCTTCGGGATGAATCCAGTCTTGGTTAGTTTTTTACATGTGGATCCACTGGAGGGAAACACCTGTTTTCAGTCAATTCCTATAAATTCCATCGTTTACTTCGAGGCCCAGCACTGGGCAGGTCATGTCCCGCTCTGCTCCCAAAACAGCTGCTGGAGTACAGCATTCCTGGGAGCAGTGTCCCAGTTCCCTGGGGCCTTCAGCTCCTCCCTGGCAGTGCGGACAAAGCAGCACAGTTGGGGTTCCACCCTCCCTTCCCTCTGTGCCTAAGCCCACATTGAGAGGGAGCCTTTCCCAGGTGTTCAAGTGGGGTTTTTCCCATTTCTCCACAGCAAGTGATCACGAAGGAGTACGAGCTGTTTGATTTCCGGCGCACCGAGGTCCCTCCCCTGCTCCTCATCCTGGACCGGTCGGACGATGCCATCACCCCACTCCTGAACCAGGTGAGTCACACCCAGGTGTGCCAGGCTGGAGTTCTACCCCTGGCAGGTCATGGGTTGGATATAGGAGAGAAAAGCATTGCTTCCCACCCCCCAATCCCTGCAAAATCCCTCTTTTATCCCCTGGCTGGGTTTTCCAGACCTGAGTGGGCGTTGTTTGTGCTGGCTTCAGTGGCAGATGGACCCAGCGCCCTGGAAAACGGGGCCGCTGACTCTTCCGTGTGGCTTCTGGAGCCCCAGTGCTTTGGTAGGGCCTTTCCCAAGGGGTTGTTAGTTGGGCTGTGGGCAGCACACGGATATTGAGTGACCTTGCCCTGCTGAGTCTCCCTCTGTTATCGATGACCGCTGGATTTGCTGGGAGCTGTTGGATTTATTTGTTCCGTGCTGTGCTGTGGATCCTGGCAGGATCTGTTGGTCTCCCTTCATTTCCGTGGGGTTCCCTTGGAACCTGGGGATCAGGAGCTGCACCTGGGTGGGATCAGCAGCCCCAGAGCTGCCATAACGCCGGTTCTGCGGGAGCTGGAGGTGACGTGTGTCAGGGAGGGGTGTGGCTGTCACAGCCCAGCTCACACCTGGTTTGTTGTGTTCAGGGCTGTGCTCAGCATCAGGCGTTATCTGCTGCTTCAGGATTTCCTATCCCAGAGAGATTCCCAGGGATGTAAATGGAGTGCTGGACACAGCAGGGCTCTGATCAGCTGTCACTGTTCTCTCTGGGTTATTATTAGACTTCTCAGGATAAAAATAGAAACTCCTGATGTGCAGAAATGCTCCTGCCAGTGGAGCACGTAGGGAATTCTGCAGTGGAACTGTGGGACCTCTCCCTGCCTGGGCAGAGGGGTGGGGGATTTGGTGGCCAACAGAGGTGTTGGAACAGGAATGTTAATCCCCATCCCTCTTTGGTCTCTTTTGAAGGTACCTGCAGGAATTCCTGATCTGGTGGGAGGTGTCCCTGCCATGAACAGGATGGGTTTAATGTCCCTTCTAACCCAAACCATCCCATGATACTGTGATTCTGGAGTGGCCCTAGAGGGGGGTGGTTTCCCTCTGCACTGTCTCCCCATCTGATTATTTATCAGTGATGGTTATTTTCATTGGAATGTTCTGGCTGGTTTGAGGGACACACTCCTGGACTCTGCTGTGTGTCCTGGGGTAGCAGGAGCAGCTCTGGCTGGGTTCAGCTGAAATCCATTGATTTCCCAGTGCTGTGTCTCACCAAGGTCATCCCTTTGCCTTCCTGTGTCCCCTGGCAGTGGACGTACCAGGCCATGGTCCACGAGCTGCTGGGGATCAACAACAACCGCATCGACCTGTCCCGGGTGCCAGGGATCAGCAAGGACCTGCGGGAGGTCGTCCTGTCAGCCGAGAACGATGAGTTCTACGCCAATGTAGGTGTCCCAGGGGGGCTTCGCCAGCACCCAAATTTGGGGGTTTGCCACGGGAAAGGAGCTTCCCGATGACTTTGAGCCTCAGGGTGGGGGTGTGCCATTCGTGACCATCAGTGTGCAGCACCAGCGGCATCTGACATGAGATAACATGTCCTGTTTGCAGTTTGATTTCAAACCCTGCTCCAGGTTTTGGGGGAGGGAGCCACCTTCTCCCAGCTGCTCAAGGCTCTTCCTCGTTCAGGACTCTCTCGAGTGAGTTTCCCTGTGCTTCCCATCTTGTTCCATACAGAACATGTACCTGAACTTTGCCGAGATTGGCACCAACATCAAGAACCTGATGGAGGATTTCCAGAGGAGGAAGCCAAAGGAGCAGCAGAAGCTGGAGTCCATCGCAGATATGAAGGTACGGACAAAGCCCATCCCACTGTGTCCCATCCTTTAATGCTAGGAATAAATAGAAAGTACATCCCTCCCAGAAATCTCCTGGTAATGGGAGAAATCCTGTGGGCTCCTGGGATCGAAGTGTCTGATCCTCTGCACGCCTGCACAGGGCTTGGATTGCTGGGAATTTGTACAATTTATGGCTGGCTGCACCCATCCTCTGTCTCCTGCTTTTCCCTGGAAGCACCCACTGCCTCAGTTTCCCCATCACAGGCCTTTGTGGAGAACTACCCTCAGTTCAAGAAGATGTCAGGCACGGTGTCCAAGCATGTGACGGTGGTGGGGGAACTGTCCCGGCTCGTGGCGGAGCGGAACCTGCTGGAGGTGTCAGAGGTGGAGCAGGAGCTGGCCTGCCAGAATGACCATTCCAGCGCGCTCCAGGTACTCATCCTGGCTCTGCATCCGGGGGGGGTCCATCCCGTCACTCCCTTGGAGTGGGGATTTGATGCTGGGGGGCAGTGGGAGCTCTGTGTGTGGATACCCTGTGGGGAGGGACGCCGGGTGTGGAATTGCTCCTCAGTGCTCAGCTCAGATGGGAGTGAGTCATCGTTAATAACTGGCTTGAGAAGCATCCTTGCAAATCCTGTCCTTACATCCCGCAATCCAACATTCTTTCATTGTATTCAGCCAGTTGGCTGCTGGCAGGCTCCAGGATGAAACAGCCTCAGACGCCATGCAGGAGCTGATGTGTTTGTTGGGCAGGAAAAGAGTTGGAATCCATGGAATTGTCTTTACTTATTTTTTTAAGAAAAACCACTGGAAAGTCTCTTAGATCCAAGATTTCTTTGGCAGAGAGGTCTGGAAAAGCTGGAGAGAGGCTCTGTGACAGCTGAGCGTGGCCCCTTGTGCCATGACCGGAGCAGGGTCTGGCAGAGCCAGCGGTGATGGATTCGGGCTGGTGTTCAACAGGAGCTTTGGGATGGGGCTGGCTCAGAGCAGCGTTGGAGCAGCCACTCCTGAGAAATGATTCCTTGATTTTCGGTAGTGGAGGGGGATTCCCACCATGTAACAGACCCTTACACAGCGCTGGGGAAGCAGAGGGACTGGGAAATGAGGAAAAGCATCTCCAGCAGGTTTGAGATCAGTTTCTTCCCCACCTCTGTGACTCTGAACTCCAGGTGGGGGCCGAGGGGATAACACTGGACTGTCCCCAAAGGTAGAATGTGCTCCCAGCCCTTGGGCTGATGCTTCCCTATGGACCAGTGAGTGTAGGGATGGGATTCCATAGCTGGTGTCTGGCAGGATTTGCATGGATGAGTATGGAACTGGGAACGCAGCCAGAAATGTGTTTGCTGGAAGCAGCCTCTGAGGTCCTCAAGCTGTTTCACTGTCTCCAGCTCAGGTTGTTGCAGTTTAAAAGTCAAATATTCCCAGTCTGCTCCCTCCCTGCGCCGTGAGCCATTATTTTTGATGGAATATACATAGCACAGAGCTATGGTGCCAGGTGAATCCTGGGGTTCCTGGGGTCACCTTGGTCCTGCTCTACACAAACAGTGTTTCTGCAGTTTTAGAGCAGAAAAGCTGCCTCCGTTTCCTTCCTGTGCCTGAAGGGCCCTGTTGTATTTCCAGCAACTGAGGCCACTGGAAGACATGCAGCAGCTTGGAAATAGATGGAAACCCATGTAACTGGGGTCTTTGTCCCTGCAGCCACCCCGCCCTGGGCTGTCCCTGCTGTGGCTCCCAATGGCAGCGAGAGGAGCAAGGCCATGGGACAAGAAGCAGCAGCCAGAGCCTGGAATAAGGGGGGAATTGTTCTTCCCTGATGTCACTTCAGGGATTGTTGGATCTCTGGTGGCCTTGGGCCCCCCAGTCCGGGACATTTGGGTTCTTCCTCCCCTGGGCTCTCATTAACCCTGACACAGTGCATGAGCCCTGGGAGCCGAAGGGAGGGTTGGAATCCCAGCTCCTTCCATGGACAATGGCTGTTCTGTTCTCTGCTTCCCGCCGGTCCTGGCACTGCCAGCACAGGAACCTCCCTGGGGCTCCGGCCCTCCCCTCACAGGTGAATTCGTGACCTTGAATGGTGAAACTCCTCTTGATCCTCCTCACAGCCAGGGTTTTATGTTGTGTTTTTGTCACTAGTCAGCATCAGTCAAATAGATGCCAACAAACATCTGGGCCAGGGTGGTGAATCCAGCAGCAGATCAGGAGTGATAGCAGATCCCTGCTCTTCTCTCCAGCTGGGATCTCTCTTTCCATGTTTTAATTCCTCCCCTCCTTTGCTTCCAAACGTGCAGTTTGTTCCTCCACATCTCACATCCAAAGGTTTACTGAGACTTTGATGCCTCTGCCTTGCACCTTCCAAAAAGGAAATGGAGTTGGAGGGATTGCCTGAGGGTTTTTTTGGAGTCAATATAGTGGTGAAACCTGTGGGATGGCTCTTCTCAAGCTGGAAAGACCCAGGCAGAGCTTGGAGGTCTCTGAAAGTGCCTGTGCACAACTTCCCCCTCTTGCAGCACCACAGGGGCTCAGGACCCATCAGAGGTGGGTTGTGAATTCCCAGCTCCATGGAAAGACCCAAAACCAACTCGTACTCCAGTAGATCCACCTGTGAAATGCCTGAGGAGCTGGGCTGTGGGGTTTATGCCACAACTGGATTTCTCTTGCATTGCTCCAGTGGCAGTGTTGTTGCCGGGCAGTGACACCAGTGAAACCAGTGTGCCTCCGTGTCCCTCGGGCTGTGGGCACTGGCGCAGTCCGGTGTGGCCCCTGCGGTCCCTGAGGTGCCGTGTGTCCCGCAGAGCGTGCGGCGGCTGCTGCAGAGCCCGCGGGTGTCGGAGCTGGACGCGGCGCGGTTGGTGATGCTCTACGCGCTGCGCTACGAACGCCACGGCAGCAGCGGCCTCCCGGCACTGCTGGAAGAGCTGCGCGGCCGCGGCGGCACCGACAGGTACCGCAAGGTAACCCCGGGGCGGGGCAGGACGGGGGAGTCGCTGCTCTTTGGGGTGAAACCTGCCTGCTGCGGGTCAGCCCAGGGCTGTGTTGTTGCACAGAGCCCTGAGCTCGGCTGGGACCTGCGGGTGTGGCTTTAAAAGGTGCTTTAAAAAAGTGGCTCGATTTCCATTTCCTAAATCGGTGATGCTGGGGGTTGGACTCCAGAGGTCCCTTCCACTCCTGACCAGTCTGTGGTTCTGTGATGTTATGAAGGATTGAATAAAGAAGGGGTGGCAGGAGCCTGCTGGGAAGGGAGTGTGGCAGTACATGGGCCTGGGATGTGCCTCCTCTCTTCTTTTCCTCCCCCCTTTCCCCAGCTCCTGTTGCACAGGCAGTGGCTGCAGCGAAGGGCTGGGGATGGAGAGGAGCTGGCAGGGAGGGAACAGGCGGCAGTGCCAGGAGCAGCTGGGGAGGAGGTGGAGGAGCGGGATGATGTCACCTTGTGTGGAGGAGCTGATGTCGCTGCTGCAGGCGATGGAGATGAAGCCTCTCCTCAAGCAGGAGGGTCGGGGTGGGCTGGGGGATGTGGGAGTGCTGCTGCTCTGCCCCCTCACCTCCCTGTGCAGTTCCACTGGGATTACCTCCGTGGCTCCTTGTCCCTGTTCCAGAGTCCATGAGGTGTCTGCAGTGACTCCTCACCACAGCCTGGAAGGAGTTCCCAGGCTGACAGGGCTCCTGCCCTCTCCCTGCACAGCTGGTGTCTGCCGTGGTGGAGTACGGAGGGAAGCGGGTCCGAGGCAGTGACCTGTTCAGCCCCAAGGATGCCGTGGCCATCACCAAGCAGTTCCTCAAAGGCCTGAAGGTACCGAGCTGCCCTGAGGAAATGGGGACAGACTGAACCAAAACTGCAGCCCAGAGGAGCAGGGCTGGCAGGAATGCTGGGGGTGCTGGCTCGACTGGGATTTCACAGAGAGGGCCGTGGCTTCAGGGCCTGATTCCATTGAGAACAGGGGGAATGAGTTGCTGGAGAGCCTCTCAATCCCAAATTCAGGGGTACTACCTGCTGTGCCTCTGCTGATCCTCCTCCTTTGCTGGGCCACTTCTAAAGAGCTTCTCTCTGGCCGCAGGGCATCGAGAACGTGTACACCCAGCACCAGCCCCTGCTCCAGGAAACCCTGGACCAGCTCATCAAGGGAAAGCTCAAGGACAGCCAGTATCCCTACCTGGGCCCCAACACACTCCGGGACAGGTACATGGGGCCTTTGGGGCAGAGCCTGCACTGGGACACACCGGCTGCCCCAGCACTGGGACATCCCCGGTGTCCCCGGCGCTGTCCCCACAGCGGGGTTGGACTGATGGTGAACAGAACTGGGGCTCGGCACAGAAATCTCTTGGATGTGGAGGTCTCGTATCCCCAAAGAATGTTCCCTGGAGCAGGCTCCCAGGACTGGAATACATCTCATCCTGTCTTGCCTTGCTGGCCCAGATGTGCCATTCCCATTGGGAGGCTCGGGTGAAGGATGAAGCCCTCGCTCACCAGAGCTGGCTCTGTGACAGCTGTGCCATCTGGTGTTTGGGGACTGCCAAAAATAGTCCAACTGCAACTCTCCTGCCTGAGCTGGTACTGTCCCACAGCTGTGCCTGTGTCCCAACCAGGCAGGAGCAGCTTTGCTCTGGGTCATGCTGTCCATGCAGTGATCCAGGAAAGAAATCCCTGGTGTTGGTCCTTCGGAGGGATTGGGAGGGTGGTTACGGGAGAGGGAAGGAGCAGCTCACTTGAAAGCAGGACATGCACAGCACACCTGGGTTTGTGTTGGGATGGAGGAAGGCACTTCTTTCCCCCCTTCCTCTTGCTTGGCTTCCCTCTACAATCCCACATTTCCCTGAGATGTCCCCTCAGGTGAACTGAGGCATGAATCCCAGCAGTTCCTGATCAGTCACAGGCACGAGCTGCTCCGAGCCTGGGAGCTCCAAGGCAGCGCCGTGTCCTTGTCTGACTCCGGAATCGATCCTGATTTCCCAGCCCCAGCAGATCATGCATTAAACATGGGCGTGTGGATCCACGGGGATCAGGATGGTGCTGCTGGAGGCTGCTCAGGGCTGTGGGTGAAAGTTCGGGAGAGGCGAGGTTTTGGGGGATTCAGTGGGTTGTTTTCAGCTCCGAGCCCAGCACGTCACAGGGATGAGGCAGGGTCTGGGAGAGGCACCCTCGGGATCATGGGTCACTGCCTCCGAGGTGCAGGATTTATCCTTGGCTTTGTCTGATCCCAACTCAGTATTTGTGGCTGCTCCATCCCGGAAAGTGTCCCAGCCCGGGTTGGACAGGGCAAGGTGTCCCTGCCGTGAACGAGATGAGCTTTCAGGTCCCTTCAACCCAAACCATTCCATGATTTGTGCCTTCATCCCAGGCCTCAGGACATTATCGTATTCCTCATCGGAGGGGCCACGTACGAGGAGGCTCTGGCTGTGTTCAACCTGAACCGCTCCAACCCCGGCGTCCGCATTGTCCTGGGGGGGACCACCATCCACAACACCAGGAGGTAAAATCCACCTCTCTGCAGGACCGTGCCTGTAAAACTGCTGGCACAGCAGGAATTTGGGATGCCCGAGGGATCCCCACGTGGAAATGGGTGTCAGTGCTCCGGACCCAGCTCTGCTCATGGTGGCTCAGGGACAGATCCCTGAGGTTTAACTTGCACTTCCAAATGGTCCATTTTCTCTTGGATAAGGTTTCCCCAAGGATGGAAGGACAGTAAAAATGTCTCCTGTCCACTGTTTACCACAATTCCAGCACAGTGCCCTAGGATCAGGGATATCTCAGCACATCCCTGAGGTGTCTGATATGAGGGAAGCCAGGCTTTAGTGTGTCCCAGCCCCTCACGTAATCCATGGCCTTGCTGATTCCTGCGGGATTAGGGCAGATATGTCACCAGAAACAAGGGGATTTGGGTATTAATGCACTGAGCAGCTGTGTAAGCACCTAATCCTGGTTCCATTGTTCTTACTCCCCGCTGGAACTGGGACCAACATCTGTGGGCCCAGAGGGGTGGCCCAAAGGATGGAGAATCCGCTCTGCTCTTGGGGATCTGCCCTGCTCCTGGGGCTTCCAGAGAAATTCCACAGGGTTTGGAGGAGAAAGGGTTACAAAGGATCAATAATCCGCTAAAAAGGGTCGCCAGGAACATCTGGTGCTGGGGCTGACTCATCCTGGGCAGGTTGAGCACGAACCTGCTGGGACTAATCCCAGGATGTGGGGCCTGACCCAGTTACCCAGTTACGGCCGCAGTGGCGGCACCAGATCCTCCTGGGGACCCTCCTCACTGCAGAAGGTTCATTCCTCCTGGGAGTTTCATCTCCAGGCCCTGGTGGGGTGGAGCAGCTGTGGAGGTACCTGCAGATGCCTGTGCTGGGTCCTCACCCATTCCTGCAGGATCTGCAGGGTCCTGGGACCAACAGCCTCAGCAGGGGGCAGTTGGGCTCTTGCCTCCAGTCAAGGGAATGCGCTTGGAGAGGCTGTGCCGAGGGACTCCGAGGTGTCACTGGTCACAGGCACAAGCTGCTGCAGGCAGCACAGAACCAGGAGACCCTAAAAACACCAGAGTCATTCCCTGCCAGAGCTCAGTTCTGCCTGGTTCTAGTGCCTAAAAATAACCTGGAGGAGGGAGAGCTCAGGCTGGAACACGGAGCCAGAGCCTGTGCCAGAGCCGGTGCTGCCGTGGGCAGTGCCCTGGCTGTGCCCCCTCGCAGCTGTGTCCGATGGGACTCAAAGCTGGGTGTTGCTGCAGGGTTTTGCAGGAGATTTTAGGGTTTTACTGTTTTTCAAACCCCTCAAGCTTCACAACCTGGGCAGGAAGAGCTGCTCCAGCCCCGGTCCAGGGGAATCCCGTTGCTGTAGGATTTGTGGCGTATCTTGGTTTGCATTTCTTTATCTTTTGGGGTGTTTTTTAAGCACTGCTGTTGAGATCACCTGATCAGCACACTGAGGGATGAGTCAGCCTGGGAATGGCCGTGGTGTCTCATTGCCAGAGGAGCCGTCTTCCGGCAGCATCCTTCCGGCTGGGAGCGTTCCTGGCTTTGGGAGCTGCTCCCAGCCGCGGTGTGTGATGCCAGTGGGCCTGAGGCTTGTGCTGGGGACAGTCACAGCCCCTCTGGCCTCAGACACCTCTCGGACAAGTATCAGAGTGCCATGAGCGGATCCCTGGCCCTTGTTTCACTGACCTGAACCTTTCCCGGCAGCTTCCTGGAGGAGGTCACAGCCGCGGGCTTCCGCGGTCGAAGCACTGACAGCTCCCAAGTCCCAAGGTCCAGCAGCCGACGGTGAATCCTGAAGGAATTAATCCTTTTTTGCACATTCAGAGCTTTCCCAGACTAGAGCAGAGCAGGATGTTCCCACCCTGCAGCCGGAGCTTCCCCTCCACACCTGGAATGGCAGCGTGTGCTGGAGCTGGCACTAACCCAACAGCCAGAATGTGCCCCCACTGCAGCTCCTCACTGTGCCCTCACAAACAGCTCCAGGACTGGGATTGTCACCTGAGGAGAGCCTGGGAAAGCCCTTGAATCCCTACAGCTCCTGGCTCTTTACCGGAACACAGGGGATGCTGCCCCGTGCCGGGGGAGCAGCTGTGGGGGTGCAGCTGGTGGGCACAGGAGCCCTTTGCTCTGTTGTCTGTATATGTTGAATCCTATTAAATCCCCCACTTTGGCCGAATCTGTCTGTTAGATGATTCCCACTTTCCCTTTCCCAGTGCCACAAGGTGCAGTTACAGCCTGAGCCTCCTTGGGAGCTTTTGCTCCCCTCCAGGACCACACCAACCTCCAAGTGCGTTTCCAGCTCTGCCCCGCGGCCTCTAATCAGCACTTGATTGGGAATTAACAAGCCAGATCAAATGAAATGAGCTCCTAAATCCCTGGGAATTATCTTGGCATCACAACTAAGTCCCGTTGATGTGGGAGAGAGCAAAGCCCTGCAGGGAGGAGGGGACCTGGCCCTGGGGGTCCTGGGCAGCTCTTTGGGGAAGGGTGGGGAGAACATAACCTGTGCTGGGGGGCTTTCTCCACAGGGGTGGAACTGGGTGGGCAACTGAATTTTTGGTGAATTTTGGGTTGTTGAGACAGGCAGAGCTGCAAGTGAATTCCCCCTCACAGGTGACTCAGGTCTCTGACAGCCTGAGACCCCAACAGAGGGGAACTGAGTCAGGGCTGTCAGAGGACGCTGGGCAGCCCCCTGCCCCATCCACTCCTCCAGCAGCCCCTTTCCCCGACAACAACGCTGTAATTATTGTCAGAGACACAGAAAAGCATGTGTCCTAATTAAACTCAGCTCGCCTTCCAGGCAGCAGCTTCACACTTGATATCCAGAGGCAAAATGCTGTGTGGGGGGTGTTAAATACATAAATAAACCAAGAGTTTGCTGATCTGCTCTGCAGGAAGATGAGATTTTGGCAACTGTTTATTATGGATCAGCACAGGGAGCAGCTGCAGCATCAGGGCTGGGGTAGCAAAGGGGCCGTGTGAACACAGGGAGAGACACAAACACACCTTTTCATTCTGCCCACGGGGAGGGGGATGGGACAGGGCTGCAGATGAGAAGCTGCACAGACCTCGTCACCTGTCCTGCGGGTGAGCAGCCTCCAGGGTCAGCCTCACTGCTGGAAGTGCAGCCGCCTGTTTCTGGTACAGGAATGGGAGACGGGGTCCCTCCTATCTCCTTCCTTCCATGTAAACTGTTGATGTTTCCAGCTCTGAATCATTGGTCACATCCTTCACAAACGTGACTCACTGTCGCACTGTCAGAACAGCCTGAAGATTCCAACTGCAGCTGAATTCCTGCTCCCAGGGGTGGGGAGGGGTGTGCAGGTGTGTTACCTGCTGTGGTTTCAGGACAACTTCCCTGGCACCGGAGGACATTTGGAAAGAGCGTGGGCCCTGGATCCAAAGGGCACGACAGAGCTGTCCTGCTGCCACCAGCACTGTGCCATCTGGCATTGGCCATCAGCCGGTGCTCTGCAGGCCCTGGCCACCAAAACCAGGATGTGAACAAGGACAAGTCCTGTTGGGGAGGCAAAATGTCATTAAATAAACTGGCAGGTTCTGTGGTGTCCCGGGGATCCACTGGGGGCTCTGGGCAGCCAGCGTGGCTCGTGTGCCCCTCTGCCATCAGCCCTGCGTGGACCAAGCTTTGGCCACGTGGGGTAAAAGGGAGAACTGAGGCACAGAGATGGCAAATGCTCGTCCTGGGCCCCACAGAGCTCAGGGTTGCACAGGCACAGGACAAAAGGGCAGCCCCTGGATTTGGTGTAGAGAGTGACTTGTGTCCCCGTCTCAGGTATTCTCAGGTATCCGGTGCATCCACAGCTCATGGCAAAAATGCCAATGCTCAGAATGGGACACAAACACTCACAGAAGCTCTGGAAACACTCCGTAATCCAAGCACATCCCTAGGACTCTACGTGCATTAATTCCACAGTACTGGGGTGAAACTACGACTTGAAATCAGAGGTGGGAGATGTTGTCCAGTGATGGGATGGACTGTAAAGCTGGGATGGGATGGACAGTGTCATTGGAAAGCTGATCCACTGATGGATGATGGCTCAATCTATTTCCAGAGAGAACCATTTTCTCCTTTCTCTGCTTTTCCCTCTACCGCACCCATTTCTGATCCATAAATCCCATCTGTGACCTCAGTCCCACACTCAAGACAGTTCTGGACTTGCAGGACATGAAGGAGACGGACCAAATAAGCCAAAAAAGTGCATTTTTTAGGAAGCCGAGTGTCTCCTCACTTTTGGAAGCTGTGCTCTGAATCCTGGCTGTCAGACCCTCCGTGCTGGAAGCGACCCCTTCCCCCAGCCCCCTCCCCAAGAAATCTCCCAGCTCCCCTCTCCAGAGGAATTTGTTCACACTTCCGAACACCTTTTGGGGAGAAAACCCTCCCAGTGCCACCCGGCTGCTTTTCCCTCTCCTAGGAAGTTTCCCGGTGACCCGTGAAACCGCCGGGAACGCGGCTGGGCCCCGGTGGGGACACCGGGCGAGGCACCGCCCGCCCCGCGCCCGCTGCCCCGCGGACCCCGTGTCCCCGGTGAGTCAGAGACAAAGAAGAAAAACCCTCGTGGGCTGCGATTCGCCCCGTGCCGTGAACCCCGACGTCACGGGCGCGCGGCTATAGATGGAGCTCGGGAGCCCGGCGCAGCCCGGCGCAGCCCCCCGAGCAGCGGGATGGTGGCGGCGGGGGGGGACGCGGCGGCGGGGCTGGCGATGGCTCAGAGCGCCGGACCGGGCGCCGTGTAACGGGAGAGGGCCCTGAGCCACGCGGGGCGAAGGCGGCGCGGATCGCGGGCGCAGTCCCGGGTGTTCCCCCGCGCGAGGAGGCCGCGGGAGCCCCTCTGCGACCCCCCCGCCCCGAATCGCCTCCGAGCGCACCGAGGAACGATGAAAAAAAATAATTCTGCGAAAAGGGTGAGTAGAGAATCGGTTCTTCGCCGGGGCAAGGCAGGGCGAGGGAGGCTCCGGGATGTTGCGGGGAGGGGGGGCTCGTCTCTCCGGGGCCGGTTGTTCGCTTCGCCTCTGCTCCCCCCGCAAAAAGCGCACAGACCCCCAAGCAGATCCAAAGAGACCCAAACCCTGCGCCCGGCGCTTCTCCTGCCCCTGCCCAGCGCCTCTCCTGCCGTCCGCACCCGCCACAGACGCCGGGTGATGTAGGCAGGCAGTTTTCATCTTGGAACACAAGGAAACGATAAAATCCGGAGGCACCATCAATCCGTCGCTCTGTGCCGTGTTGTGTGCTGCACCCAGCGATCCGATCATCGCTGCCGACGGAGAAACCTCTGATATGAACCAACCATGGATTTCACCTTTTGGATTAATTGCTCATAAAAAGCTCCAAAATGCAATTTTCACCGCAGTAAAAAACCCAGCTGGTTTAAATGCCGCCCATCCCCCTCCTGCTCCCCTTTCCACGGGTAAATGCCCGCTGCATGAGGCGATAGAGACACCGGCCTGTCTTATATAACCGCGGAGGGAACCCTGCGCGCTCCTCGCAGCGTCCTCCCGATGCTGCCGCTGTCGCTTCGTGTCTGCAGCACAAAAATCCCCGTGGAGTGACCCCGGGGAAGGACTCGGTCCCGGCGTCGGCGGAGAGAGGGGCCGGAGGGAGGGGGAGACAAAAGTTGGCAAAGAGGGAGGGGGGGAGAAGAGGAGTGTAAAACCAAGAATAATCCCGTTTTCCCCCATTTTCTTCCCTCTCTCTTTGTGTTAGGGGCACCAGGATGGAAACCAGCAACCTGTGCAGCCGGAGAAGGTCGGCTGGGTGCGGAAATTTTGCGGGAAAGGCATTTTTAGGGAAATCTGGAAAAACCGTTATGTGGTTCTGAAGGGAGATCAGCTTTACATCTCGGAGAAGGAGGTAGGATCGGTTTCAGTTTCCTTTCCCATCCCCCCTTCCTTCCTTTGCATATGAAAAGGAGCAGCCCCGGCCCTTCCCAGCGCCCCTCCAGAGCCAGCCGGGCCGAGGAGGTTCCTCGGGGGCTTCTCCTCTCCCCGGACTGGCGCCGGCGGGGCCCGGCCGAGGTCGGGGTCGGTGTCAGCTCTGACAGCGATTCTCCCAGACAGCTCTGCTGGGAGACATTTTCCCAGCGTGGAGACACGAAAGGATTCACTTAGCGAGAGTTAAGCCCTCAAACCTCTTTCCGCCTCGGCGGCAGCAATGCCGGCTCCCTTCTGTGCCCGTCCTCCGTCCTTGAGCCCAACACTGCCTTGCTCCCACCTGCTCACTCTCTGTTTGGAAATAACTCCACTCTCCCAACTGGAATCGAGCCATTTACGGGTCAATCCCTTGTATTTTCCCGCCATGTCAAGAGGAAAACGGGGAAATTTCACCCTGGTTCGACATCCTTTTGTAACACGCGCCCCCTCCGCTGCCCCTCGCCTCCTTGCTGGGGTTTGGGGTTTAACGTGGTGTTGGCGTTGGAGGTAATCGGATGTGACTGTCAGCCTGAGCCAGCACCTGGCTGTCCTTGCACGGCCCCCCTGTGCTTTTTGTCTCCATAAATCCATCAGAGAGAACTCCCCAGGCCAGAGCCCTCCTCCCTCCTATCGCCTCTGGCATCCCAGTGCCGCACTGGGCAGAGCAGTGCCCACAGCAGGCATGGGGGTTGCTCCAAGTCGGGGAATTTGGGACAAAACCCTGTGATGGATCTATAGATACATTTACAGATTGGGAAGGTTGGATGGATGTGAGAGGCACAGAGCCAGTGGCACAAATCCCCTGTGGCTCTGTGCCCTCCCAAATTTCCTGCAGTAATGCAGACCAGCACAGTTGGACTGCGGAGATGGAACTGGGAATAGGCTGGACTAGATGAGAGCAAGTGTTCAAACAGTAATCAAACAGGCAAGACGTGCAGGGAAAAGAGGTCTGTCCGTCCCTCCTGAGTGTGTCCAGGTAGCTACAGCTCGAATCCAGGTGTGCTGGGAGCCCAAGAGAGGGATGAGCCTGGAGGGGCCATGTGGAGCCTGTTCCGAACGAGAAGCTCCTGTGTTCATGTTTCATACGGGGAAAAACTCGCAGCTGGGCCTGAGGCAGCCCCGGGGCTCCACGTGTGTGTGAGGGACCGTAAATAACACGCAGCAGCGGCTGCTGAGGCTTTATATGGAAGAATCTGCGGTCGGCAGAGACGTGGTCACAGAGATGACATCTGGTGCTGGTGTGCACTGAGGTGACTCTGTGCCTGTGGCACGGAGGAACACGCCGGTGTCAGGGGCTCTGGCATCCTGGGGGTCTCGTTGTAGGGAATCCCGAGGGGCTCCTGGGGGGTGTCCCAAAACTTCCTGCTCGCAGGGTCTCAGAACGCACGGTGCGGGGTTTGACGCCGAGTGGAGCCCTCCCGGGCCCCAGGGAGGGCCCACGTGTGGCTCCAAGCTCTGCTCCCAGAGCACCTGCTGTTTCCTGGCAGCGCCTCTCGCGCTCAGCAGCTGCTCCAGAGGTGGTTCTGCAGGTGAAGCCACATTCCCAGCCCTCCTCACCATCTCGGAGCAGAAAGGGTTAAATCCCAAGGCTCCTGGAAGCTCCTGGGCTCTGCCATGCACTCATTAAATGAATTCAAACCAGACATTTATTTACTTTTGCCTGAATTTCTCCATCTGGGACACAGGGCAATGAATCCCATCTCCCCAAAGCACACGGGGAAGGGGAATTGTCTGTTCCACACCGGGATCCCTCGAGAGGGATGTTGGCCCGGGGCAGGTGTTGGTGCTGCTCGAAGAGACCGTGGAGCAGAACTGCTCGGAGCTGAGCATGGGTTGAGGTCTGGAATGGGGAGATTTCCAAAATTCAGACTAACAAAATCCCATCAATATCCACGCTGATTCCTCCTGGGAATCTGTGTGCTTTTCCAGTTGTCTGCCTAGGACCTGGGCTTGCAGGTCAGAGACCAGCCCTGATTATTCAGTTCTGTCAGGAGATTTTGGGAATGCCTGATAGGAGCCTGGGCTTCTCCCTGGCAGAGCCAACTCTGTAAGGAGAGGAAATGTAGTTTTTCAGCCCAGCTGACGGAAAACGCTAACAGGGTGTTTGAGTGCTGCCTTTTGAAAGCTGTAGGACTTGTCTGACACCTTCCGAAATGGGAGCTCGAGGCTCCGGCCGTGCTCACTCCGCTCCCCCACGGCTGCTGAACTCTGTGAACTCACACCAAAATCCTTCGTTATTCAGCGTTTGGTCATCGGCCAAAACCAGCTCTGTAGAGATGAGCTGCAGCGGGCTGAGCTCTGCTGAGCACACCACCACCTTCTTAGCTCACTCTCGCATTCTTTCCCCTCGCTCTCCTCACGATGGTCCCTCCCCCCGGCACATTTCTGGGAATTGTTCCCTGTTCCTGGCCCAGCTTTGTCCCTGCCTGCGCCGGGGAGCAGCGGCCGAGCTGACACAGCCGGGCTCGGCGCTTCCTCGCAGGAAGCTGGGGGCCGCCGGGCGGCTCGAGCCCGGGCGGCGAGGGACGAGGGAACGCTGCTCTTGAGCACTGCCTTGTTTGCCACCAAAGGCATCGGCTCAATTAGCACAAGAGCACTTGAGGAGGTGCCGCTCCTCGCCTCCCTCGGTTCCAGCTCGGCACAGCCGGCAAGGGGCTGGGGCTGTGTTGGCACACTCGGTTCTCTAGTGCTCCATGGGGCGTGTTTGCTCCGTGCACAGCACAATGGGATTTTAGGAAGAAATTCCTCCCTGTGAGGGTGGGGAGGCCCTGGCACAGGCTGTCCAGAGAAGCTGTGGCTGTTCCGTCCCTGGAAGAGTCCAAGGCCAGGTTGGATGGGGTTTGGAGCAATCTGGGCTAGTGGACGGCTGTCCCTGCCATGAACGAGATGAGCTTTAAGGTCCCTCCAAAACCATGCCACGATCCGGTGATTCTGGGGGACCTGTGTCTCTGGTAGCCTTAGCGGTGACTCTTTGGAGAAGGGACTGAAGCAGCCACGTCCTGCCCCCATCCCCTCATCAGCTCAGGGCGGCAGCTTGGCCGTGACAAGGGCTGGAAGGTCCCGCTCACACGCATGTGCATCCCTGTCCCAGTGACAGCCTGGCTTCAGCCGGGTCTGCAGGAGGCTCCGTCCCTTGCTGAGGCAGAGCTGCTCCGCTGGAGGAAGTGAAACTTTGGTCTCAGGCTACAAGGGGAACTGTCTGGCCCAAAACTGCCCATGTTTGGATATTTGGCTCCACTGAGAGTCTGGAGGTTTCTGGTTACATCCTGAGCTGCACTGTGACCTCCCGAGTGTCCCGTGGGTGCCTTACATGGGGTGTCTTGTGATTTCCTGTACCTTATGCATTTCTCCGTGTCCCATCGCAGCAGGGAACTGCTCAGGCAAATCCCCTCCAAAAATCCTGGACTGGTGTGACTGAGCACCTGCCCTTCCCCTCCGTGCATGGTTTGGCCCCAAAGCACAGCCCTGACCTGGGTCCGGGAGGTTCGGAGTCGCTGCCGGGGGCCGGGTGTCCCTGGGGCTGACCCGGGCGCACAGCAGCTGCGGGGGAAGGAGTGCGAGGAGTGCGAGGAATGCAGCTCCTCTCCTCGGACCCGAGCAGCATCAGCAGTGTCAGCCTTGGCACAGGCGTGACACCCTGAGCCGGGGCAGCTGCCAGGGGTGCGGGGCTGCGTGGTCTCGTGGCTGCAGGGAAATGTTCCCTGCTGTAGGGATGGGGGATGCTTTGGATTCCTTTTCCATGCCTCAGTTTCCCTTCCCTCACCTGGCCACGGGTAAGAGCCAGGTGGAACCGCAGGGCAAGGTTGTTTTGTCTGCCTCGAACGGGTACAACTCGGCAGCAGTGCCAGCAGACAGCCAGGGCAGCACCTGCTGGGATTGATTCACCTTAATCCTTCCAATTGCACGCTCCCCGCAGGGCACGGAGGGCAGGACCCGCCTGCTGGTGAGGCTCTGAGATCCCTCAGCTCCTAAGCCCGTGGCAGCTGTGGGGAAGGGAAGACCTGCTAGAAACCTCCCAGCTGGGAATGGTTTTGCCAAAATCAACCATCAGCCTCTTGCTTCATCCCTTCCTACTGAGAACTGCTACCAGAGGCTGCTTCCTCCTGGGCACTGCCTGGGTGCTGGGACACATCCAGCCAAATCCTCTTCGGAGAAGCCTGGAAGGTTTGTTTTGGATGGTCCCTATCTCACTGACAGCGTGGAGGAGGTGACACCCCGCAGGTTTGTCACCCACCTGCGATTGCTGCACTGACTGGGATTTCAGCTCTGTTGGCCGTGTGGTCCCAGTGGGTCTGTGGCTCCTCAGGGGCTGCTTTTGTCCTGTTTTCACGGAGAATGGGCTGCACAGCTGTCCCCGGCCTCTCCTACCTCCGAGGCTGCTCTGAGCTGCCTCTAATGCTACCACCTCCCTCCTTTTGGCCTCAGGAGCCTCCCACAAAGGACAAAAGAGCTGGCAAGTGCCTCTGGAGTTGCCTTTCACCTCCCTTCTCTCCAGTTTCTCTCTCTGCACACTGGATGCTCTGTTACATCAGCATGGGAGGGGGCTCGGCTGGCCATGCCCCTTGTGAGATGCCTGCTGTCCTTCCTGTGCCCCCTGGAACTGCTGTGCCACCACAGCCACCTACTCCGGGCTGCTGCTGACCCTCTTCCCCCAGGAATCCCACTGTGAATGTTGCTTGTTCCCAGTTTTAAGTGTTTTATGACGGGTCACACACAGGAGCAGGATCCCCTCCACGTGTCTGAGAGCCCTGGCTCGTGTCGTTCGGAGGTGTTTAAAGGACGAGCTGCACCTGCAGGGTGTTTGTCTGAGCCAAAGACGCCCGGTCTATCCTGCAGCCTCCTGTGGATATTCCTGGAGGCAGGAGGTTGAGTCCCAGCTCTGTGAGCTCTGCGGAGGAAGGGGGGACTGGGGAAGCCCCAGTGACCCACATGAGCAAACATCTGGAGCGAGGGCTCTGGTCTCAGCCACAGAGCACAGCTGGGGGCTCGGAGGGGATTGGCTTTTCCTGCTGCAAATGAGTCGGGCTGAACTGAGCTGAGATTCTTGGAAAGAGGTGGATTGTAGGATGGGAGTGGGAAGAGATCAAAGCCGATTAGCAGCGTGTAGGGAGGATGTGCGGCCAGACAGTCTCTGCTATCGCACCCAGACACAGGGGATGTGTCGCAAGCAGGAACCAGCTCCGGGCCGTCAGGGATGGCAATGCCAATGATTGTTCCGTGGATCCTGGCGACACACTCGGGAGCACAAGGACAAAGGACAGAGGAGAGCTGCAGTCATCAGGCAGGGCAGATGGTCAGTTTATCCATGTCCCTGGTTAGGAAGCTGGTTTAGTCACCCTCTTTGATTAAATTCTGTGGAAGAATCACGGGGAGTTCCTTCAGTGCTTCCCAAAACTGTGGAGGAAATGTATGAAATGGGGTGGAGTCCTTTCAGGAAATCCAAGGGCTCAGACCTCACCACCATCTGCCTTCCCAGCACCCGAGTTACACACCCTCCAGTCCAGCCTGGAATGACTGGCTGGAGTCAGATTAAGCAGATGGATGTGGATTTGAGCCTGCTGCAGTGTCTGTAATGGACATGCAAACCCGAGCTGTCTCCCACCCCAGTTTCCTAATTCCTCGTGTTTACCATGGAAGAGCAGAGCTTCCCTGCTATAGGAGTGGGATTGAGGATGGTGCACCAGGAGAGCGATGAAGAGGAAGGGCTCAGAGAGCTTTGCCATCTCCCCTTTGCTCCAAGTGTCCCCGAGGGACGGCACTGTCAGGTCAGGGGTCAGCATCCAGACCCCTCTGTGCCCCCAGACCCCTGCGTGTCCTCCGCGCGGCCGCAGCCTCAGTGACCCTGTGCAAGCTCCGTCTTTAATTTGAGCCTCTGTGACACTGAGCCATCGCCGTGTACCTGTCACGCTGTGGCAGTGCAGAGTGTTGGGGAACAGACCTGGAAAGCGGGAGATCTCGTAAAGTGGTCACTCAAGGACTCTCTAAAGGACACCGAGAGCCTTGTGACAGCCTGGCAGCCCCTGCCCTGGGTGGTGGGTTCTGCCCACAGCCCCCTCCCAGGGCTGGGGTTCAGCGTTGTGTCCACACTCTGGGCCTGGCCGTGCTTCCCCCGGAGCCAGCTGCCAGCACAGGGTAAAAATAGGAAGTGCTAATCCTTATCCCTCCAGCTCTTGTCCCGCTGTCTGCAGAGAATAATTGTCCCTTTGAACCAGAGATGAGAGTCCACCTTCTCCAGCACCTCCCACCTCCGCACTAGCCCCCTCCTGGCACACAGGGCCGTCTCCTTGTGGCTGGAGTAAATCCTGCACACTTTGAGGGTCCACAGGCAGGAATGCTGTGTCTGATCACACCTGTGTGGCCACTCAGCCTGGCCCCAGCAGCTCTGGGGGTATAAGAGGCAGGAATTAACCTGGCAAAGTGTGATTTTCTTGCTGTCCTTCTGAATGTGCCCCGTCATTCCAGAAGAGACAAGTCGAAACCCTCATGTTGAAATCCTGCTGGCTGGAGCAGCAGAGTCTCTGTCCAACATCTGCAAAGCTCTAATTTTCTTGCTGTTTTGCAGGTAAAAGATGAAAAAACCATACAGGAAATGTTTGACCTGAGTGACTACGAGAAATGTGAAGAGCTCAGGAAGTCCAAAAGTAGAAGCAAAAAGAACCACAGCAAATTTACCCTCGCGCACTCCAGAGAGCCTGGAAACACGGTACGTGGGGCTTGCCCAGATGCAGCCAGCCCAAGAGCTGCTGGCTCCAGGGGTGGGCAGGGATGTGGATGGTCCTGGGGGATGCAGGGAAGGGAGGGATGTGGATGGTCCTGGGGTTTGCTGTGTGGGGCGGACAGGGCTGGAGGCTCAGCTCTGCTTTGCCTGTTCTGTAGAGGCCGCAGGCCTGGCCCGTCTCTGTGCGAGTTCCAGCCCTGACCTGAATTCCCTCTTTTGTAGGCACCAAATCTGATCTTCCTGGCTGTGAGTCCCGAAGAGAAAGAGTCCTGGATTAACGCCCTCAACTCTGCGATCACACGCGCTAAAAACCGGATCTTGGACGAGGTGAGCGGGATTCAGGCTCAGCCCCAGCTCCCCTGTCTCAGCCTGGGTGAAGGTTTGAGACTGCTGGGAACAGCCCTGTTTTGGGGACACATCCACACAAAGTGTCTCTAGCAGAGCCCCTCCTGCTTCTCAAGTACAATAGTCCCAGTTACACAAAGCAGCTTCTGCCAGGAAAAATAACAGAGCAGCCCCAGTTCAGAGGAGCCCCAGCCTCCTCCTGGGGCACACAGGGTATACTCAGAAGGCCAGGTGGGCTGGCAGAGGCAGGTCAGGGTGAGCATTCCCACATAATTTCCTCCAGTGTGAAGGAGAACCTACCTGGAGCAGGCTGTGCCCTCGCTCCAGGGCCAACTCTCACATTAATGTTTCATGGCAACCCTTCCTCAGCTCAGACCTGTCTCAGATCTCCCATTCACACTCAGCTTCCCACAGCACCGTGGCACTGCCAGGAGGCTCTTTCCTCTCCTGGATGGCAGCACAGAGCCTGTAGTGAAGGAAAACCAAGGTCAGACTATGGGACAGGCTTTAGAGCAGGAAGCAGCATGCAAACACTGGGAGAGATGGCTTCCAGGAGAGTGTCACGGGAATCTTTGCCAACAGGTTCAGTTGTCAGGAATTACTTGAGCAGATCTGATCCCATCACGGCACAGAGAGAGACCAGGGGAACACTGGGCTGCTTCCGAGGCTGGATTCCCACATCCTGTTCCCTGCCAGTCTCCTCCTGATTACAGCTTCAGGAGCTGGGGATGGCTCGTGTTCTGTGCTCATGCCTGTGTCACCCTGCAGGTCACCGTGGAAGAGGACAGCTTCCTTGCCCACCCGACACGCGACAGAGCCAAGATCCAGCACTCCCGGCGCCCTCCCACGCGGGGTCACCTCATGGCTGTGGTAGGTACAACCAATCCCAGACACCTGCTTGGGTGAAATTCCCTTGGAAGTGTTCCATTTGTAAGTAAGTGCAAGGAGAGCCGGTGCTGGAGCTCCATCCTGAACTGAGAGTTGCCATAAGGACAGCTTTGGGACATCAGCTCTCGTCCTCTGTTCTCATGGACCATTGCACTGTACAAACCTTCTGGCAGAGTCCCAGTTTGCCATCGCTGACACCTGCTCCTTCAGTTTCCTGCTGGGAGCAGCCAAGGAGCTGCTCCTGGGTGAGCAGGGAGGGCTCAGCCACAGTGCTTTGGGCCTGTGGGTCTGCAGCTCAGCCAGACCCCCCAGGCCCAGGCTGTGTCACTGGGTGAGGGAGCATTCCCGCTCCCCCTCCGGAGTGCGTATCCGCAGTGTAGAGGCCCTGGGAAGCAGGTGCAGCCGGTGTGGTGCCAACACAGCTCTGCTTTCTGCTCCTCCAGGCATCTACCTCAACCTCCGACGGAATGCTGACCCTCGACCTGATCCAGGAGGAAGACGCCTCTCCGGAGGATCACGGCACCTGCGAGGAGAGTTTCCGGGTGGATCTGGACAAGTCTGTGGCACACCTCACTGCTGGGCGGCGCCGCTCGGACTCGGACAACACCAAGGCATCGGAGAAAGGGCGGACAGGGAGCCTCCCGCAGCAGGAGGTGACCTCGTGGGACAGAGCTGGGCAGCGCAATGACTCCTTTGACAAAGGGACCATGTACACACCTCAGGTCCCCAAAAAGCTCTCGCACTCAGAAAAGAATAAATGTGCCTCCATGGAAGAAATCCTGTCTCGACGGGACTCTTCCACGCACCGGGCGGTGCTGAGGAAGGGGCTGGAGGCTCAGTTTGCCTCGGCAGAGCCGGAGCAGCTGTCCCGGATACAGGAACTGGTTGCACTGAAACTGGAAAAAACTCAGGAACTGCTGACAGAGGTGAAGGGCTACGGGGAAGGCAAGAGAAAGACCAAGGACTCCAACACCAGCACCACCATCACCACCACCTCTTCTTCCTCATCATCTTCCAAGTCGGACTCTGAAAGGATCCTGCAGGAATCTGAGAGGCTGCTGGGGGAGGCTTCCTCCACCTGGAGCCAAGCCAAGAGGGTGCTGCAGGAGATCAAAGAGCTGAGGGACCTGTACAAACAGTTTGAGCTGCAGCAGTCAGACTCGAAGCCCAAACAGAGCTCACAGTCGCAGTTTAGGAAGAGCATGATGTGAAGGCAAGCCTTGGGATGGGAGGGAGGGACTGGGGAGGGCGGCCATCTGGTCTTTTTTTTTAATTATTATTATTATTTACAGTGTTCAAAAGAGTGAAAAGGTGCCTGTTCTCACCCAAATTTGCTTCTCAAAGCTTGGACCCTTCCTTTCCTCCATCGCATCCCCTGATGAATCAACCCAGTGTTCCAATAAATCAGTTGCAGTTTATACCTCCTTTGTAAGAGCTCCCTTTGCACCGCAGGCCCCAGCTCCTGTCGTGCTCCCAGGACAGGAGCTGGTTCCCAGGAACTGCCCATGTCTGCCTGGAGCACCCCATGGGGCGCAGCTGGATGAGCCCTGGCATTGCTGCTCTCATGTCTGGGCTGTGTCCCAAACTACATCTCCTTCACCTTGCCCTGTTCCCTCACCATCCTCTCAGAAATAAATGACATTAAAAGGTCAGAGAAGGTGTCCATCCCCACCTCTGCCTGGAAGTCCCCATCATCCAGGAACTCTCCTGAAGATGTGGGAAGTCCAGGCTGGTCTCCAGCGTTACACAAGCCATTGAGGCATTTGCTGGGTGCAGCTCGCGGAGCTCTGTCCTGGCACAGTCCCCTAAAGAACTTGGGGCTGGCAGCTGTTATTTTGGGATGCACACAGAGCTCTCCAGAAGGGCAGCAGTGACACAATCCATATCCACCCTGATCCTGTCGGGCCATGAATGCTTCACAGACCCCCTCGGTCCCGAGCAGTGGGAGGCAGCAGCGATGTGTCTTCCCTTCTGTGCAACCAGAGGATCAAAGCCTTGGATTCGACAGCCTACATAGGCAGCTGGGGGGGGTTGGGCTTTTCCATTCTCATTTCTCTTTTTTCTTATCTATTTTTGAGCTGAAAAATCAGGGGGCGTGTGCAGGAGTCGGACACCACAAGCCAAGGGCAGTTTTGGTAGCTTTGCCTTGCTCTCTCAGGTGTGTCACAGATAGCAGCAGGCTCTGCTTGGGCTGCCCAAGATCTGAATCAGCCCCGCTGGAACGAAAGCTGAGCCCGGAGCAGAGCTCAGATCATCGGCTCACGGGCTGGCTCAGCTTTCACACCCACGAGCAGGATGTGGCTGTGTCTCACAAGTTCACTCGTGGTAACATCCGACTGTTCCTTGCTTTTTAAAAGGAAACCTAATTCCCTTACCTACATGGCAAATAGTCCATGAAAATATTAAACCCACAGAGTTACTTCCTGGTAGTGGTTGGTGTTTTCTCTTTCCTTTCCTGGCTGTGATGACAAGATTTTTTTAAATTAAAAAATAAAACCAAACCCCGAATCTTTCTCAATGAGTTTGGTTTAACCAGACTCCAGCGGTACTTCCAGGGATAACTTTCAGTGCCTTTTTGCGTTGAGGAAATGGATTGCTCCACAAAACTTTTTGCAAGGAACCACTGAACCTCACTTGTGACCTCCTGCATCCCAGGCAGTGCCAACAAGGTGCTGTATTTGTGACTCCCACACCAGCAACTCTCCTTGGATTTTGGAATGCTCACTTCCATGCTGCTCTGAGCAGAGGCCTCTGGAAGAGCCACCACACGCTCCGGGAAGGGCTGGAAGATCACCACGAGCAGCTGCTGGTGCAGCCATCCCTGGCACACCTGAGCAACCCTGCCCTGCTCTCTTCGGGGAGGCCCTGCAGCTCCTAAGGGCTGTTTTGGGGATCTTGCCTCTCCTCACCCCTCACAGTTTTTCCTCCTCTGTTTCCCTGCTGCCTCCCGCCAGCCCCCCGCCCGGCCCCCTGCCCTCGGTGGCATTCCCAAAGCCTCTGGCATGGCGCAGGGAGCCCTCCGGAGCTGCAGAGCCAAGGGCAGCACAGACGTGGCTTTGTGCGTCGCCCCCCGGTCGGTGGGTCTATCCATGCGGGAATAACACTGCACAAAGGGGCCGTGCTCGCCCAGCGGCGGAGCAGCCGTCTGCCATTCCCAGAAAGGGCCGGTATTGTCCAGCGTGGCAATTACGTTGGCTCTGGAGACAAAACACTGGATCATTACAGGAATACAGAGCGCCCTGGCCGGGCGGTGCACAGCAGAGAAGTCTGAAGCCCAGTCATGGCCAAGAAGTTTGAGTTCTGCCCAACTGTGCCTTGAAAACACGTACAGAACAGGGAAAAGGGGGCTGGGAAGGGGATTTCCCATTACACTACAGGGAGACGGGATTGGGACTGGATTCTTAAGATGTAGGCAAAGCGTCTCCTACAAAAATAGCTGCAATTTGCTCAACACATGCTGAGGAGCAGGCAAGCGGGTGCTGTGCTCATCAGCTGGCACTCGGCTCCGGTGCCTGCGCTCCCTGCCTGCTTCCNCCCCCCTTCCTCCGTGCCTCCCTCCCTCCTCTGCCTTTCTAAGGGAATAACAGAGAGACACCTTAGGATGGAATTCTTGGGAAGAAATTCCTCGCCTGTGAGGCTGGTGAGGCCCTGGCACAGGGTGCCCAGAGAAGCTGTGGTGGCCCCATCCCTGAAAGTGTCCAAGGCCAGGTTGGACGGGGCTTGGAGCAGCCTGGGATAGTGGAAGGTGTCCCTGCCCATGGCAGGGGTGGCACTGGGTAAGATTTAAGGTCCCTCCCAAGACCCAAACCATTGCATGATTCCATGACTCTATGAAACCGTGGCACCCAACAACCTGGGGAGAGAGGGCTGAAAAGCCAGCAAGCCCCCACAAGCCACAGGGGCTGTGCTCAGATGGAGCTCACCCCACCCCACGCCTCCGTGCCCACGGAGCACGTTTTGGGGTGCAGTCCCACAGATCAGCCCCATGTGACACACAGCCACCCTAAGTGTCACCCACTGCAGATTTGGGACAGAGGGAGCAGCTGCAGTGTTTCTGCAGTGCTGAGAGGCCTCTGGAAAGCAGGAGGTACCGATTAAGAGGCTTTTGCTGGCTTTAAATAGAATTTACACTCGGAGGCAACTTTCACACTGCAGACGGGCGGCAAAACTCGGGTGTAAAGCAGAAACGGGTTCATGTTGTTCCAGCAGCAGTGGGCTATTCTGCAGGCTGGAAGTACACCTAACAAAGCAGCTCACAGGAATAAAATTGTGGTGGATAAAGTCCGGTTTCTCTGGCAGTTTCCATCCTTGGAAAAAGCCCCTAACCTCCCGAGTGGAGCAGGAACGCCAGTGACTCATGGCAGAGGGTTCTCAGGCTGAGGAGGGGGTGGATAAATAAAATTTTCCAACACAGCCGATGGCTCCTGCTGTGCAGAAGGATTTCTTGGACTTACTGATAGAGAAAACTGCAGAAACTGTTGCTTTTTTTTCCCTCCAAATAAGGCAAATGCCTTAAAAACAGAAAGTGGGATTTGTGTCCAGAAGTGGAAGCTATAGATCCTCTAATATCCCAACTGAACAATATGTTCAGCATACTCTTAGAATAAATTCCGTGGGATCCCAAGGCACTCCTATACGTTATCAGAGCTGGGGGCATTCTTTCCTGGACACCTGTGTCAGCAGCTGTAGGTGAACACCCGGCGCTCCAGCAACGCCGCTCGCTCACACAACCCCGTCCCTCCTCAGCTTTTACCCCCATGGGACAATCAGTTTGGACTTTTGAAATAAAATAGGAAGCGTGGTTCTTCCTATCTTGGAGTGCTGGAAGATTGAATCTTCTTCCAAGTCCCTAGAGAGGAAGAGACATAAAATAGTTTGACCCACATTCACAAGAATAATTATTGACTTAACAAGTTCCAACTGGGTTTTCAAATTAAAGCTCAGCAAGAACAGACCCACTTCCCTAAAAAAAGAGAGAAAAGGGAAAAATTCAGTGGTTTTGTATGCCAGATATACCTGTGTGCAAATGTATCCCTGGGATATGCACATGTGGAGATTTGTGTGTGTTCCCTCTTGTTAGGAAGGAGTTCTTTGGTGAGATACACAGTACGGTGCCTTGGATTTCTTTTCCCTAAATCCAGTTTGAGCTGTTGGGGAGTTCCTCATCAGGCTCAGAGATGCCCACGCTCCCCTCCCTGAGTGGCCAGAGGGGCTGGTTCGACACTGGGGATGTTTGACACGACACCTGGTAAAGTGACACCACGGAAAAGGTGGAAGGTGCAGCAGTAGTTGTACCTTTTGGAAGTGTTTCCTGAGCCTGGCCCAGGAATGGCAAATCTCCTCTGCTTTCAGACACTGCTGTTTTGTTTGACTCTATAAAATGTCCCAAGAGACTGAAAACTACAGTGAGTCTTCCACTTCCTTAATTTGTAATGTGTTTAACAACTTGTTGCTCTGTTTTGACACGAATCCTCCCGGTTCAGAGGCAAGGCAGGATTTTTAAATCTTTTTAACATTTGGGAATGTTTGGGAGAGGCCAGACGAGCCAGAGTTCAAAGTGCAGAGCTCAGCCCCCTCCTGACACCAGTGGCTTGGGAGTTCTGCACTGAAATGGTGATTTCTCCTCCCAAACCCCTGCCCTGGGGCCGACGGAACAGGGCCTGTAGTCGGAATAAAGAGCCCATACATGTAGGACAGGAGGACAGAGGGAACCATTCAGAGCTGAAGGAATCTGTGGCTCACAGGCTGATACTGGGCAGTAGGCAAAGGTCTGGCATCGACTGGAATGAGGCAGTGGAGATGTGGACATCATTATTTAAAGGACTCTCAACAAATGGGCTGAGTCATTAATGGCTTTAAACTGAAAGAGAGGAGGTTTAGATGGGATTTTGGGAAGGAATTCTTCCCTGTGAGGGTGGTGAGGCCCTGGCACAGGCTGCCCAGAGAAGCTGTGGCTGCCCCATCCCTGCAAGTGTCCAAGGCCAGGCTGGACAGGGCTTGGAGAACCCTGGGACAGGGGAAGGTGTCCCTGCCCACGGCAGGGGGTGGAACAGGATGACGAAGAGCTGAGAGCAAGGGACCAATCTGAGTGCACCCAACGCGCCCTTGGCACTGCCCAGGGCTCTCCTTCACTCCATTAGTGCCAGCTGCCCTCAGGCCAGCACTGGCCTGGCTCCACTCGCCGGGTGTCACTGTGGTTTGTGCTGCACCATAAGATGCTCCCTGGGTTTCTCCAGAGCAGCCGCCCGCTCCGTGCAGCCCAGTGTTTCTCCTCCCAGCCCACTTGCTGCTATATATAATCTGAGCGCTGTCTACCTTTCTGCAGACCGAGCTGGGAGTCGTGCTTCCCAGAAATCGTGAGGTGGCATTCAGAATTTCAGGCTGGAAAAGCCTGCTCGGAATGCCTGCTCTGGGCTGCTGGCTCTCTCGTCCTTTATAGGTCACAGGGTCACTCAGTTTGGGTCTGCTGGCAGGACACAAACTGGTAAAGTTCAATAAACGAGAGGCCTGGCTCACACTGGCTCATAAAAATAACATTTGGCCTCTGTATGTCAAATAGATCCTTTGGAAAATCAGTTTCTGTATGTCAAATAGATCCTTTGGAAAATCAGTTTCTCTCTCCTTGCTCAAGTCAGATATTTGCCTGCTGCCATCTGCTCCCTCCTGCCTTCCAGGGAAGAGTTCACCCACCAGCTCATCAATGAGAGCAAAACCACAGACAGCTCTGGCTGAATCCTTGTTTCTTCATGGGCACAGCTCACCCTTCCCGTGACCGGAGTTTGTGCTGCTGCAGCGTTCCTCAGGCAGCTCGTGACCTCAGTTATTCCTCAGGCCTCAAAGCGTCACTGCCTGTATTTTCAGATGTCTTAAAACCAACTTCCCCTTTTTACAGTGCCATTGAAACAGTTTTCTGTCATTTCTTACTGCTCAGCAGTTTGGGAATGTTTCATTACACAGAAAGTTATCTCAGGGGCTCAGGCCCCAGGATTTGGGCACTCCTCACTTATGGAATAACAGGATCAGAGTATGACAATGAATCCAGAGCCTGTGAGGCAGGAAGCGTGGGGCCGGTTGTTCAAACGCTGCCTCTGCCAGGTCCTCGGGGCATGATTTGGGATGAATCACCCTGTTCTGTGTGCCCTTACCCCATGCCAAGGGTAAGCGTGAGATCGCTGCGCTCAAAATAGGAAGAAGCTGCTCCTCCCATGTGGTTCCCGGCAGGTGAGCTGCACCTTCCTATGTCAGGGACAGGATTCCTGCGGGAAGGAAGCTGATGCCACAGGGCAGGAGGCACGTTTTCAATTAACTGATGGCGCAAGTGACAGTGAAGGAAGTGTTCCCTGGTACGAAACATTCCCTAAGATCTTCCCACTTCATTTAAAGGGAAAATACAAACCAGAGGTGCCAATTTAGCTCCAGAGGGGAGAAGGGAGACTCCAAATGGGAACAGACCAGGTGCTCAGTGCCGGGTAGAGCAGTGAGGGTGCCAGGGAGGAGGGAGCAGGGTAAGGAGGATTGTGAACATATTTACAGCCATCTGGCACCCTGAATTATCCAAACAATGAGGCTGCTGGAGCGCTCGCTGAAACACAGAGAGAGGGGGAAGGAAGGAGTTTGTTTGGGCGGAGGATCCTGAGGGCTTCATGCTTTCAATGTATGCTTTCTGGAAATGTTTTATATCACTTATAAAATTATTTATGTTAGTGGAGATGTAGGGAAATGAAACCAGAAGGAAATGGAAGGGCTACTCCTTCTGGAGTTTTTCCTTCCAGGTTTCTAGAAATCAAGTCATAGGAAAGAAAAGATATCTTGGGAAATCTTGGTTTCTTGGGAGGCAGCAACAGGGATCAGAAATGAATCAGGAAAGTTTGTCATCACCAAACTTCCATGGTACCTAGTGCAAAAAACAGCATAAACCCACCAAGTTCAATCAATTCCAACCTGATTTCCTGCATTTTCTGTCTTTGATTTCTTCCTATACTTAACAACATTCTTTTCACTCTTCTACCTGCAAGCTCTTGATAATCCTAGTGCACCACAACTTCTGCGGAGCATTCCACACCTCCCAGCGTGCTCCCTGTCATCACCTTTTGGTGCTGCATTTCTCATTTTAAGCACATTTGCTTCGTTTGACTAAGTTCTGGGGTGTTGCAACACAGGGATGTTGGGTTTTCCTCCTGTTTCTTTCACAGTTCCTGCCAACAAGTTCACCTTCCCTCTTTTTGGTCATTTATGGGACATAAATGTGGACAGAAATGCGGAGCTGAAGTGTTTATCTGGGCAAGAGCCCCTTCCGACTCGGGATATTCTCGGATTCTCTGCTGCATTTTCGCCCTTGAATTACTGCAGCTAATGAGTCCAGAACCTTCCAAAAGGTGCCATTTTAAGGAGTCACTTGGACTCTCACGGGTGGAAGGCAGCTCAGAGCCAGCCGGGTTCTGCCTCCCCCTCGCCAAGGCCCGCGCCCGTCGCTGGTCGCGCTGTGCCCTCTAGTGCTCGTTCTCCCGGTCCAGGGCTTCTGCAGCCCGAGCTCACCGAGAGGATTGTGAATGCGTTCTTACGGAACAGCCATGGGGAGCTTTCCACGGAACTGCAATTATCGAACTGTTTCCCTTCCCTGCTCCGCACGTGGCACGGGAGGAATCACACGGGCTCTGCAGCAGCGTGTTGGTGCCCGGCTCCCCGTGCAGTGCACGCACGGACTGACAGGAAAATACATCCAAGAACAGCAAACCCGAGTGCCGCCCGCTCCCACCCCGGCCAGGCAGCCCTAGCTTTGGTCCAGACCTGTTTGATTCTCAGTGGAAGCACATTTTCCACACCATTAGAAATCCAGGTGTGTTGGAGAGAGGAAGTTTCCCAAAGCACTTCAAAACCTTGCATTGGATGCACATGAGAATTCCCAAATTTAACCAGTTTGCGGGCATTTGATTATTCCCGTCTTCTCCAGGATTCCTCTCTTTGTTCTAGGGAATACTTTTTTCTTTTCAGTGATGATCTGGGAGTCTTCTTTGTAGTGAGAATGTTTAACATTCATGTAGAAATTCTGCAGCAGTTGAAGCCTCCAGCAATCCAGAACCTCAGAGAAGAGAGAGGTTAATATTCTTCCTCCTTCTGTCCCTCCTGTTGCTTGCAGAGGAATGATGCGGTCTGTGCAGGGATGTGAATGAGGAGGAACTCTGGATGATTGTGGGAAATAAAGGGCTCTCTCAGGGCAAACCTCGTTAATTTGTGTATTATGTTAATGTAAGACATTTCACCAACAAGCAGCCTTCCCCCCCCAGCGCTACACGACTGAGATGGAAATACCCCTCAGTGGAACATCAGAGAAAACATTCTCATCCCCACAAGTCTGTGCTTCGAAGCACACCCCAAACACAGAATTTAACACCAGAAGCTTTTGGAGCCGCACAAGTGTAGCGGGAGTATGGGGTGGGTGTGCACGGGAGGTGTGAGCATAGCCAGTATTTGGCATTAAAAAGTCAGTGCTCAATTACATCCTTAAATACACTTGTGATTTGCACAAAGCAGGGCAAGACTTGAATTCCCAAGGCTGATCCTACAGCTTTTGGTGTGGATCCTCCAACAGTGATGCTGATGAAAGAAGAGACTGAAGACGTTCTTGGTTTCCAGGAACACAAATTACCCAAGTCATCCCAGTTGGGTTTTGCTGTGACATGGGAGCTCACTCAAAACACACGGAGCGTAGAAGAAACACCACAGCACACTTGTAAGCAGAATAATTATGAGTCATCATGGTGATGAAGCTGAGAGACACAGATGTGATTCTGAAATGAGTTCGGAAAGGCACTTGCTGCAGAGACACCTTCGTTTCAAAACGCCATTAGCCAGGAGCTCCCTTCCAGCCTCAGATTCCTAATTAAACGTGATTCCTGCATGTCCTCAACATTCCCAGGGACAAGGATGTGACCAAGCCCCTCACAAACGGCCAGAAGGTATCAGTGCTTCACCGAGGCCATGCTGAGGAGCTCTGACTGGCTGCTCCGCAGTCATCACGAGATTGTTTTATTTTAATTAACTACTCTAGAAGGCAATGCCCCTCAAACACCCTGTGTGAACATGTTTCATTCACATAGGAGAGGCCAACTCCTTTTCCAACACGAACCCACACTCTGGAGTCATTTTTTTCCTAGAACAGAATCCTTTTCTCAGTGCCAGGAGTTCCCAGCTTTAATGTGTCCTGTGGTTTTCTGCTGGTTTGCTGTTGTGGCCGAACATTTGTTTTTGGATTCTTCCTCATTTGTGCCAATTAAATTAGAAGCAGGAGGAAGGACTTTCCTAGGCTATTTTTGGGGCTATTTTTTATTATTTTTTTAACGAGACACACTCAAAGCAGAAACCGAGCATACTATGAAGGATACTATGAACTGTAATTTTACTCTTTAAAACCAAAAGAGTGTTTGTTCCCCAGGAGACCAAACTCTGACTCCAGTGAGAAGCCTCCCAACAGCAGTGGCAACAGGAACTTCCCTCCCCAGGCTCTGCAGAGTGACATTTTCCATGCCCTGCTTCAAGCAGCTGCTGTCCCTGACTCCTTTTGTCCCATCCCATGCGTTTGGGTACCCCGGGGGAGCCGCATTCCTGACTCTCCATTTGTGCCGGTCGATCGATGAGCAAATGGAGAACACGAGTGTGCACCTCTAATGTGACAGTCCAACCCCTGGCACAACCAAGAGACTCAGAAATAGATAAAAATAATTCAAGCATCATTTTTATCTCGCAAATTCAGATCTCGCTCTTCGGTTCAGACCTTTGCAATGGGTATGACCAGTGAAACCAGTGTATTTTTAGCATACAGCAGCTCTTGCTGCCAAAATCAGCAACAGCTCTGTTTGCTGTAGAATGGGGCAGTTTCCATTCTGAGATTTCTCATTACTCCATCATGCAGCTCAAAGGATTTTAGTTTTCTCCGAGGCCAAATTCCTGAATTCATGGGAGTCCACGAGAATGTCGGCTTCCCCATTCTCACATAAAAATATAGATGAGGAAAGCTGAAAGTGAGCTGCCTGTGGGCTAGGCATCGAGAGACCCTCGGGGTTTATATCCTCAGCAGTACGAGGTTTTTTAGATTAATTTCATTTGAGGGATAATAAAGGGGGGAAAAGGCTAACTGGTCATTATGGAATGTGTGGGAATGGCAAGGGATAGTTCTAGTAGTTCTTGAAAGTCTGACCTGTGGGAGCCCCAGACCATCGCTCCCCCGACCCAGGCACCCGAGTCACAAAATTAGCCCCAAACCCCTTCAGTACTGTGGCAGGGCTGAATTAACCTGGAATTGCGCAATGGGATGTAGTGTTGAAAGGGGGAGATTTGCCTTGGAACCCGCACATGCCACATTCCCCTGGGAAAGCAGGACCAATTCGGGGGACGTTAGGAACTACATGGCAGCAGGAGCTGCCTGAAAGCACACACCTTGAAGCTCTCTTGCTACTGGGCTTAACTAGGCAATCGGAAGAATTTTATGAGGAATTTTTTCCTAATTTCACCCAGCAAGCGTTTGTACCAAAGCCTGGCTGAATTTACCCTTCCTCACACGACACTGATAACCACCTCCGGGATCACGGTTTGTATTTTCGGTTTTTTTCTCCTCTTGGACTCTGAATCACGTTGTTTTCCACCACCGAAATGAAGTTCACACAACCTGAGGGGGAAAGCCTCTCCTGAAGGCTGGTGGGGAGCAGAGGCCGTTTTGGGGTGGAAATGGGGGATTTCGGGGGGGGCAGAAGCTGTTTTGGGGTGGAAATGGGGCACCGAGGTGCAGTTTCCCCCTCCCCGCCGCCATGAGGGGCCGGAGGGGCCGTGGGCGGGGCGCCGCGCGCGCGGGTGGCGGGAAGGCGGAGGGGCGGAACTGCGGCAAATCTCAGCCAATCAGCGGCGGGGTCGCGGCTCGGCCCCTGCTGCCCGCAGCCGGGGAACCCCGTGGGTCGCGGTTTCCCGCGCTCGGGGGCCCGCGCGCCCCCTCAGGCGGGTCCCCGGGGTGGGGGGAAGGCCCCCCGATCCCTGAGGAAGGAAGGGGACGGGAAGCAGCAGCACTGGGAGGGGGAGATAAGGGCCGGGGAAGGAGCAAGAAGGGGCACCACAAGACAAAAGCCCCGGGAGAAGAAGGAGGAGGAAGGAGCAGGACGGAGGAAGCCGCCCGCCGCACGGCTTCCCCTCACTGCAACAAAATGGAGGGCGGGGGGGCTGTCCAGTGGGACAGTCCGCAGGTTGGGGCGCTGCTGGACCATGGGGAGCGGCCGCATCCCTTGGTCCCTGCTCGATCCCATCCCGAGACCACGGGAAGCGACAGGTGCCTGGCGCTGTGGCAGCAGGTGAGCTGTGTAAACCAGAGGCTGGGGCAGGGAGAGCCGGTTCCACACGTTATGACAAGCCGAGGAGCCCATCAGCCACACCGCAGGTTTTTCCTGGCTTTGAAGATGTGCCCACACAGCGCTTGAGCTTTCTCCTCTCTCCTTTGCCATCCAGGTACCATATGACAGCCTGGTTCTACCTCACCCACCTGCACCCCCAAAGATGGGATTTAACCTGTTTAAAGTCACCCTGAAACTCAGGATTCCTGAAACTCACGGTCCCTGTTTGGCCCCAACTCCAGGGGGAAATGGGTGCACAGGATAGAGGAGCCAGTGTGGGGCTTCAGCTGGAACAGCAATTCTTCCCCACCCTTTAAAACTAACTAAATAAAATACCCCAGAAAGTCACCACCCATTTCTTGCCTAATTGCTCATCCAGCAGCAGAAAAGCCTGTTTGCCAAGGGCTTTCTCAAGTGCATCCAAGGGATTTTTGCCAGGAATGCTGGACTAATCCCAAGATAAAACAATGCTCTCTCTAGCTCGGGAGAAGCAGCAGGGTTTTTTTAAACATTGTTCCTGTGTGAGGAATAATTCGGCACCAGACTTGGCTCAGGCTGCCAGGCACAAGGCAGGATCTGTGAAAAGCCAATCTCGAGACTCACCCAGACTCGGATGTCTGTGACATCTGTGTTAAACTCACCTGGAAACGCTCAGGGAACCATCCAGGTTCCCCAGACCGTCCTCGACTGTTTCAACAGTACAATGTTACCAAGGACTAAAGTACCACAACTCCAAGTTCCGTCCCCAGAAAGACACATCATTCTGCAGGTTTCCACCCCATTTAAACCTAACAGGAAAGAAAATTCCCTCTTACTCCATTCCTTGAGAAACACTCTATTCTCCACACGTGGATGTACCCCGAGAAGTAATCCAATACAATAGTCTCAATTTATTTGAAATAATTCGGTTTGAAAACTTTTTAATTTAAAATTTACAGCACACATGGGGAGGAAACATGTTTTGTTACAACTAAAAGTTACCAGAAGAGTGCTGCAGGGCTGTTGTCTTTAATTTAACACTGTCATGGCTTTATTCAAAACACAGTTGCACAAAATCAGTTACTCCAAAGTTTCAGGAAAGAGTCGGAGAAGGAACCGAACCACACTATATACAGACTGCCATACAAAGAGCATTAAAATAGGACAAAACCTCTACAAAATATAAAACCCACCCTGACGTATTTGCATGAAAAGACCACCCACCAAGCAAAAAAGTTTCAAAAGTTATCTGGAGGCTCTGAATTCCTCGTTAAAAAACGCTGTTGCTGCATGCCGAGCGGAGGACACGGGACCGGGGATGGTGATACTGGGACAAACAGATTCTTGGGGAGTTGGGTTGGTGAGGGCTCAGGTTCCACGTGGTGGCTGACGCACGGCACTGCGGGTGTTTGGGAAGTGGGAAGTCTGGCCTAGGGAAGGGCTGTCACCCCTCAGAGCTCAGTCTGTCTGGTCTCAGGAGCTGGACTCGCTTATCCAAACAAGCCCACTACCCACATTATTTTAATCCATCAAAATAGACTCTTTTTTCCATTTAAAACTAATTTTATCTGCATCAGTAACAGGTAAGTAAAACCCTGCCATGGAGGTGCTCTAACGTACACACTTATAAATAACAAGTTTCAATCTAAAGACAGTAAGCAAAAGGATGGGAAAACACTTTTCCTCTCAATGCTGAGCACAGAGTGAGTGCCTCGCCCAGAGCCTCCAGGACATGACAGCCGTGCACTGACCCACCCAGGACTCATCACAAACACAGGACTTGGTTGTGGCTGCAAAGGAAGTTCCACCACGACTTTTCTAGTGTCTGTAGAGATATTCCTTAAAAAACACAAAGCCCAAGGAGCCAGTTGTTCCCGAGTGTGCCACCGCCCGCCTGACTCCGCTTCGAGGCTGGGAAGGTTCGGCCCCGCTACACAGCTACAGGAGACACCCAGAGTTAAGGCTCTAGTTGGGGGGAAAAAACCACACACGCAGGGAGTGGGGCTTTGCAGAACTTCAACCCTGCACGATCTAAACTCCACTGACGAGCTGGAGGTCACGCTGAACTAGTGTGTGAAATTCCTAAGGAACACCCACAGGGAACCAGGTGATGAGGGACTGACTCGCTTAGGCCCAGGAACCTCCTCCTTCCCACCCGCAGGCTCTCCCCAGTTTCCGGCAGCTATTGACAGCCGGGACAGATACAAAAATAAGTCTCTGGAATAAAGCTGTGTGTGATATTTGGTTCAGGACCTACGTGAGACAGTGTCAGTCAGAGTGATACCACGACTACACTGTGTGAAACCCAGATCGCGCCTGAAGGAGGAATGCCGGAAGTCAAAATTTGTTTCCAACAGGAAAGATGATACCTTGGGGCAGATTAGGAATTATAAAGGCTGCTAGAAAAAAAGCTTCTCTGCACGTCCCCCATGCTTGCTCCTGACGCGTCTCTGCAGCCGCTCCATATAAACCCCCAAATATTCCCAACTGTTAGACACAAACCGAGCGTTTTGCCTACAGCCAGATTTAAACAGTTTAAGAGGTGACGTGCAGAGAAGGGCCAACTCGGGTTCATCCTTCCCTTCAACAGTTCTAAGAAAGCTGGGGGGGTGGAAAACAACACGCTTGGAGGAGTTACCCGTTCACTTCTGCATCAGAAATGCATATTTCATCTATTTTATACATTTTATAGCCATGAGTGGTGCAGAATTCCCAGAATGACAATGCAAGAGCAAAGTGAGTGAAGGTTTAACAAAGATTTCTAGCAAAAAGGTTTAAAACTACACATTAATTGCTCTGTTAATACCTGCAGTGACAATGGACTTGGGAGAAAATTTATAGATTGCAACCCTTTAAGGATCACAACTTTCAGTTTGCCAAAACACACCCTTGAAGGAATCTACTGAATACTCCAAACACTGAACATTGGAGCAAGCAGGAAAACAAAAGTATCTTCTGAAACCCACTGAGGCTTTACCTTGGAACACCCGAAATAGAGAGGAGCCTTCAAAAGAATCGCAGGAGTCACCTTTAAGAAACTTAAAACATGGGTGTCATCTAGTTGGGGGTTTCCAGTTGAATCCATGGAAAACTTGGCCTAGAGTCAACTGATTTAAGAGTGTGGGGAATTTGCTGTAGAGCATTTTTCTATTCAGCTTTTCAAGTGTAAAAACTTTAAAATCTTGAACGAAAACTCCCAATATTAAACCCATGCGGCATGGGGTTGGATTCAGGGCTAACAATGACCAACACAGCAAGATTGTACGAAATTAAAGAACTCCAAATAAAAGTCTGGTGGGGGGAATTTGCCAATGGCTTCAGTGATTATAGGGCTGAAAATTGTTCTCTACGGAAGGTTCCCTATGGGCTATCAGAGCTTATCTGGAATGATAAAAGGGGCAGGAATAGTAAAACCACACTTCTGCTATAAAAAGTTAACATAGGATTTCTGTCAGGACATCTATGGTACATGGACATACAGAGCTGCATAATCACTATTGCGTCTTCCATAACTGGAGAGTCTGGTCCTGCAAATTAATCCTCCTCTTCCTCGCCTTCATCCTCGGGCTCTCGTTTCCTCTTCTCCCCTCGGACGCCCTCTGCTAAGGAGAGAGGGATGCACACAGCCCATTATGCTCTGCCCACACAGCACTTAGAGCCAGGTGATGGGAACAGGGAGTGTGTGTGGTGCAGACGCGTTCCTGACGGAACATCCCTGCATGACCAGCACCAGGATCCTGCACCACATCCCCGAGTTTTTCTGTAGGAAAAGGCCGGATTCGGGTGGTGCGCTGTGCGCTCTGGTGGTGGGAGCCCGCAGTGCAATGCTGCCCCATCCAATCCATGAATTCCCCAGCAGTCATTCCCTGGCCAATGGCCCATCCTGACTCCAGGGCTGCATTTGTACTAAGTGAAGAATTCGCACTGCTCCTTCAGAATTCCCGTTTTTGCAAGTGAAAATCCAGCTCCCAAACCTGCTCCACCGAGCCCAGCATGCGGAGGAGATGGGAGCTCAGCTGGGAACAAATTCTGGGATTTGTCTTTACAGAGACGTGGAATTTTTAATGAAAAAACTTATTAAAAAATACTCCAGTAAGCCACTTCTTGCAAACAGAACTTTGTTCCTGTAGCAGAACTGCTTATGGAGAAGCCACTTTCAGCTGGATGAAGGGAAAGCTCCAGCTACTCCCGGCTGCCAGGCTTTGCCAGCGGAGACTCTGGTGCACTCGAGGGATATTTTCAAGGTATGTAAATAACAAGATGCACAGCAGAGTCCCGCTCCTCTCCGCATCGGAGAACAATTTCCAACTGCATAGGAGACAGCGTCTTTCCTTTCAGAAAACTGTTGTTTCTTCCTCACTTTTATTTTGTTTTTGTGTTAACGCACATGTCCCAAACTCAAAGAATTATAGAGAATTGTTTCAGTCACAACTTGAATACTTAAGCACTTACCTTCTTCCTCCTCATCACCTCCTTCAACGTAGTCATCATCATCCTCTTCATCCTGTACAAAAATTGGGAGACATTTTTACAACTGCTGTTTATTGAAGTCTTGCTTCCACGACAATCCCAAGCAGAAATGCAGGAATTCCCTGCACTTTCCCCACCAGGGCATCAGTCAGCCCCACAGTCCCATTTCTTTGCTTTTCCCCACTGTTCACTACCTTAAGCCAGCTCAAGGTTATTGACAAATTAACTCTGAGACAAATGCCAGCAGCTCTAGATTTGCTTTGAACCCGCAGTCAGTAAGGGCCCGGAAGAAAAAGTGCACAACAGTACCATCTTCCCAAGTTACTGTGAAAATGAGTAAGTTGTTGTGTTGGTTTTTTTGTCTTGTTCCAAAGCTGATAGATGAGAAATGTAAACAAATTAACAATTGGCTCCAGAGAATTCGACAAACTCAAGTCTTGTTTTGATATCCCTCTGCTTGGTGTATTTTACACACCGGGGAGTGTGACAAGTCAAAATGGGGAAACAGGCCTCCGATACTGGAATATTGGAATTAAACCCACTCCACATTAACTGACAGGAAGCAAACTCTTCTCAAAGAACCAGTACTGGCTGCCCACAGGGGCTTTCGATCCCAAACGCGGGTGCTGCTGGCGCAGCCTCGCACACAAACCCCACACCAGGCACGTTCTCCCATCGAGACCCTGCAGCCGTCAGAGGGGAGGACTTGACCAGGACCCAGGGATTTACTTCTGTCCTGGAATTTGTGTGACCAGTTTATAGCTACAAGACTCTACTCATCACCTTCTGAAAGGTGGCTGTTTTCCGTACTCTGGGAACTGTACCAGAACTGTTTTCCGTAACCACAGAACCCCACAGGAGCTTCTCTTTGCTTTCTGCATTTGGCAGAATTTACAAACTTTACCTGAATTTCTTCTTTCATCAGGTATGAAAGACCAACTTCCTCCTCCTCTTCACCTTCCCCCAAATCTGAAGCTCCATCATCTTCATCATCTTCCTCTTCATATTCTCCTGGAGGCCCAGCTTCATTCTCCATCATCATCATCATCTTCATCCCCTTCTGCAGTGAAGGACACACATATAGGCCAGAAGTTCAGTTCCATTCACTCCTCTCTGAATATAGCAGGATGGGCTGGCTCTAACAGTTTTTTTCCTGAAGGATTTGGGGATTTTTTTTTTTTTCTAAATCCAGGCAACACACGGGAAACGACCATAAATTGTAACCAAGTTAAATTTTGTCATTTTTTCTCTAAGAAAGCCTCCCAGTGTTTTTCCATCACAAGCTTCAGGCAAAACTCTCGATGTCTGAAGCAGCTACAAATGCAAACCCCTGCCAGCAGAAGGGGCTGACAGCCAGAACAGCCCCCTTAAGGACTGCAATCGAGGTGGGACCAAAAGGAACTAGGTGTGCTTTTGGAACTAAAAATTGTATTATACTGAAGCAGGGGGCTGAAGCCATTACCAAACCCTGTAAAATTGTAATTTTTTATTCAAAATAGTGTCCCCTCGCTCTGTATCACTCTGTGGTGCAAAGGGCTTTACTGCTGGCAACAGCTTTGAGAATATTTGTGCCTTTGCGAAAGTATCTTTAGTCCAATTCCTTTAAGTCCAGGTGGCTTCTGCAGGACTGGAACCCTCTGACAGGAGTGTTTGCTCTGTATCAGTGCATCAATGCCAAACACGCTCTGGACTCTGCTCTTCAGGAACACGAGCAGAATTACACACGTGTGCTCAGGAGGTCCCTGCGCTACACCGAGACCTTTATTCCAGCATCCCATTCCTACCACGTTTGTTTCAGGAAGTTACCATCATCGTCATCTTCTGAGTCTGGTGCCTCGTTGTCCTCCTGATCGAACCCATCCAGGTATGTGATCTGCTGGAGCAGCTCAAAGATGCTGTCCCTGTAGTCCTCAAGGTTTGTAATCTCACAGTTGAACAGGTCAAGGCTCTTCAAGTTCTTCAGATTTTGCTGAAAATAAATGAAAAGGTTTTTTCCCGTGGTGCTCCCACATACAGCAGGGTCGCAGCCCAGGCGTAACAGAATTTACTGTGTCCTCATCCCTCATTTCTAATCAGAATTTTTCTCCTTCAAAGTTCAGTCCAAGTTGCTGGCAGTGTCCGAATCCCCAACAAAGGCACTCGTGTGGAACAACTCCCACGCAGCTCCGGAACCCTCAGACTCCCCCACACCTTGGGGGTTGGGTTATGTGTGCAGAGCCCAGTTTTGGACAGAAATCCCAATCACCCAGAAAAATGGGCGAATGGATCACCACCGGCAGCTCCCTCCTCTGCTTCACTGTCCCACTCCTGGCTGTATCCCACCCGTGTCTGAGTCACTTCACAGTTTCATGAAAACTCATCAGACAAACACACCTTAACGAACAAGGACAGGGGAATCAGCACAACACACCCTGGCCACTTTTCCTTCAAAAACAAAACAAGCCCAACCATCTCTGATTTGGGACATCCCATTCCCGACACAGAAGCATTTTGCAGTAGTGGGGTTACACGTGCTGTCCTATGACCATGGCACCGAGTCCATCAAACCGGACCAACCACAAGACTGACGAACCTTTGTACCAATCCATTGCAAAAATATTAAGGGTTCTTGATAAAAAACAGTATTTATTAAATCTCCCCAGAGCCCCTCCCACTTCATACTCACAAGAGCTTCCACAGTGCCAAGATCTTTGATTTTGTTGCCACTTAGATTTAGATATGTGAGATTCGGACATCTCTCTGCAAGGACCTCCAGGCCTCCAGAAATGACGTTGTCGCTCAACTCCAGCTATTGTACAGAAAAAAAAGAATTAAACAGTTGGATTTTCAGTCTTAGATTCAGCTGCATCATTGTTAGTTGTTCTTCCCTTAAGAGTGTAATCACTTTTGAAGACTCACGCAAGGTAACAATCTTTGGCTGTCAAAAAGTTCCTTTAAGTTGAGAATTATAAACTGCTCCTTAAAGTCTCATGGGTTTAGGCACCTCAGTTTTAAGTTACCAGAACTGGAGTTCCCTGCCAGCAATGAGCAACCCAAGGGCCTCTTACCAAGGCCCCCTGGTCAGCAAGGCATGGCCGACCTTCCCAGTGTCCACAGCCAAGCACCTACTGCCCCAAGAGTCGCTGACCAAGCCCAACTCGCCATAATCAACTGGAGACACCCAAAACTATTTCAGATCTCAAAAGTACATTTCAGAGGCCCATGAAGCACCTTCAGCACCACACAAGTCCAACCACGAGTGCTGAAAGGTGCGACCACGGCTCGTCACCCATGACTTTGCCGTCCCAAAGCGCTGGCAGCCAGGAGATACCCACCTTCCGGAGCTTACTCAACGTGGGGAGTTTGGCCAGCGACGTCAGCTCAACGTTGGCCATGCTGAGAAACTGGAGTTCCTTAAATGAGTCATTGAGCCCTTCGATTTCCCCGTTGCTGGACCGGCAGTTATCGAGCACCAACTCTGTCACCTGCAAGCAGGGCAGTGAAGCGTGTGTGGGTGTCACAGCAGCGAACCCCCACGCACCCCTGAACCCCAGCTGCTGGTTTGGGGCTTGATTTAAAATCAGACCAGAAATCACCAGCACCCACCTAATTTAAAAATTATGCGGCAGTTTCCTTTCCTCCAAGCACACATCAAACTCCGCAAAAACTGCCAACTGACCCCAAAACTCCACCGACGGAGTATACTGGTACAGGTCCCCACAGAACCACTGCAGCCAGGGCACATCAGCTGCCCTGTACGCAGCCAACTGCTGACTTCTCAGGTCTCATCATTTAACTGTGCATAATCAAACTCATAAAACCAGTTTCTCTCTGAACCTAAAACCTTCTGACTCCAGATTATTTTCCCAGAGAGTCCTGGAAGTTAATTGAGCCCAAATAAATAATTTCCTCGTGCCCAAGCCACTCGATAATCAATACAGGTCACATACTTGGAGAAGCAGTGACAAGAAGCAGCCAATTAATTTTAAATTATTTTATCTAGAGTGGAACATCCACTCGGTAAAGGACAAGCACAAGGTGACTCTTCCCTTTCCCCGCACACTAACAAGATTTTGGGTGTGTTGCAGACCCCCAGCGGCACAGATTCCCCCTATTACTTTATTTTTTTCATTAAAAAACCTCCCCTATTCAGTACAAACACCGAGTTTTAAGGAAAGTTGCTGAGGACAGAGTGGGGTTCCCAGCTTCGTCCTCGCTGGCAGCGCGAGGAGGCCTCTCCGGGTACCCGCCACCCGCAAACACGACTGGGTGGGTTAAAGCAACACTTTTGGGCAGTTTTTTCCCCCAAAACCCACGTGCGCCAGGTCAGGGAAAGCGAACGTCTCAGGACTTTACTCCTGGGGCGCAGCAGGCGCTGATCTCGGCAGCGGGCAGCCGGAGAGCGAAGCTCCGGGGCCACGCGTGGGGCCGGGGGGCGGCGGGGGCAGCGCGTGGCCCCGCCGCGCACGTGCGCTCCCGCCTTTCCAGGGGCTTGGGGCTTTTTTTTTTTTTTTTTTTTTTTTTTGTTTTTTC